>CM028356.1:5773366-6203529 GCA_016618105.1 Dendrobium huoshanense
TTCAAAATTCCCAGCAAAACCACAAAACTAACCAAGCACTTGAAACCATATTAATAGAGATCGCATCCCATCCTCATAAGCATTCAACATAGGCTTCTTTAAAATAACTAAACAATAACAACAAAATAACAACTTCCAAATGAAAAACTAACCTACTCAAGTTATTTAGTTGCTTTTAATGAGTAAAAACAAGCAAATCTACATCATACAACCTAAAAATTATGAGAAATTAACAAAAAGTGAATCAAAATGACAAGCATATGGTATTTTCCGTGATCGATGAATGGAAAATTTATTATGATAAGAGAAATATCCTAGTTTTCTACAGAGTACACATGAGAATGGTTATTCTCATTATATCATTCCAAAGCCATCATGAATATAGAAGCAACCATTAATGAAAGCTGAAAGCTTTTCTCTAAGATACAAGGGAAAAAAATGTAAAGCCCAAAACGTATGGCTCTTTTCAAAGACCAAATAAAAAAAAAAGAATCTTTAGAAGTCACACGCATTAATCTATCAAAGAAGGTACCAACATTTAAAAATAAAAATAAAAACTAAAATGACCACATTTTAATGCATCATAAATGGACACTTTAAAAAAATAAAGGCAAAAAACACTAAATCTCGATACTTGTGAAATAGAACCACTTAGCATAATCAACTATTCTAAAGCCTAAATTGATAAAGAAGCCCTAACAAAAACCTTAAAGCTAAAAGTATAGCTTTCTCCAGACGCATGAGTGTTATAAATCCACAATGCACAAGGCTTCATCATAATAACGTGGACAAATGGTGGTCCATAACTTAATCATCCAGCACGGTTCAAGAGAGTCATTATGTTGTTACCATGTCCACTTGGCAATCCTTGTCAATGCCTCTCCTTTGGGTCTAAACATGTGCTACTAGGAATTCAAACTCATGGCTTTCTCAAATAGATAGAAATAATTTAATATAGGACCAATTGGAGCAAACAACTACTCCAAAAACCAAGGAAATGAAGAATGAGCAACTAAAACTTTATAACCAATGGTCAAGATAGAATACCTTATCCTTCTTCCATCATTTACTCACTTTCATGACAATCCTCAAACTCTTAGTTGGTTGCAAGTTGCAAGCGCAGCATTTTTAATGAGAATTGGGAGAGAAGATGGAGAACATAGGGTGTTGATAATAAGCTTCTTCAGGTATCAACTGCAGATAACTTTATTATTAACAAAGATGATAGCTATTTACTAATATAAAATACATTATTGATGTCAGGACAGGTTGATTTTGGAGAAATTCATCAGTTTCCCTTTGTTTCAAACTATCCAACATTTTTTTGGTTTCAAGCGTGATACTCCCTTAGATATTTTTTTTCTTAACTTGAGTATGGGTATCTTTCCATTCGAGGAAGAGAAGCACAAACAAATGAAATAAATACTCATAACTGTTGCTGATCTTAACTAATGGATTCTTTTTCCTACAGAAGTGAAGAAAATAGGGTGTCTATTTAACAAATTCAAGAAAGAAGGAGGTGGTGTAACACCAAAAAAATAATTAATTAAGCAGAATATTTACCAAATTACATATACAAAGCAAAAAATTTGATAAATGTCTTCCACATCCAGCATTGCAGTGCAAATCATCAATTGAACCTTTCTCACAAAGTATCTTAGTTAAAACCTTTTACTTACACAATTTATAATGATATTGACAAGAGATGAGCACATAACAGGTGAAAATTTCAACGGCTACAGGTCTTTTACTCTTTCCAAGAAATGAAAAAATGAGGCAAGAAATGAAATAGATCATTGAATTTCCATGTCATTAGCATGTCTGTTTGGTAGGTTAGCTTGAGAACTGTAAGCAATATAAATAGCCAGTTCAATAATTATTTGTGTGTTGCGAAAACTAAGCACCTACAAGTTCTTTGGCTGAGGAAGACTATTTAGCAACTTGGTAGGAAGATTGGATGTAGATAACACATTCTTAATGATTTAACCCTATAGTTAATAACTCCTGATGATCACAAGAAAGAATTCTCCCTTAAGGATGTTGTAAGGTTCTATTTTCATATTTTGGCTCTTGTAAATGATTTCCAGTATTGTGCAAGAATACTTCGCTTAATTTGTTATTAGAGGAGATGGGAGATGGTGGTAAACACTATTAAAATTCATCATTCATTAAAGGCTTATAAATGGACCCTTCTCTAAATAATCAAAAGGCAAGTATTAAACATGAAAATCTTGTTTGAAGGCATTACGTTATTTATTAAAATGAAAGCTAAAAACATGGCCAACTTGATTGCATTGATTTGACATTTCTCATTTGTTGTGAACATTATTATGTTTTAAATTTTGGCATGCTTGGTATATTTTAGGCGGAAGACCAAATGGGCGGTAGATTAGAACATGAAATATTAGCTGATATTTTGATATATTTTGTAATTGTATTTTTTTTTTTCATCCACTAATTCAAATTTCAAATTATGCGCTTTGCACTTCAATGAGGGGGATTCATATGGCCTTCTATTACAAGCTGGCATAAAGACCCGATATATATATATATATATATTATATATATATATATATATATATATATATATATATATATATATATATATATATATATATATATATATATATATATATATATATATATATATATATTGGAAGCACTATTAGCAATAGCCCTGATGGTTCCTAAGAGGATTTTGTCATTTTTGTTATGGAGGACTATACTCCACTAGAGATGCTCAGGTTATCTCCTCCAATGATACTTCTTCATTTTGTGCTAACTTTATTGATGCTAATGTTTCAAAAACTATACCACCTCAAAAGAGATGGCACAAAGAAATACGAAGGAAATGATATAGAATACTGTAGTTATCAACAAGACAATTCTAGTTTTGCAGGTGGTAGTGGATTTTTTTCTTCTGACAAAGAATTTCAGGAACAAATTGATATATTTTTTGTAAATTCTGATGAAGAAGGAAAAAAAAATTCTCAAACAAACATAAGATTCAAAGAAGGAGAGAAACAAGGCAACATGGCCTAAGCATTCTATACTTACCACAAAATCCAGCTAATAAGATCCAAGTCCTTTAAATATGAACTTATGTCGAATGAAATCCTTTAAAACACTAAAATAGACGGAGCAATTAACAAAGATAAGAAAATTTTATTGTATGAATACAACAACAATATCAAGTCTTTATCCCACTACATGAATTCTTTTTCTCCATTGTGTCCTGTTAAGAATTAATTTTTCATTTAAATCTAATAAAGAAATGTCATTTCTAATATTTTCTAACCAAGTATTTTTAGTCTAAATCTCCATTTCTTAATATAAACCAAATCTAATACATCTACTCTCCTAACAAGGTCATCGGAAGGCCGTCATTTTATGTGACCAAACCATCTAAGGCGACTCTCTCTAATCTTATATTCAACTGGAGCTACTCCAATCATTATGTGTATGTTCTTTTTGTATAATGTCTCTAAGAGTAAAGCCAAGCATCCTCATCTCTGCAACATTTAACTTAATATATGGTTCTCTTTTAATGGTCAACATTCTGCGCCATAAAGCATTGAAGGTCCCCCTACATCTCATAGAATTTTCCCCTTTAAGATTGAGAGAAACTTTTCTATCACACAAAAAGCTCGATACATTCCTCCACTTCAACCATCCAACTTGAATTCTACTAATAATATCCTCATCTATTTCAACATCACTATGAACAATAGACCCAAGGTATCTAAAACATGTACTCTTATTAATGACTTGATTGCCCAAAGTCATAATCCCCTCACTGGATCTATTACTACTAAAATTTTATTGTATGAATGAATAATTAAAAAATATAAAGCATTAGCATTTGCAAATTAGCTATAACATTAATTTTGAACAGTGTAAGAAAATACAATGACTATTGGGACTTACCAACTGGCCCTGCTTGAACAAATAATTCCCACAGTAGCTCCTCTGTAATCTGCAGCATGAGGACAAAACTTAATGACAAGAAATAAAGCAAGTACTTGGGAGAAGAAAACCTAATGACAATAAATAAAGCATATGCATAACTCCATTACAACATTGCATAGAACCATCAAGTTTTTTCAAAGATAGGGAGCATCTATAAAACTTGGAAGGTGTAGCTAAGACAATGAGATCAATTGCTATCTCAATTTTGAACATTCCTTCTCCTTCATACCAAAATCTGACGTCAAGGCCTCCATCCTACACATTATGTTTGGATCAACTGTCGGGATAAATATCAACCATTTAGAAAACTGATATCTTCTCCTGCTTACACTTGAAGACAGACTCTGTTGGCATGTTCCCTTCCTTCCACTGCTATCGTGGCCCAGCCCTGTCCTCCCATTGCACATATTGATTTTATCGAAAGTACTTTTTGGGAGGCAACGTCCTATTTCTTTCCATATTACTAAACCCCAAGGATTTTCTTGCCAGATTGAATTAATTTTTATGGTAAATTCCAGTAAGTTGAGTTAATACTGATCATATTTTAGCTGTTCACAGTATGGAAAATCATAAAGCTCCTTATTTTTTATTGCATGAACAAACCCTAGGTTGCATTTGAATACATACTAAACAGCTAATTCCCTAAGGCAGCGCCGCCAAGCTCACGCCAACAAGGTTCCGACCCTACAGTATATTAGCGGTTGTCCAAACCCTAGAAAAGGATCACTTCGCGGAATTCTATGAAGATGCAGATAAAAGCGTCCCAAATCCAAAGGTCAAATCCAATGGAGTGGTAACAAAAAGCGATGATAGAGAAGAACGGTATAGAACCTGGGGATCGAGGTTGCCGACGTAGGTTGTGGCTTCTTGGTTCCTCTCGGCAGAGTGCTGGCCGAGGAGGTTCGCACCCACGCCGGGAGCGATCCGAGTCGTCATTAAGAACAATTTCTTCTTGGCCTTTCCCGCTTTCTTTCCCTCTTGGCTCCTTCGACCACGGCGAGACTGGTTTGCTATGCCCTCGACGATTCATTCAGATCCCGATATATTGAAACACGGGCCGGCCCGCTTTACGCTATAATATGGGCTTGTCATTAGGTCGGCTTTCATGGGCTACTACAATTATGAGTTTGTTTACTAGTAAATGGAGAGAGACGTTAATGACCCACTGCCTTTGCGTTGCAGATTTGTTATCAGTATAATTTTTTTGGGCGATTTACATACATACCACTTAATATTATTCTATTTACATATTTAACATCTAAAATTTTAATATTACATACATACCACCCATAGTTCATTTTCATACCAAATATGAGTGGTAGAAATGAAATATATGAGTGGTAGGAAAGAGATATAAGTGGTATATTTGATATTAAAATAATATATGATGATATGCATGTAATATTAAAGTTTTAGGTGTTAGATATGTAAATAGCATGTTATAAACTGGTATGTATGTAAATTTTCCTTTTTTTTTCGTTTATATAAATTTAAAATAATAAAGATTTTTTAATGGCTGTAGTTTTTTTTAAGTGATTTTCAAATTATAATGAGAAAATTAACTTTTTTTTTAAGTTATTATTAAAAAAACTTCTAGCATAAATTTTTTAATAGAAATAAAAAATTAATAATCAAACTAAAAATACAGTAAGAAATCTGTCCCAAATAAATCCTAAATAGAAAATAAATAAATAAATAATTACTTAAATTAATGAAGTCTACTTCATCAATAAAGCAAAGTTTTCTTAACTCCTAAAAATTTTCAAATGAATATTTATCATCAAAATGAAATGAGCTTCCAATATATATATATATATATATATATATATATATATATATATATATATATATATATATATATATATACAGAGAGAGAGAGAGATGAATGATAATATATAGGAATTTAAAAGAATTTTATGCACAAATTCACTTTTTAAAAATACACATGCCATGATGTTGCGTCATTTGTAGATTAGCTATTGATAGAAATAAGTATAAAGTAAGATTTCATTTGGGACGGTTTTCTTATTACTTTCTAAAAATAGTTTTAAGATAAAAAAAAAATTTAAATTAAAAATTTTGTATTAAGAAATTGCTTTAAAAAGCTGTTCCAAATGAAACACAAGTCTCAAAGATACTTAATGTCTGCAAGATGTATATTTGAGATATCTATAATTTGTTATTATGACATTTAAAACTGAAAGAGAAATAGAATAGAAAATGATTTTATTATTTGCTGTAATCAGAGTACAAGGGTGAATATATATAGAAAATATAAGAGCCTATAATAATGTAAATACAGAAGTTCTAGAAGCTGTATTAAGAGCAAGAACCGGTGTTAAACAGGTAAATAAGCCTAAGTACAAAATATGTTTATTACTCCCCCTCAAGCTAATGAACAGGTCTGTACAGTTAGCTTGTCCCGAAGGTGCTGAAAACGCGGAGTAGAAACATAGGCGGAGGGAGGGGGGGGCAAGGGGGGGCACGTGCCCCCCCTAAAAAAAAAAAATCTGTTAAGTGCTAATATTGGCATCACCTAAACAATGAACTTCTACAAAGTACCTAGTTGCAGTTTAAAGCCTGATAAAAATAAGAACTTTTGAAAAACAAACTCGCTATATAAGAAAAGAACAGCGTGCACCATCATGCCAAGCTCC
The DNA here is from genome assembly GCA_016618105.1 of Dendrobium huoshanense. Taxonomy (NCBI): domain Eukaryota; kingdom Viridiplantae; phylum Streptophyta; class Magnoliopsida; order Asparagales; family Orchidaceae; genus Dendrobium; species Dendrobium huoshanense. The sequence continues at coordinate 5,779,993 of CM028356.1, forward strand.
CGTTGACAAGGCGTTTAACAATCTCCTTCTGCAAATAACACTTATTAATCTCATCGTCTTGCTTTGGCGAGCAAGAAGCAGTGGACTGAACTGGTGTGGGGCACCTTTGATGTAATGACCAATGGAGTGGACAAGCCAAAGACAAGATCAAATGAAAAGAAGTGATCTTCGATGGCATGCACGAGAAAGACTAGACTGGCTGATCCCTCATTGGACCTTTGAATCTTAAAATCTTGAACCTTTGATTCTTTCAATTCAATCTGTATTCTCAAATCTTACCAGAAACTATGAGAGTGGCCGATCCAAACGTCAAAATTTTGTAGGGGATTTTTACGCATCCATAAAATATTTATATATTTACATATTTAATATTTAAATTTAATATTTTTTCAGGTCACTCATTTGCAAAATCACATCAAAATAAACACATATATCACCTTAAGATCTTAATTATATTTTTTTAGCAATGAGATTTTCAATAGTTACTAATTCATCATCAAGGTTTTATCGATCATTTATAAAATTTGCTACACCGATCTCAAACCCAGATGTAAAAGAATTGAGGAAAAATTTTAAAAAAAAAATTTTAGGCCCCCCCCTAAATACATTTTCTAGCTCCGCCACTGAGTAGAAAGCATCTTGGTGAAGATATCAGCAGTCTGATCCTTGGTAGATATAGGCAAAATCTGAACTGTTTGGGAAGATATATGATCTCGAATAAAGTGATGGTCGATTTCAATATGCTTTGTACGAGCGTGAAATACCGGATTATTTGCGAGAGCGATGGCAGAGGTACTATCATAGTGCAGATTGGTTGGAGTAGTTATATTGATGTTGAAATCTAGTAGTAGACGGCGGAGCCAAATGATATCCACAAGAGCTGTAGCAAGTGATCGGTATTCTGCTTCAGTTGAAGAGAGAGCAACCGTATGTTGTTTCTTGACGCTCCAAGAAATGAGAGTGTTGCCCAAGAAGGTGCAATAACCGGATGTGGATCTTCTTGTTTCCTTATCACCGGCCCAATCCGCGTCAGAGTAAGATTTGAGTTCCATGGGACCCTGCACAATAGGTAAACCAAGTGAAATAGTACCTTTTATATATCTAAGTAGTCGAAAAAGAAGGTGAAAATGAGAGTTATCTGGATTATGCATATGTTCACATAAGATGTTGACAGCAAACGCAATATCCGGTCTTGTTATGGTGAGATAATGTAGAGAACCAGTCATCTGTCGGTAGAACTTGGGATCAGATGGGAGAGATGTGTTGCTGTCAAAATTCAGAGGTTTAGAACAAGCTGGATTAGCACTAGGCTTGCACGTGAGTGCTCCAGCCATTTCCAAAAGAGACTTAGCATAGGCCGTTTGAGAGAGGAAGAAGGATTTGTTGACTTCAGATATGTTGATGCCCAGAAAGCTGTTAACTAATCCAAGATTAGTCATTTCAAAGTGTTGATGCAGCTGAGAAATAACTGAGTGTAACAGAGATTGATCATTCCCTGTTAAAAGTATATCGTCTACATATATTATAAGATAGAGATGACTGTTAGTACTATTGAAAATAAAAAGAGATGAATCAGCTTTGCCTGGAGAGAAACCAATAGTTTTAAGAAAGTTAGAAAAAGTTTGAAACCATTGACGAGGAGCCTGTTTTAACCCATAAATAGCTTTCTTGAGTTTGCAAACATGTTCAGGGTGTCGATCGTCTTCAAAGCCTTTAGGCTGTTTCATGTAAATAGTTTCATTGATATTACCGTGAAGGAAGGCGTTCTTGACGTCTAACTGATGAACAGGCCAAGTGTTAGAAATGGCAATAGTTAACAAGATAAGTATAGTTTGAAATTTAGCTACAGGGCTAAACGTCTCAAGATAGTTTAAGCCGTATTGTTGATGATTGCCTTGAGCAACAAGACGAGCCTTGAATCGAGCAATGGTTCCATCAGATTTTTGTTTTAATCTGTATAACCAACGACTGCCGAGCACAGGAGAATTAGTAGGAGCACATACAATGTCACGCCCCAGAATCTAACTTGGAAAGAATGTCGATCAATTCGCAACAATTTACCAGAGTTATCTATAAATCCTTCAGTAAGCATTCTATCAAACATCTATAACATTTAAAACTTCAATATATCAGTCGATTCATATCACAAAACGTCATGTACAATACTCAGGAACTACACTATCAATACAAGTAGAAAAGCTATCCTGTCCTGAGTACAAAAGAATCATCTATCTATCAAAAGAACTAAAAACCTGCAGATCTGGATCAATGCCTATCTCCTGCTCCCGAGCCCTGACCTGAAAATATCAACCACATATAATGAGCTTTACAAAGCCCAGCAGGTCACCTAATACCTATAACTGAAATCAGAGCACGGCAGAGCTATCAATATGCATGTCAATCTATCAATCTGAATCAATCAATGGTCAATGAGTCAATGCAGCGGAAATCAATAGTCAATAAAACCAGTCAATGCAGCGGCAGGCAATACGATAAATCAATTCAATCAATCAACGTCGTCAATCAAATCGATGCTATCAAATCAAAACGATCTATTCAATTGAAATCAATCGAGAAAGGCGATACGAAGCAATGAATCTATAAAACAGTCAATCCAGTGAAGAACAGTAGCGACAGTGAATCTATAAGTCTATAGGCAGCAATACGATGAATCTATAAGCAGTAGTCGATGTCCATGCTATCAATGCAGTATCTATATCCATCCATTTCTATATCAATGTTCAATGTCAAAGCACAGAAATCGATCAGTGAAATCAATGAAATCGTACGATCTAGTAAATCCAATCAAAGTCGATAAAACAGGAATCTATAAAACAATACAGTAAACATGCAATTCAATACTATATACTGAACAAGTACAATCTACTGGCTATGTTGCTGTTGTAGAATCCATATTGCTGTTGTAGATAATACATTGGTTCAATCAATAAGAGTCGTCACTCTTTTCGCCCGTCGGCATATCAATAAACTCCTTATGTCTCCCTTCAATAATCAATAATCAATGTTTAAAGGAAAGCCCGTCGGCCCACCATCCTGTACAGGTATCAATATCAATCTCCACCAATGTTCAACCAGGTTCCACTTGCGATCAGTATCAATAGTCAATTCAATCAATAAACAATTCAATAGTCAATATTAAAGCAATCATATCAATAATCAATGCATATCAGTTCAATCTATCAATTTCATACAATTCAGGAATCGTACGAAAATCGGGCAGCATAACGGTAGTCGGTCAAATTTACACAAAAATCCTGCAAAAAGACACAGTTTCCAAATCTTTCCAAATTACAATAGAATATCTATAGCGTCAATACAAGACTATCGATCTACAGAATCCAAATCAAATCAGGTCCCGATTAATTTCTATTCGATTAAAAGCACGTAGAATTCGATTAAAATCTCGTAGAATCAATTCCGACCGGTAAAATCTTCGTAGAATACAGTCAAATCGTGTACAATAATCATATCTATAACATACTAAAAGTTGTGCGGTGAAAGTCTTGTCAAATCAAAACCATGTCGAAAAGTCGACTACGAAAACACAAAACAGATCCTATCTCGGTCAAAACACAAAATCTCTGAAAACAGAAACAGGGTTCGGAGTCCTTACCACGAGATCTACACTTTCTCCAACAGCGGCGTCGGACGAAAAGCGCTCCGCGGTCTCCGAAAACCAGCTTTTCTCTTTTCTTCCTTTCTCTTTCTCTCTCTACAAAATATCTGATTTTTAGATTTTGATTTTCTCTCTCCTCAAAACGAGCTCATTTCCTTATATCATACATGGATCGGCCTGGCCGATCGTCTCGATCGGCCTGGACGATCAGACCAATTCTGGTCGTCCTGGCCGATACTCCAGGGCGATGATCAGGACGATTTTAGGAACAGTGCAGATCGTCCTGGACGATCTCAATATCGTCCTGGACGATTCTGTCCAGAAATAGCTCCAGAAATCAGCTGTTTTCAATGCACTGATCGGCCTGGACGATCTAAACTTCGTCCTGGCCGATTCTGGGAGGAAAATCCAAATCAGAGAGGAACAGTAAGGAAACGAGATATTACAATCTCCCCACCTTAGAAAAATGTCGTCCCGACATTTCCCTAAAGGTACGAAGCAAAACACGAAGCAAACCAAATCGATCAAATCCAAATCCAAAACAAAACTCGTCGAAATCCATACAGAACACACAATGCAATCAATCCAATGTCAATATGCAATGTTCATATGTCAATATCAATCGGTTAGTCAAATCAATCTTACCAGTAGAATCTTCTGGTCGTTGTTGATCCTGATGCTGTAAACTCTGTAGACTGTAGATGCGTGGCACCACTGGAGGTCGTGGCGCAACTGTTTCCCTCTGATCTCTGACAGTCCTATCATCAATCCTGTTTGCTGATCTCTCACTGTAGGCTCTCGAGGCAACAGTCCTCTGCTGCCCTGTACCCGTATCAGTCCTTCCACCCAGTCCTTTCTGAGGACACTCTGCTGCTCTGTGTCCTTGCTGTCCACAATGAAAACACTGACCCGTCAATAGGTAGCACTGACCTGCATGTCGTTTTCCACAATGACTGCACGTGCCAGAACCACCAGACGATACTATCGATGCTGATCGTGACGCAGATCCCGATGCAGATCCCTTCGAACCCTCATACCTGCTTCTCTTCTCTCTATCTCTGTCTCTACCCGAATCATCTCGTCGTACATCATCCCTCCTTCTCCTGGTATCCTCGTACCTCGATACTGGTGTCGTCAACTCAATTTCTATCAATCGGGCCCGCTCCACTAGCTCAGAAAACTCGTGGATCCGAAAAGGTACAAGTGGTTGCCTCAGCTCTCTATTCAATCCGTGCAGAAATCTATAACACTTGTCTTCAGAAGTAGGAATCAAGTGAGCAGCGTACCTCGCAAGTGCAGTAAACTCGGACTCGTACTGCATCACTGACTTGCGGCCTTGCTCCAATCTCATGAAAGCTTCCTGCATCTGTCGCTGAGCTGACGGTGGTACGAACCACATCCTGAATACTGTAGTGAACTCATCCCAGGTGATCTCAGCATTGGTCTTCCCCTGGAATTTCTCTCTCTGCTGTCCAATCCACCATCTCTCTGCCTCACTCTCCAACATGAATACTGCCAATGGTACTTTCCTGTTCCCCGGACACTGCATACTATCAAAAATCTTCTCTATCCTCATTATCCAATCCTCAGCAGCCTGTGGTCCTACAGCCCCTTTGAACAACGGAGGCTTCAGCTTGTGGAACATCTGCAAATGTCTGTCAACTTCTTCCTCTTTGCTCCCACTCATCTTACTCTGGGCATCCCCCATAACATGTGCAATCGCAGTCGCTAACTGCATCATACTCTCTGAAGGTACTGGAGATGCGCTGTGTTGCTCATTTGGTACACTGGATTCTGCCGGAGGATCCATATCTTTTCACCTGCACATTTCAAAACAATAATACACATATGCAATGATGTATGCCAATGAAGCTCGTAAAGCTACCCAGTCTACCCAATCTCTCAATCCAAACCTACAACTCTGGTAACAATCCATTCTTCCAATAACATTGCTCTGATACCAACTTGTCACGCCCCAGAATCTAACTTGGAAAGAATGTCGATCAATTCGCAACAATTTACCAGAGTTATCTATAAATCCTTCAGTAAGCATTCTATCAAACATCTATAACATTTAAAACTTCAATATATCAGTCGATTCATATCACAAAACGTCATGTACAATACTCAGGAACTACACTATCAATACAAGTAGAAAAGCTATCCTGTCCTGAGTACAAAAGAATCATCTATCTATCAAAAGAACTAAAAACCTGCAGATCTGGATCAATGCCTATCTCCTGCTCCCGAGCCCTGACCTGAAAATATCAACCACATATAATGAGCTTTACAAAGCCCAGCAGGTCACCTAATACCTATAACTGAAATCAGAGCACGGCAGAGCTATCAATATGCATGTCAATCTATCAATCTGAATCAATCAATGGTCAATGAGTCAATGCAGCGGAAATCAATAGTCAATAAAACCAGTCAATGCAGCGGCAGGCAATACGATAAATCAATTCAATCAATCAACGTCGTCAATCAAATCGATGCTATCAAATCAAAACGATCTATTCAATTGAAATCAATCGAGAAAGGCGATACGAAGCAATGAATCTATAAAACAGTCAATCCAGTGAAGAACAGTAGCGACAGTGAATCTATAAGTCTATAGGCAGCAATACGATGAATCTATAAGCAGTAGTCGATGTCCATGCTATCAATGCAGTATCTATATCCATCCATTTCTATATCAATGTTCAATGTCAAAGCACAGAAATCGATCAGTGAAATCAATGAAATCGTACGATCTAGTAAATCCAATCAAAGTCGATAAAACAGGAATCTATAAAACAATACAGTAAACATGCAATTCAATACTATATACTGAACAAGTACAATCTACTGGCTATGTTGCTGTTGTAGATAATACATTGGTTCAATCAATAAGAGTCGTCACTCTTTTCGCCCGTCGGCATATCAATAAACTCCTTATGTCTCCCTTCAATAATCAATAATCAATGTTTAAAGGAAAGCCCGTCGGCCCACCATCCTGTACAGGTATCAATATCAATCTCCACCAATGTTCAACCAGGTTCCACTTGCGATCAGTATCAATAGTCAATTCAATCAATAAACAATTCAATAGTCAATATTAAAGCAATCATATCAATAATCAATGCATATCAGTTCAATCTATCAATTTCATACAATTCAGGAATCGTACGAAAATCGGGCAGCATAACGGTAGTCGGTCAAATTTACACAAAAATCCTGCAAAAAGACACAGTTTCCAAATCTTTCCAAATTACAATAGAATATCTATAGCGTCAATACAAGACTATCGATCTACAGAATCCAAATCAAATCAGGTCCCGATTAATTTCTATTCGATTAAAAGCACGTAGAATTCGATTAAAATCTCGTAGAATCAATTCCGACCGGTAAAATCTTCGTAGAATACAGTCAAATCGTGTACAATAATCATATCTATAACATACTAAAAGTTGTGCGGTGAAAGTCTTGTCAAATCAAAACCATGTCGAAAAGTCGACTACGAAAACACAAAACAGATCCTATCTCGGTCAAAACACAAAATCTCTGAAAACAGAAACAGGGTTCGGAGTCCTTACCACGAGATCTACACTTTCTCCAACAGCGGCGTCGGACGAAAAGCGCTCCGCGGTCTCCGAAAACCAGCTTTTCTCTTTTCTTCCTTTCTCTTTCTCTCTCTACAAAATATCTGATTTTTAGATTTTGATTTTCTCTCTCCTCAAAACGAGCTCATTTCCTTATATCATACATGGATCGGCCTGGCCGATCGTCTCGATCGGCCTGGACGATCAGACCAATTCTGGTCGTCCTGGCCGATACTCCAGGGCGATGATCAGGACGATTTTAGGAACAGTGCAGATCGTCCTGGACGATCTCAATATCGTCCTGGACGATTCTGTCCAGAAATAGCTCCAGAAATCAGCTGTTTTCAATGCACTGATCGGCCTGGACGATCTAAACTTCGTCCTGGCCGATTCTGGGAGGAAAATCCAAATCAGAGAGGAACAGTAAGGAAACGAGATATTACATACAAGGTCCCAGGTTTCTTGTTTTTGCAAGGCGTGGAATTCCTCCTCCATTGCACGTTGCCACTGATGATTCTTCATAGCTTCTTTATATGATGTGGGTTCATGAAAGAGAGACTGCTGAGAAGAATCTTGACTGTGAAGCAGATTGAGTTTCTGTATAGGCTTAAGTGTTCCTGTTTTAGTTCTGGTAGTCATATGGTGGGTAGAAGTAACAGGAACAGAAATAGTCGCAGACTGGATATGAGTATAAGGCGTAGCAGTGGGTAAAACAGACGGAGCAGGAGTCGGTTGAGACAAAGAATTGGATTGAGTAGAAGAATTAGGAGATGGCTGAATATTGTTATGCAGATGTCCCTCAGATTGAGTGAGAGGACGTTGAGGATGTGTGTGAGACACGGGAACAAGAAGGGATGAAGGAAGAGCAGGATTAACCTGAGGAGAATTGATCAAGTGTTCTTTGAAAGGAAAAGTAAATTCATCAAATACCACGTGTCTCGAAGTATAAATCTTGTTCGATGTAATGTATAAACATTTATATCCTTTTGATATAGGAGAATATCCAAGAAATACACCATTTCGAGACCGAGGTTGCAGTTTATTGCGTTGAGAAGGTGGGATCCAAGGAAAACAAGCACAGCCAAAAACTTTAAATAATTTGTAGTCCGGTGTTTTGTGAAACAATCGAAAAAGAGGTGTTTGAAAATGAATAGAGGCAGTAGGTAAACGATTTATAATGTAAGATGCAGTAAGAACCGCATCTGGCCAAAAAGAGTGTGGTATAGACGCACTGTTAAGCAGAGTTCTAGTTATTTCAAGAAGGTGTCTATGCTTTCTTTCTGCCAACCCGTTTTGCTCGGGCGTGTAGGGGCAAGAAGTCTGATGAGCAATGCCATGAAGATTAAAAAATTGTTTGAAGTTAGAATTTAAGTACTTCGTACCTCCATCGGAACGAAGGCATTTAATCTGACATTGCGTTTGTTTTTCAACAAATCTTTTAAAATTACAAAATATCTCAAAGACTTTAGACTTGTGTCTCATAAGAAAAATCCAAGAAAATCTAGAAAAATCATCAATAAAAACTACGTAATAAAGAAAACCTTGATGCGAAATAACAGGAGACGGACCCCAAACGTCAGTGTGAATAATAGCTGAAGGCATATTTGCACGATGATTATTAGTAGAGAAAACAAGTTTGTGACCTTTAGAGGTCGTACAGTTAGAACAAAACGAAAAAGTAGCAGGTATCTGAAGGTTTTTATTATTAGCAGCAATAGTTTGAACAATTTTGTAATGAGGATGTCCAATCTTTGATGCCAGAGGTTAGCATTGGGAGACATAGCCAAAAACGCCTTGGAAGAAGAATTGCTGATAGCCGAACCAACTGGATAAAGACCCCTGTTACTTGGTCCCGATAAAAGTGTTTTGTTTGTCTTCATGTCCTTAATAGCAAAACCAGAGGGATTAAAATTTATGTAAACATTGTTATCTTTAGTAAGATGAAACACAGAAACTAAGTTATGAGATAGATTCGGAACATGGAGAAGGGAGTTGAGCTTAAGCTTACGATACGGTGTTGGCAGAATACCATTGCCAGAATGCGCAATAGGTAGAGATCTGCCATCACCGACGGTGATGTTGTCGTTGCCGTTGTAGGCTGTTGCTTGCGAAAGATTGTCGGCGGAACTGGTCAGATGAGCTGAAGCGCCTGAATCTAAATACCAGTCATGATTGTCAGAATCGTTCGTCGCAACCAGAGCTTTGGATCGCTGATTTGAAGCAGTTGAGTCGGGAGGATTAATGGAGACATTAAGACGATGCCAGCAGTTGTGAGCTGAGTGGCCTCTTTTATTACAGATCTGGCATTGTGGAAGATTCGTGTTGTTTGTCCGTGAAGGTTGAGTTTCCGTTCTAGTTCTTCCACGTCGTCCACGACCTTTGTAAGAGTACAATGCAGTTGCTTGATCACCCAGATTTAGTTGGCGAAGATTTGCTGACTGAAGATTAATTTCTTCCGTGATCAGTAAAGAATAAAGAGTATCAAGATCCATGGTAGTTTGCATTGCACGGATCGCAGTCTTGAGCGCGTTGTAGGACGATGGTAAGCCATTCAGTGTATATAGCAGGATGTCTTCTTGATCCAAGGTTGCTCCGGCAGAGACGATATTGTCTACTATGGTTTTGATCTGTTGCAGATATTGAGTCATGGATTGCGCCTTCATTTGAACGTTATGCAGCTCATTTTTGAGCTGAATAACACGCGATCTATTGGACGATTGGAGACGGCGTTCAAGAGTAGTCCAGATTGCAGAGGTAGACTCAAGATGAATAACGTACGGTAATATTGCCGGAGATACCGTTGAGCACAACGCAGCAGCCAGGTTCTGGTCTACCAGAACCCATTCATGAAATTTGGGATTAGGTTCTTTATCACCATTAGCAAGGAATTTATGGCTTTCGGGTGGATACGTCGTCGGAAGAAGAAAAGCAGAGAAGCCGTTTGCGTTCAATAGTTTTAAGACTTGGGAACGCCAAATCGGGTAGTTGTCGGAGGAGAGCTGAGCTGGTACGATGCTTTGATGTTGGAGATGACAAACTTGAGAGAAGCTGGAATGGTGTGGTGTTCATTAGAGAAACATTCATGGATATCTTCCATTGTCGATGAGGCATCCATGAACGAAAATCAAGAAATGGTAAAGAAGCCGAAGACAGGGGAGAAGACAAGAAAAGGTGTTCAGGACAGCGTACGCTGCTCTGATACCATGAAAGAGAAATATAATAGAAAATGATTTTATTATTTGCTGTAATCAGAGTACAAGGGTGAATATATATAGAAAATATAAGAGCCTATAATGATGTAAATACAGAAGTTCTAGAAGCTGTATTAAGAGCAAGAACCGGTGTTAAACTGGTAAATAAGCCTAAGTACAAAATATGTTTATTAAAAACTCTAAGTTTGATCGCATATAAAAAAGTTGAAAAAATATATATTGATCAGCAAATATTGAAACTAGCCATTACCAAATTTCTTAAGCCTAAATTGTAATTTAAACGGAGCTTGACTATTGTCTTATATAGCCTAACTAGCACTTGCCTTGTGTTTTCGATTCATTCCCTAACAAAGTGTTATCATTGGCAATAATTTAGGTTTCATTTGGGAGAACTTTCTTAATGCTCAATAAGAACTAAACAAGTTTAGCTCGACTATATGTTTATATACACCCCTAGACTTGGCTATAGGAAAACACGAAGTCTAGGAGCACAAACCGACCATGATCAGCCAATTATTTAGCCAATCTTGTCCACAATCACGGATCAATCACCTTCTCGCTTAGGCGTACCAAGCCTCGGCAAGGGCACCCAGCAACTTGCAAGCATTCATGCATCTTCTCCTTGGAATTGGCTCGTAGGTTCACCTACTCCTACAACCCTAATAATCATATAAATAAGAAGTCGTTGATATGCAACTTCGAGAGTTGAACATTCTTTTTATAGAAGCAAATACTAAATTAGTTTTATTTATTGCATGTTTGAATTCTAATAATGCATTTTATGCATTTGACAAATATATGTTGATTAGAAAGGCACAATTTTATCTTAATGACTTTACTCATTTTGATTAGATGATTTTTAGAAATCAATTGGATACTTATGTTATGAATAGACGATCTGATGATCAATTTTATTTATTAAAAGATAAATGATGTCTTGCTGAGATTATGATCATGAAAGATATTATATGTTATTGTATTATTTTTAAACTATTGAGATAAACATTAGTGTTACCCGTTGCAACATCATGTCTCGAAAATAGCATTTTTCGCTTTGAATATTTTAAAAAATCGGCTGTGAAATAGAATTGCATATCAATGATTTAATGATAGATTAATTGATTATATTAAGAAAAAATATTAGCTTGTACTGATAATAAAGTTATCATTTAATTTTTTCAAAATATGAAGAATAGAAGTTATAAAATTTTAAGTTTTTTATTATCTTATATTTAATATTTTAACTTTTTGGATGATAAATGAAAAATAAAATTAAAACTGTCTGTATCAATCCCAAACCTGAATGAAAAAAGTTTAGGTAAAATTTAAAAAAAATTCATTTAGGACCCCACAACAAATTTTCTTGTACTGTCATTCTATGTTGTTAAAAATGGCTAAGGTGCATTGCAAAGTTGTCTTGAATGAAATAAATTTATTTATATCAATGTCAATGATATATTATTATATTAGAATCAAATTAAAACTAAATATAAAAAAATTATGAAATAAAATACATTTACATAGTAATTCTTTCAAACGACATTTCCTCACCGAAAGGCCTTTCACGGGTCTTGGCAGGCCATATGCAGTTAGTGGGCCGGTCAAGATTTTTGGCCGGGTCTGTGGCCCGCAAAATCTTTAGTCGCAGATTGTTGTTCCCTCGCTTTTTGGGCTGCGACGACTTCCTGCATTGAATGCTGGCAAACACGTGGGAAGAATAAGAGACGCACGTGCGTGCTCCACTTCAACGGTATTTTTTCTTGCTGAACTTTGAAATTTAAAGCTACGATGGAAGAACTTTAGAGGTCGGCAGCGGCACACGTTTGAAGTGGACTGGAGTTCTTCTGGTAGGGCCTCTGATGGGCTTATATTATGACCTCTAAAGCATTTAGACCTTTCATTGCAGCATAATTTGAACTTGTACAGAGGTTAATTCGGATATAGAACATTATCCCGGACCTGATCCGAAAAATTCAGGTTGGACCCGACCCAATTTCAAAATTGGTCGTGTTCGGGTTCCCATATTCAACTCGTTTGAAAAATGGGTCGGATTCGGGTTGATCCAACGGGTTGTTGGGTCAAACCGCAAACCCGTTTAACTTGAACTGCCCGTGCTGCCCCGCCTGCCCGCTCACCACCCGCGGCTGCCCGAACCCTGCTCGTGCGACAAAGCCTGCCAGCGCCAGCGCCCTGCGCCCGAGGCTGCCCGTGAGCTCTCGCCCGCGCGCACCCACGCTAGCCGCGCGCTCCCCCGCGCGCCCGCTTTAGCCCGACCGCGTCCACATGTTTCGGGTCCTATGTCGGGTCGGGTCAACCCGGCAACCCGCCGGGTCTAGTCCGGGTTCGAATTTTCGACCAGTTTATCTACCCTGGTCGGGTTATGGTCGACCCATTTGAACCCGTGTCAGTTTTAGGTTCAACCCGAACCGACCCGTGACCCGAAATTGACACCCCTAATTGGATGGAGTTGCACATTCAGATTAGCCTCCGGACACGTTCGGACTCCACACGGAATAATTGCTCCTTAGTTTGGGATAGCTTTCTATTTTTTAATGTAATATTTTAGTACAAAAAATTATATTAAAATATTATGATAAAACATAAATTTTATAAGGGGAATTTACGTGCATACAACTTTATTTCTTATATATATATATTACATATTTAACACCCAATACTTAAATATTACACTAATACCACCCAAATACTATTTTGACAACAAATATACCACTCCGTCAATAGCATCCCTCACTCTGTCTCTTTCATTTGGCAATACCTAGCCACTAGGGGTGTCAATTTCGGGTCACGGGTCGGGTTCGGGCCGAACCCGAAACTGACCCGACACTATTCGGGTCAACCCAAACCCGACCCGTTTTTAAAAACGGGTCAGTTTTCCTGACCCGAACCCGACCCGACCCGAATGACCCGTTTCCAACAAGAAAATGGCTAATTTTCGGGTCAAAAACGGGTCAAACTCATCTTTTCGGGTCAAAAACGGGTCAATCTCGGGTTGCCGGGTCAAAATCGGGTTTTCGGGTCAAAATCGGGTCACTTTCGGGTCAATTTCGGGTCAAAGGGTTAACCCGAACCCGACCCGATTTTTGAAACGGGTCGAAATGCTGAACCCGAACCCGAAATTTTCGGGTCGGGTTCGGGTCGGGTTTTCGGGTCGTGTCAAATATTGACACCCCTACTAGCCACCCAACGACAGAACCTCTTCACTGCTCACGCCAAAGGCCTCCAGCGCATTTCTCGTGGAACCCTCTGCTGTCGTTTTGTCCCGATGAAAGCTATAGTTTCTCTTGCATCTTCTTTAACTGAATTGCAGCCAGAACGATTCACAGATGGAGATAATGGAAATATATACCACTTGAATAAACCTATATATGGTTTGAAACAATTCTTCCAGTCACTGGTACAATCGATTTGATAAGTTTATATAAAGCAAGGTTTTAAAAATGCATCCAAAACATCAGCGTCTACCTCGGGCAAGTAGCAGATTCAAGATAGGCAACTGATTCCAGCTCATTTGCACAAGTAAGGCAGCTCTCATACTCATCCCTTAGAACAATGTTATTTATATTTCCCAATCCGTCGTCTCTTCAATTGAAAACGAACAACATATAAGTTTTATGATCTGGAAGCCACACTCTCTTCTACATAAACATAAGTATTTCTTATGTTCGCTGACCCTAAGTTTAACTTGGGAAGAAAAAGGAGCAAAGCTAATGCAGAAACGCATAGAGAAGAATAACTAGGGAAGGAAAAGGAGCAGAGCTCACCTGGGAAATGCAAAACGGAGTTCGCTTGGAAAGAGCCGCTACAGAGATAAACGCGCAAGAAAAAAAACCTATTCTTGCATGGAAAGCTCACGCGAGAAGAATGAAAGAGACGGAGTGAGCGATGCTGTAGATGGAGTGGTATTTTTGTTGTCAAAATAGTGTATTGGTGGTATTAGTGTAATATTTAAGAATTAGGTGTTAAATATGTAATATACCAGAAATAAACTGGTATGCATGTAAATTTTCCATTTTATAATTAATGAATCGATTTTATGATGAGTATAATGCATGAATATTTAGTTCTATACTAATTACAACATAACATCTTCTCTTTATTTTCGACTAAAATAAAAATATGGCACACATTATTTATATCATCAAGATAATTTGATTTGTCTAATTAATCACAGTGATAATGATAACATACTGAATTCAATTCAAAATAAGCTTAAATCAAGCAATACATAAGAATAATAGGAGGTTTATACCCATCATCTAGAGCGCAAATATCCTTCCTCTTGTGTGTGCTTAGAGAAAGAGTGAGTGTCTCGAAGAAACAAAATCAACAAGAACCATAGTCTAATTAATTTCAAGTTTGTTAAGTTGATGAGATGTTAAAAACAATACATCGTATTCTAAAGAAATTAAAGTTTTATTTGTGATGACTTTCTTATTGTTCTTAAAGCAGCTTTTTAGTATAAAAAATATTAATTTTTGTACCATAAAACTTCTTTAAGAAACAATAAGAAAACAATCCTAAATGAAGCCTAATTCATACTATTTAGTGCAATATATTATCTTTGACAAAAAAGACTAAAATTTCATTTTCAAAGCTTAAATAAATATCCATGATATTACTAATCTCCCGTGAATTCATTCCCTTTGTAATCTCCCTCGATTCTTCCTCGCCCGTGCCCTAGCTCCCACAATCCGGCATCCGTCTCAGCAAGCTCGTGTACGTACATCTCGACTGCTAAGAATATAGTATGTGTTTTAACCGCTGTTGTAGGGTAAAAAAAATCTGCGAAAGCCTGTTTTAACAGTAGTGATCATTTACATATCAAATGTCTTCCTGCAAATTAAAATAATATGTGGATCCAATAAGCTCGACGATATGAATTATTCAGAGTTTCAGACACAAATAGCAATCATCAGAGCAAGCAATAATAATTAACAATCAATCATCGTTGAGCAGCAAACAAACAGATATGATATAGCTTATAGTGAAAGCGACAAAGTCTTACACTGTGAGTCTGTGAAGCATTTCTGTAAAAGGCATAGCCTTATCACCACAGGGCTTCTTATGGATTAGAAGAAGGACACGTCTAACCATTCTAACAAAGAGGATTTCTTTATTTAAAATATCATGCAATTAACCTTTATTTGAACATAATGATTTTTTTTTTAAATAAGGAGAGGCATGATAAAAAATATAGGTTATATGAGACAGTAGTAACTAACGCTTGTTTAACAAATATGATATGAATTAGAATTAGTAGATAAAATAAAATAAAATAAAAAATTCATCATTGTTGAAGAGGTAGAAATTAAAGCTCTATTTGAGACGGCTTTCTTTTTGTTACTTAAGGCAATTTTTTAGTACAAAAATTAAAATTTTGTAATAAAAAGATACTTTTTGTTGCGTTCTGAAATATTCACGGCGGTAGAGAAATATATAGTTTAACGTCTTAGCGTTGTACGAAGATCCAGCACACAAGCAGATGAAAGAGAAAGAGGAGCATGTATAAGAGTCACCGTAATTTTTACGTGGAAACCCCTAAAAAAAAGGAGAAAGACCATAGGGCCTGACCCAATTTGAAATAATCCACTAGTATTTATAGTTGATTACAAACGAGGCCCTTCCTTGGAAGAAGGCCTTGGCTTGATGCCACAAACATACATCATATAGAGCGCATTACATCAACATAGACATATTTATTTGGTTGATAGGACCACAGTCGATAGGACGGTCAGAAAGACCGTAGTAGACCACGGAAGTTGGAAGGAACATTGTAGTAGGGCAGTACTCAAGTATAACTCCGAGCGTTAGGTGGTGGTCCGGCAGAAGTTAGGGCCTCAGGTGTTGGTCCGGTAGCACTTCAGTGTAATTAAGGCGGTGTTCCGACAGTGACTGATGCAGTGCAGGATAGCTAAATAAGTCCGGCGGCACACTTGGTTTTCTCTAACTAACTTTTACTCTCCACTACCTAGTATACTTTTCTGCTGTCAGCTCTTTTTAAAGTATTTTACAGCTTTTAATATAGAGAAAATACATAGTAAAAAACAGGGAAATACAAATAGGTGAATTGTAGAGAAGAGAAACAGCATTTGTTATCTTCTACACACAGTTTTCTCAAGGGAGAATACAATATACAGAGGTATTTCCTGCTACCTTTTTCCTGTGTTCGTTTGCTATTGTTGTGTTTATTCTTCCAGGTACCAAAACGATCCTGTACAAGGAAACAGTTGGTATCAGAGCCATTTCTGGAAGACAATGACGGACAGGGGCAAAGAACCGGTGCGGGAAGAAGTTCGCACCATGGATGCACTATGGGCGAATCAGAAACAGTTGAATCAGAAGATTGATGACTTAGCGGCCGACGTTCAGCGGCTGGCTGTTGCGATGCGCCAGGGGTTCAATCCCAATGCGGCGAGAGATCCACCCCTTTTTAATCGAGAGGAAATGCCTGCGAATAGGATTCCTCCTCGAAGACGATTTGCTAATGGCAATCAAGGCAGGCGTGCTCCGGCGTATCAAGTTGACGTGGTTGATTCGGAGGATGAGACGCCTCCGCGCAGGCGCGGCTTTGACAGGAGACATTCCAGTGAAGAAGAGACTGAGGAGGATTGGGAGGCGGTTCGGCGTCGACCCAGAACAGTAAACCACTTCACCCATCACCCAGGCGAATTCAAGGTTAAGCTGGACATCCCGTTTTTTGACGGGCATTTGCATATTGAAGACTATCTTGATTGGGAGAAATCGGTTGAGAACTTTTTTGATTATATGGAGATTGCCCCTGATAAACAAGTGAAATATGTGGCCTGCCGGTTGAAAAGCGGCGCTAGTGCGTGGTGGGAGCAGACCTTGCAGATGAGGCGGAAGGAAGGTAGAGGCCGTATTAACACTTGGGGCCGGATGAAACAGTTGTTACGGGCTCAGTTTCTACCCACTGATTATGAGCAGATTCTCTACATGAGATATCATCATTGTATGCAAGGTTCGCGCACTGTCAGTGAATATACAGAGGAGTTCAATCGGCTGAGCGCTCGGAATGATTTGCAAGAATCGGGTACACAACTGGTTGCCCGCTATATTGGAGGTCTCAAGGACAGCATTCAAGACAAATTAGAGCTGAACTCCGTATGGACAATGCCGCAGGCTGTAAACTTGGCGTTGAAGGTGGAAGTCCAACAGAATCGTCATTCGAAGGCCCCTCATAACCGAAGGCATTGGCAAGAACCAAGTCCAGCTAGTGCAAAAACCAATCCTCCAGTGGCAGTGAAAACGGTTCCGTCAGCTAGTACTAATTCCCCAGTGGGTGTTCTTACCAACTCGCTTGGCGAAGGTAAATCTCAATTGCGGCAGAAGTCGGCTCCCAATCCAAATCCCTACGCACGACCCTCTACGTTGAAATGCTTCCGGTGTTTTCAACCCGGACACAAATCTAATGAGTGCCCGCAAAGGCAGCAGTTACAATTTGCGGGGGCGGAAGAAGGAAACGAGGCAGGGGAGGTCGAAATTGACGAAGCAGATGACGTTGAAGAAGTGCCAGCTGATGAAGGCGAGCCATTCCTTGGCATTCTGGAGAGGTTGTTGTTAGCCCCGCGGAAGGCCAATCCATCCCAGCGTCACGCCATCTTCAAAACGAGGTGCACAATCAACGGTAAAGTTTGTGACCTCTTAATAGATAGTGGTTGTACCGAAAATATCGTTTCCCGCTCTGTTGTTCAGGGTCTACAATTGAAAACGAAGAAGCATCCTCAGCCGTATAAAATAGGTTGGGTAAAACGGGGAATGGAGATAGTAGTTTCTGAATCTTGCAGCGTGACCTTCTCTATTGGCAAACATTATGTTTGTGAGGTCTTGTGCGACGTCCTGGATATGGACGTGTGCCACTTAATTCTTGGAAGGCCATGGCAATTCGATGTGGATGCTCATTATGAGGGACGAGCAAATGCATACTCCTTTGACTGGAAGGGACGCAAGGTCAAGCTACTGTCAGGAACTTTAGGAGAATCCGCAACCACACCTGGAGCTCAGGTGGCCGCAATGCACCTCGTGTCCGGATCCAAATTGTTGCAATGCTGGCGTGAACCGTCCCCAATGTTTGCTTTATTTATTACAGAAGTAAATTCCGCCCAACAGCATGAAGTATGGCCACAAGACATTGCCGAGATACTCGAACAATTTGCGGAAGTGTTACCTGAGGAGTTACCTGCCGAACTTCCTCCACTCAGAAGCATACAACATCAAATCGATCTCATTCCGGGTGCCACGTTACCAAATTTATCTCACTACAGGCTCAACCCGAAGGAGCAATCTATTTTGGCTGAGATTGTGGAAGATCTGTTAGCAAAGCAGCTCATACAAGTGAGCCTAAGCCCGTGCGCTGTGCCTGCCTTGTTAGTACCGAAGAAGGATGGTAAATGGCGAATGTGCGTCGATAGCAGGGCTATAAATAAAATTACAATTAAGTATCGTTTTCCATTGCCCCGTATAGAGGAATTGCTGGACACGCTCACTGGCTCCACGGTGTTCTCCAAATTGGACTTGCGTAGCGGGTATCATCAAATACGCATTCGACCGGGCGACGAATGGAAAACAGCCTTCAAAACACCTCAGGGCCTTTTTGAATGGAAGGTAATGCCTTTCGGGCTTTGCAATGCCCCCTCTACTTTCATGCGCATGATGAACGAGATACTCAAACCATTTCTTGGCAAGTTTTGCATCGTGTATTTTGACGATATTCTGGTATTCAGCCAAAGCCGTCCCAAGCACATCCAGCATCTGCGATCCATACTTGAGGTATTGAAGACCAACCGGTTATTTCTAAACCTTCCTAAATGTGAGCTTGTCACTGCCTCGGTGCGATTTCTGGGTTTCATCGTATCTGAAGAAGGTGTTCATGTAGATCCTTCCAAGGTGTCGGCAATACAAAGCTGGCCGATCCCACATTCCCTATTTGACATTCGTAGTTTCCACGATTTGGCGAACTTTTATAGACGGTTCATTAAAAATTTCAGCATCCTAATGGCTCCGATTACGGATTGTTTGAAGTCTAAATCGTTCTATTGGGGACCAGAGCAACAACGGAGTTTCCAGTTAGTTAAAAATGCTCTCACAACTGCGCCTGTTTTGGTACTTCCTAACTTTGATAAATTGTTCACAGTCGAGACTGATGCATCTGCGATTGGGGTTGGCGCGGTGTTATCACAAATGGGAAGGCCGGTTGCATTCTTCAGCGAGAAATTGTGCCCGGCTCGCCAAAATGGACCGCCTATGAACAAGAATTGTACGCAATTGTCCGTGCATTGAAGCAGTGGGAGTCGTATCTATTGCACCAAGAATTCGTTTTATGCAGCGACAACAAGGCATTGCAACATATCAACACGCAGAAAAGTGTTAATCGGATGCATGTTCGTTGGCTACTTTTCCTACAGCGCTTCTCTTTTACAATCCAGCACAAACCCGGAGTAGACAACAAAGCAGCTGATGCACTTAGTAGAAAGTCTATCTTGCTTACTAAACTTCAAACTGATTTAGCCGGGTTGGAGCATTTAAAAGATTTGTATGCCGAAGATGATGATTTCAGCAAGATTTGGGAGTAATGTAGTGACAACGTGCAGTTTGAAGATTATTCCATTTCACATGGCTTTCTTTTCAAACAAAACCTCCTGTGTATTCCAAAGTCATCGTGGCGGCAATACCTGATACGGGAAGTCCATGGAGGAGGTTTGGCAGCCCACCTTGGTAGGGACAATACGTTAAGACAGCTGCAGGAAAGATTTTTTTGGCCTCGAATCAGGCGAGATACCTTCCGCATTGTGGATAGTTGTCCTGTTTGCCAAATATACAAAGGGGGCGCTCAAAACACAGGTTTATACATGCCGTTGCCTGTACCCGATTCCATATGGGAAGATTTGAGTATGGACTTTGTCCTGCCGAGAACGCGGAAAGGAAACGATTCCATCATGGTGATCGTTGACAGATTCTCAAAAATGGGACATTTCATTTCCTGCAAAAAGACTTCAAATGCTCTACATATTGCTAATCTCTTCTTCACTGAGGTTGTCCGCCTGCATGGATTGCCGAGGAGCATCACCTCCGATAGAGACGTCAAATTCCTAAGCCATTTCTGGCGTGAATTGTGGAAGCGTTTAGGCACCGAACTACGATTTAGTTCGGCTTATCACCCCCAATCGGACGGGCAAACAGAAGTAGTTAACCGCACATTGGGAAATATGCTCCGTTGCTTAGTTCAAGAGCATCCAAAACAATGGGAGGAGGTTCTTAGTAAGGCTGAATTTGCATATAATGCCATGCCTAATCGCTCGACCGGCAAAGCCCCATTCTCCATTGTTTACACCAAAGCACCTAATATCGCTGTAGATATCATTGTTCTGCCTAAATGCAAATCCTCGGCGGCTGCGTCCTTCTCCGAAGATTACTCCAACATGCTTTCAGACGTTAAGCAGCAGATTATAAAGTCAAATAATCGTTATAAGCAGGCCGTGGATGCTCGCCGAAGGAAGAAAGTTTTTGATGTAGGAGATTTGGTGTTAGTCCGTCTTCGCCGCGAACGATTTGCTCCCGGAGAATATTCGAAGCTAGCTCGTCGAAAAATTGGTCCGGTCCCTATCACTGCAAAGTATAACGACAATGCTTATCGTGTGGAGTTGCCACCTGGTTGCAATACTTCTGCTACCTTCAATGTCTCCGACATATGGCCGTATCACTCTACTGATGATGCTCCAATCACCCTCAGCTCGTCGGAGTCGAGCTCTTCTGAAGCCGGGGAGGACTGATGCAGTGCAGGATAGCTAAATAAGTCCGGCGGCACACTTGGTTTTCTCTAACTAACTTTTACTCTCCACTACCTAGTATACTTTTCTGCTGTCAGCTCTTTTTAAAGTATTTTACAGCTTTTAATATAGAGAAAATACATAGTAAAAAACAGGGAAATACAAATAGGTGAATTGTAGAGAAGAGAAACAGCTTTTGTTATCTTCTACACACAGTTTTCTCAAGGGAGAATACAATATACAGAGGTATTTCCTGCTACCTTTTTCCTGTGTTCGTTTGCTATTGTTGTGTTTATTCTTCCAGGTACCAAAACGATCCTGTACAAGGCAACAGTGACACTTCAGCGTCAAGGGGCACTCCAGCTTCGGGTGGCACTTTGACTTTCCTTGGATAGTCTAGTGGTAGTTCGACAGAACCTGGTGGTGGTGCGACAGAACTCTGATGGGGGTGCGGCAGAACTCCGGTGGTGGTCGAGGAGGAGCTAGGCAGTTGAAGCTTTCTTTCTTCTCTTCCTT
Organism: Dendrobium huoshanense; assembly: GCA_016618105.1. NCBI lineage: Eukaryota > Viridiplantae > Streptophyta > Magnoliopsida > Asparagales > Orchidaceae > Dendrobium > Dendrobium huoshanense. Next base: position 5,801,744 of record CM028356.1, read on the forward strand.
CTTCTCTCTTGGCTCTTCCCCCTCTTTCAAGAAGAAAATGAGTTCTATTTATAGAATTCTTGAGTGGCATGGCTTGTAAATAAGTGGAAGATTAAGGGTAAATTATGAGCGGTTCGGATGGACAGCCGATCTAGATTCTTAGGATCATGTGCCGTTCAATGGTTATTTGATTGTCTTAATGATATTAGAATTTGATGATCTTGGGCTCGTTGGATTCGTTTCGTTGAGCCGCTCGGTTCGACTATAAGCATGTCATGATTGGAGATCGTTGGTAACCCAAATTATGGTTTGATCCTTCCAAAAGTGCTTCGAGTCTTTGATTTAGACTCATTTGGGCTCGGATTGGGTTGATTTTGGTGTCGTTGGGTTCGTGTTTCTGAGACGCTCAGTTTGACTATAAGTTTACTGAAATCATAATTCAAAATGTCTCCGATTTAATTTTTGAAGTTCCCAACTTGATTTTGCTTTGAGATTCGTGATCGATCAAGGTAATTTTTTTTATGATGTATCACTTTTAAAAGCAACAAGAAAGTTATCTCAAATGATAGATATAATTATTTAAAATGTAATGTTTCCATTCAATTTTTTTTGAATGAAAACATCAATTTTTTTTTAATAATAAATTATTTTTAATTTATTATTATACAAAGACCTAAGAACACTTCACATTTATAATTTATTTACAGTAGGGTTGAGTTATACAACCTGGATACAGCATGCTTTCATGCTACTTGCTGAAGCTGGAGACATTTATGTATGAACGACACAAGTTCTGCTGCTTACTGTAATATAGTATTAATTCAAGCTGCCTGTAAATACGACTTCGTTTGGGATGACTTTTTTGTTGCTTCTTAGGGCATCTCCAACCGAAAAACTCATTTTCCACTCCAAAATACAGTAATACACCAAAATGCAGTAACTTGTCTCCAACCGAACTCCATTTTCTAACACCAAAAAAAGAATATTCCTAGTATATTCTTCTCCATATTTCATTTTACATATTTTTAATCATTAATATTATTTATCGAATTTTTGAATTAAATCTAATATAATTAAAACAAATATTTTTTGCTCTATAAAATAATTTGGAATATAAATATGTCATAAATAAATATTTTTTTCTTAATATTAACTTACATTAATTAATTTTGTAAAAAAAAAATTAGATTACTAAAAAATAAGATATTTCTAATTTATTATTTTAATTAATAAAAAAAATTCTAATTTTTAATCTTTAAAATTAATAATTAAGTTTCAAATTAATAAAAAAAAAAAAAACCAAATGGAAAAATGCATTATATTTTATTATTTTTTTCTTTTTAAATATTTTTTCTAGGAGAAAAAATTAATGGAAAAATGCGCATTTAAATTTAGCCCTAAAAATATTTGGTCAAATTTTTTATAGCTAATTTGAAACGAAAATAATAATAAATTATAAATATTAAATCTTTTTTAGTAATAAAAATTTAAATATGTTTAAAATTTTCAGTTCCATAATAAAATAAAGATTTATTCATCGGTCAACTTTTTTTCACAATAGATTTATAATATTTCATAAGAATTTATAAAAATCTTTTTTAATTTTTATTTTCAATTTTTATATAAAATTATTTCGTTCATACTTTGCTACGAAGAAAAAATAAAATGATAAATATAATATTATATTAAATTCTAAATTTATCGGTGAATAATTTTTTGCTGATAACAAATCTCATTATATTTTTGATAGAAATTTTTTTCTTTAAAAGATATAAAGTTTAAGTAAAAAATAACCCAAAAATAAAAATAATCAGAAGTTTCTCTTACGACTAATAATTTATTCAACAAAAAAATTTGAATAATATATCAACGAATAAAAAAAATATGTACTTTTTATTTCTTATCAGTCGATCATGTTAAATATTTGAGTTAGGTAAAATATTACTCTTTTGTCATACAGTTAGAGGCTTCATTTGGAAGAACTAAGCAATTTTTTAATATAATTTTCTTTTAAAAAATGGTATTAAAAATGATGTTTTATGAAGCAATATAAAAGCTGTTCCAAACAAACGAGTAATTATTGTGTCCGGACACCGAACGGGTCCAGAGAACAATAACAAAGCGCCACATCACTTAGGTGCTCGATACCGACCATTCGGTATCGCTCGGTATTTGTCCGGATTTCCGATTTTTTGTTTGGATGTAATAACTTTTCCAAACAAAATAAGAGCGGGCAAAGTTTCATATGCTATTTTTTACAATAATTTTTAAAATATTTATTTTTTCTATAAAGATTTTATAACCAACTCTTATTTTACTGAAAGTTGTAGCTATGCCAAACGACTTTTATGTTTGATATGTAAGATTAATTTATTGAATGTGAGGCTGAAAAATTGTTTTTTTGTCATGTTTATATATATATATATTAAATTTATTCAAAAATTAAGGCATCTGCAACCGAACGGTCAACAAGTGTATTCTATCCTCCAAACGATCCAATAGAACACGAAATTGTCCGCTAATCTTCTAGAGTGAACTATGTGATTGTTTACCTATATCAAAAAAATTGGCTGACGGGATTTGTAGAAGAAGAGCGTTAATGAGAATAAAGACGGCTCCTTTACAGTAAAGAGAAGAAATATAGTTTGATTGAAGATGAATTAGTGTATTTTGAAATATTAATGCGTTTTGGAGAAAAAATGGGGTTTTCAGTTGAAGATGCCCTAAGAGTAGCAAATTACAATCCATTGAAAAATGTTTGCATCGAAAAATCAGGTCTCTAAAAATAAAATAAACAAAAAAGCCGGGATGCTTGAGCAGTTCATATCTCTTACTCATCAAAATTCCATAGATTCTCGCCATGAGAATCGACCTCAGATAAGTCATAAGAGGCCGCCGGAGTCAGCCTCGGCGGACTCAACAGCATACCCTCCGCCATATTCACAAGCAGTTTCGGCATGTCGAACAATTCTTCCTCATCTATAAATCCGCTTATTCCGACATCCACGCTCATCTCGGACCCAACCTGCGCGGCCGCTGCCGCGGCGGCAGCCCTGATGTCGTCTGCCGAAGCCGAAGCGGGCGTCGGGAGCGACGCAGCAGCGTTTGGAAAGTTAAGCACAGCGTCGGCTCCGCGGAGAGCGAGGGCGGCTGCGTCGTATGCGACGGCGGCCATCTCGGCGGTGGGGTAAGTGCCGAGCCAGATGCGGTTGGATTTTCGCCGCTCGCGGATCTCCGATACCCATTTGCCGCACCGCCGGCGTATGCCGCGATATCCGATGGCCGAGGGTCGAGAAGAATCGGCCATCAGATTATTTATCGAAGAGTGGTGATATGAATATGTGTTGGTTGTTATAAAGTTTTAAGGTGGAGGCGCCATTGATTGATTTTTGTTAGTTGGAAGGTACGTTTGAGCGCGTTGGTCGTAGCTACGTACGTAAACTGAGTGCTATATAAGTTTTGTTTTTGTACTTTTAACTTTTGGAGATCGTTCAAATATGTGATTATATACAATATGTATAAATTGTGTACACAATATAGATCATAATCCGAATACAACTCTGCGTTCGGATTCCACACTAAATAACTTCTCTTACGAGATAATAGGATTGAGCGACGTATGTGATTCGGCAGTCTCTGTTCGAGCAGCCATCACAATCCGACCACAATTATCCAACAATTTTCATTTGACCACTCTCATTAGACCTCCAACAATCTACCTCTTGTGTTAAATTTCCACCGCTTGATCACGCACATTGGATCACTTCCACCTAATAATTGTCATCAGACCACCCTCGCTCAACCTCTGACGTCAGCTAGCTACAACTTGACCATCATCATCGCACAAGCACCATGTGACCATCATTATTAAATCACAACATCTTGATCAAGGCCATCATAAAATTGTCAACTGACCACCATTATAAGACCAACGCTACCTGACCACCATTATCATACAAATGTTGCTTGACGCTAGAATTTGGACAGCTGCAGCCAAGCCACCATCACGTATTATCACCGTATGACCATCGGTGTCAGACTATTATTGTGGATCCACTGTCGTCCAACAACAACCGTCAAAACACCTCTCATCTTTATTGCCTCAACAATATTTTTCTTCATTCTCATAGGAGGCTAATAGAGCAGCTCATACTCATGTAATCCCACCTTTTCCATTTTTAGTGATGTTGATCAGATCTTTGTAACCAATGTTTACCTAATGAAACTATTTCAACAGCTGTTTTTCTACCTTTTATGATTTTTTTTAACCTTAACATAAATAAAAAAAAACTCCATTGCCTTATGTTTTATCTACGTGTGTGATAAATATTTATACAAAGCAAGAGGTTAAATTTTCTCTCTACTATCATGAATATTCAGAGATGCCACATGTTTAAATTGAAGTTTTTTAATAGTAAAAATGGTAGATGATCATAAAATTTTCAATTGCTATTTTATTTCCATGTAATAAGTCAAAGGCTTAATTCGTTTAAGACGGCATTTTTTACTATTTCTTAAAGTTATTTTTTAGTGCAAAAAATAAAATTTTAATGCTAAAAAATTGTTTTAAAAAATAGTAAAAAAAAAATGTCTCAAATAAAATCTTATTAGAATATATATATAATCAAGACAATAATTTTATGACGGCAAAATTCCATTAAATGCTTTTTTTTCTTCTTCTCTAAAAAGAAATACTCATTTCCTGATATTTTTGCAGTCTTTATAAGCTTTGATGGTCAATAGTGCAATGACATGACGAATCATCGATCCTTGTTGTATGCATTATAAGGCTGCAGTCGCTCAACCGTGGCATGCATTATACGAATCAATCACATCTCATCATGCACTTATCCATGCTTAGAGACATGCATATGTGGCCTTCAATATCACCTCTAAAAATTAAGCAGGCTAGTGAGGGTGATTTTCAAGCTGAGCTAACCTAGCTAGCATACGATTTTCTTATGTGAAAAGATTTTTTTTGGAAGGAGATATCTATCCGCTATTATTCTCGTAGAGGAGGAGTTTGACAGAGTAACTAATTCTTTAGCAGGCCTAGCGGCAATCAACCCGACAAGTGCCAGACCATGCACTTATTTTATCCACACTTTAAGAGTCGTGCCGAATGAGAGAGGAATATAACGTGGGTTGGGGATTTCCCAACCACGCTCGCCCACCAACCTAGCTAAGCCCAATAGGATGTGATAATTAGTATTTTGGGGAAATTTATTTATTTATTTTCAGTATTTGTAAGTACTAATATAGATTGATATCAATAGATAAATACTAACAAAATGTGTCAAAAAGCATAAAATTTAGACCGAATGGATGGATTTAAGCAGTTCAGCTATGCACCGATTCTCTGATCGGTTCGATCCGTACCATAAACTATTTTCGCATCTAATTAAGTGATTAGAGCTAGGGTTGATTTGGGAACAGGTGAACCAGCCTGTTTTTTAAGAGAATCGTGTTGTTCTAATAGTAATCAATTTATGACCTTTTAATTTTTTTTAGAATGTACAAAATCATAAAACAACTAATCTGCAATGTCTACAATATTAATCAATTTAAATAATACTAAACAAAATATTATCTTAACTATTATTTAGATTACAAATGATACTTTTTTGCCTGATTCAGAAAGATGTGATACAACATAATAGATATATAAAAAAAAATTAAAGATGAATTCCACAGGCATCTTGAGCTATTAGTGTTGCCTTCAAGTGTCCATTGTAGTATGTTCAATCTTTCGCCTTTTAAGAAATGACTAAAGTTCAAGATGTCTATTATCCTCTTATTATTATAATGCTTATGCTATCAATCATATTTATTGTCAATAGTGAGAATCAATCTTATTGGTGATGATCTGCATGCATTGATGATCTGCATTGACAAGGCAAGTCATGAAAGATGACAAAGTCAATGATGTGCATCAAATTTATATGCGATGACAAGCATTAATTTTATATGTGATAATATGCTTTGACAACGTCAGTGATGATAGATGAAAAAATCAGCGAGCATCAATGTAGTTGGTGACAAAAGTCAGGCTACCTTGGTCAGACGAACATATTCATATGACAATTTTTTAGAAGGTTATAGTCGAACCACAATAGTCAAGTGTGAGTGACCATAGGCATTGCCAAATAATGTGTTTGCTCCATCATAGCTTACTAATTGAATTAGAAAAGATTGCTCTAAATGTTTTTATTAAGAAAACAAATCTCTCTGTCAGAATATATTCGTTTCTGAAAAGTGGAGACACGCCAACTCAATAGAGTTTGTCGCTTTTATATTGAGAGAAAGGCTATATAATTGATAGGTTTTTAGGTTGCACGTTGAGCTTATTATTGAGTTTAATTAAGAATAATTTTTTTTAGACATTTAGGTTTCATTTCGAATGATTTTTTTATTATTTTATGAATCAAATTTTTAGTACAAAAATTGCTTTAAAAAATAGTAAGAAAGTCATTCCAAATGAAGCCTTACACTAATTAACATAACCGTAATGTCGCCGTAAATAAGCAACGGCTGATTTCCGGCGCAAGGCCTTCGTCGGCAATCACCGGCGGATTAGACGTCGGAACAGGCGTCGGTAATTTCCGGCGTACAAAAGACGCCGGACTAATCGATCCGATTCGTTGTATCGTTGTTTCCGTCGACTTTCCGACGCAAAATCCGCCGAAAACCTGTAGCATTCTTGCACTGGACTATTGAATCCAAACCATAAAATTACAAATCTTTGTAAAAACCTCAAGAGAGAATGACCAAATGAAGAGAAGAAAACAAAGAGAAATCGTGGAGAGAGAGAGAGAGAGTCCATTACTCGTTAAAAGTGATCCACAAAACTAATGATGAGCGATTAATGAGTTTTGATCCAATTTTAGTTATGTTTAAATACCCAAATTTTGTTTTAAGCCCATGTTGGGGGTCCCACTAGGCCAACTCATCTTAAAGGAGTGGAAGGGAAGCTTGTTCCAACACCCCAAAGGCCAAAGGCAAAGAAGAATCTCACGCAACTACTCTATAAATATTAGATGAATTTTACCTCAAAGCCAATAAGCACTACACCTCCACAATGGTGAAGCCCTGCCAAATGGTTAGCATGTTAGTAATTTAGGAGACAACCTATAACAATAGAAACCACAGGGGTTCTCTAAACTTAAGAATTTTCCCCTCCCACTATTTAAGTTCGTTAATTATAAAAAATATGCTTATTAGAAGTGTTTCTATGGCAGATTTAGGTGCAAATAAGCCAAAGATCTACAACTACTGCGGGTTAGAATAGTCGCGACGATAGAGTGAGTGGATATTTCGTCTTAACAATGCATGAATATCCAACACACAAACATGTAGTTGAAAATAGACCAGAAAAACACCTGGAAATTTTAACTTGGAAAATGTGAAAAGATAAAAACCACGGGGTCTTGCCCAGGTGAAAAGATTAGACTAAATTTAAGTGAATTATAAAGGTTGACTCATCCCATCACTTAATGGCAGAGGAATTATAATTGTTTGGAGAGTTGGGTGGAAGTTAAACTACAGTCGAGCAGAAGTTCGATGACATTCGGGCGGAAGTCTAGAAAATAGCAATGATCCAACAATAGTTGGTGACAGGGCGGTGGTTCGACGATGGTATGGAGAAAGTTTAATAATGATAGGTAGCCGGGTGGAAGTTCGACGACGGTCGACGACCAGATAGTGGTCCGACGATGGTTAGGTGGAAGTCCAGCTGCAGTCGGCGGCCGCGCAGTGGTTCTATGATGGTTAGGCGAAAGTTTGATAGCTGTCGGTGGCTGGGTGGAAGTCCAACGATGGTCGCGACGGATGGTGGTCGGACAGTAGTCTGACGATGGTTGGGCTGGAGTCTTTGGCGGCTGGGGCTGACTAGAAGTCCAGCGACACTCGGTGGTCAGGTATTGGCCTGATGATGATCAGGGGAAAGACCGGCTGTGGTTAGCAACTGAGTGGAAGTTGGTGGTTGTAGGTGTGAGATCTCGTTCCCTTACTGTTCCTCTCTGAATTGGATTTTCCTCCCAGAATCGGCCAGGACGAAGTTGAGATCGTCCAGGCCGATCAATGCATTGAAAACAGCTGATTTCTGGAGTGTTCTGGAAGGATTTCTGGACAGGGTCGTCCGGGACGATGTTGAGATCGTCCAGGCCGATCTGTACTGTTCAAAATACTGTCCTGATCATAGCCCTGGGAGCTATCCAGGACGATCAGAATTTGGTCTGATCGTCCCGGGACGATCGGGCGATCGGCCAGGCCGATCTGTGTATGATATAAGGAAATGAGCTCGTTTTGAGGAGAGAGAAATTCATATTTTAAAATCAGATATTTTGAGGAGAGAGAAAGAGAAAGGGAAAAAGAAGAAAAGCTGGTTTTCGGAGACCGCGGAGCTTTTTTCGTCCGACGCTGCTGTTGGAGAAAGTGTAGATCTCGTGGTAAGGACTCCGAACCCTGTTTCTGTTTTCGAAGATATTGTATTTTGATCAAGTTGTGCACTGTTTTGTGTTTTCGTAGTCTACTTTTAGACGTGATTTTGATTTGACACGACTTTCACCGCACAACTTTTAGTATGTTATAGATATGATCACTATTGTACACGATTTGACTGTATTCTACGAAGATTTTATCGGTCGGAATTGATTCTACGTGATTTTAATTGAATAGAAAATTATCAAGACTTGATTTGATTTGGATTCTTTACATTGATAGTCTTGTATTGATGCCGTAGATATTCGTTGGTAATTTGGAGAAATTCGGAATTTGTATCTTTTTGCAGGACTTTTGTGTAAATTCGATAGACTACCGTTACTCTGCCCGATTTTCGTATGATTTCTGATTTGGCTGAGATTGATAGATTGAATCGATATGCATATGATTATTGATATGATTGCTTTAATATATTGATTATTGATACTGATCACAAGTGGAACCTGGTTGAACATTGGTTGAAGATTGATGATACCTGTACAGGATGGTGGGCCGACGGGCTTTCCTTTAAACATTGATTATTGATATATTGATGGGAGTCATAAGGAGTTTATTGATATGCCGACGGGCGAAAAGAGTGACGACTCTTATTGATTGAATCAATGTAAATGATATCTACAACAGCAATATGGATTCTACAACAGCAACATAGCCAGTAGATTGTACTTGTTCAGTATATAGTATTGAATTGCATGTTTACTGTATTGATTTACGGATTTATTGCTTTATCGATTTCTGCTTTATTGATTTGATCGAATTTACTGTATCGTACGGATTCTATTGATTTCATCGATTGATTACCGAGCATTGATACTATTGAGCATTGATATGGACATAAATAGATATAGATATTGCATTGATAGCATGAACATGGACATCATATAGATTCATTGTACTACTGCCTACTGTTTCTGCACTGTATTGATTGCTTGCTTTATAGATTCATTGTTTCGTATTGCTTTCCTCGATTGATTTCATTGATTAGATTGTATTGATTCGACAACCTCGATTTGATTGACGGATATTGATTGATTGAGTTAATTTATCGATTTGTCTGCCGCTGCATTGACTGGTTTTATTGACTATTAATTTCCGGATTGCATAGACTCATTGACCATTAACTGATTCGGATTGATAGATTGACATGCATATTGATAGCATCGCCGTGCTTTGATTTCATGTTATAGGTATTAGGTGACCTGCTGGGCTTTGTAAAGCTCATTATATGTGGTTGATATTTTCAGGTCAGGGCTTGGGAGCAGGAGATAAGAATTGATCCAGATCTTCAGGTTTTTGTTCTTTTGGTCGATTGGGAATTCTTTTGTACTCAGGACAGGATAGATTTCTTTACTTGTATTGATAGTATAGTTTCTGAGTATTGTACATGATGTTTTGAGATATGAATCGACTGTTATATTGATGTTTAAATTTTATAGATGTTTGATAAATTGCTTACTGATGGTTTTTAGATAACTCTGGTAAATTGTTGGAGTAATTGATTGACATTCTTTCCAAGTTTGATCTTGGGGTCGTGACAGTAGGTGACTAGGAGGTGGTATGACAGCTGTTGACGATCAGGTGGTGGTCCGGGTTGTGACAGTTGATAAAGGTTCGCCAACGGTTATGCTTGAGCTCTTGAAATATGAGAGCTCTCTCTAATTTCCAGCCAAAGGTATTCATCATATAGGGAGTGTGGTAGGGAGAAGGGGTATTTATAGATTTTTGTGAGTGACACACCCCACAGATATTGAGAATATCCAGGGTATGTTCGAATGCCCCATCAAACATCTTGCACTGATTCCTCCAATTATAGTGCATTTTTCAGCCATTTAAGTGCCTTAGTGATGTCAAAATTGAAAGATCTTAGGCTCCTCGAGCCGTTCGATTCGACTATAAGCATGTCAGATTTGAATATCATTTGGTCATTCAAATAATACTTTGAACTTTTCAAATATGCTTTAGATTCTTGATTTGAATCTATTTGGGTTAGAATCGAACTGATTTTCACGCTGTTGAGTTTATCTACTTGATATGTTTAATTTAATTATGAATTTATTGAAATCAGAATTCGGATGATCCCAATTTTAATTTCAAAATTTTTTAACTCGGATATGCCTCGACACAAACTAACTTATCATTAGCGATAGCTTGGCCGCATACAAATTGATTAGCAACCTTGGCCGCGCCAAACATATCCCTTTCTTTTGTTCCGACGGCCGTCGGAAGCTCTCCCGCGCTTTCCTTCTCAAACCATCGCCCATGGCGCGATGAAAATACCATCTCAATGGCTGAAACCCCTTTCCGTCGAGTTGCTAAAGCAGCACTGCACTTCAGTAGTAAACTGCAAGCAAGCTCACGCCTTTCTCCTCCGATTCGACCTCTTACACGAGAATATCCTTTCCAGCAAGCTCCTCTCTTTCCTCGCGCTTTCTCCCTCCGGCGACCTCAATTACGCCCAGCAGCTGTTTGATCAATTGTCTGGCCCGGATAGCTTCATATGGAACACCATCATACGTGGCCACGCAAGAAGCCCCAAGCCCTCGCAAGCCATCTCCTTCTTTCACCTTATGGTTAGCTCAGGTGTACCTCCGGACCACCACTCTTACCCTTTCGTGCTCACTGCCTGTGCTCGGATGTTATCGCCAGAGCTAGGAAAGAGGTTTCACGCTGAAGCATTTAAGTTTGGTCTTGGATCAGACGTTTTTGTTCTGAATTCCTTGATTCAGATGTATGCATCTTGTGGGCTCTTTGGTGATGCTCGCCAACTGTTTGATCGAAATCCTCTAAGAGATGTAGTGTCATGGAATGTCATGATCAGAGGATATGTTAAGAGGGGAGAATTTGAAGAGGCTTTTGGTTGTTTTGAAGAAATGATTCAAGCCAAGAATATGAATCCCGACGCTGTGACGATGATTTGTTTGCTGTCTGCATGCTCTCAGTTGGGTGATTTTGATAGAGGCCATCGGCTCCATTTGTATTCCCGTGAACTGGGTTTTATTGCATCGAACCTTCAGTTGACAAATGTGATCCTTGATATGTACTGCAAATGCGGTGATTTGTCGTTGGCAAAGAAACTTTTTGATGAAATGGGTGAGCGGGACTTACTTACATGGACCAGCATGATCAATGGATTTGCTACTTCAGGTAATTTTCGAGACGCTTTAGAGTTTTTTACCCAAATGCAGAATGAAAGAATTAATCCTGATGAAGTGGTACTTGGAACCATGCTTTCTGTTTGTGCTCAGATGGGAGCTTTGGATGAAGGGAAGTATGTTCATCACTTGATTGAAAAATATAATGTGAAACGGGATATTGTTCTTCAGACCTCTCTAATCGATATGTATGCGAAATGTGGAAGGGTAGATTTAGCCATGCAAGTTTTTAAGAAGATGAAGGAAAGGAATGTGTTCACGTGGAATGCCATGATTGGTGGACTAGCTATTCATGGCCATGGTCAGATGGCATTAGATCTATTCGAAGAAATGAAGCAAGAAGAAGCAGTAGCAGACTATGTAACTTTCATAGGACTTCTATTAGCTTGCAGCCATTCCGGATTGGTTAAAGCTGGGCTCAAAATTTTTAATGAAATGAAAGATGTGTACCAGATACATCCTAGGATGGAGCACTATGGATGTGTAGTTGATCTTTTATGCAGAGCAGGATTAATGCAAGATGCTCTAGAGTTTATGAAGAAAATGCCAATCAAGCCAAATGAGGTTCTGTGGGCTAGTATTATTGGAGCTTGTAGGGTTCTTGGACAAACAAAGATTGCAGAGATGATAAGTAGGAACATGATTGATCTGGATCCGGAATCTTGCGGTCGATATGTGATTCTATCGAATCTATATGCCAGAGTCCATAGGTGGGATGATGCCTTGCAAGTAAGAAACTTGATGAGAGCTAAAGGAATTAATAAAACTCCAGGCTTAAGTTGGATTGAACTAAATGGCATAGTTCATCAATTTGCAGCAGGAGATCGATCACATATCCAAACTGAGAAGATATATAAGATGATTACAGAAATGTGTCTGCGGGTCAGGTTAGCTGGTCATATGTCAGGTACCTCAGAAGTATTGTTTGACATAGAGGAGGAAGAGAAGGAGCATTCTTTATTTTTTCACAGTGAGAAACTAGCCGTTGCTTTTGGGCTGATGAGCACGGCTCCAGGTTCAAACATTAGAATAACAAAAAATTTACGAGTCTGTTGCGATTGCCATTCTTTTCTAAAAGCATTGTCTAAGGTCTTCGACCGAGAGATCGTTGCGAGGGATAGAAGTAGGTTTCACTATTTCAGAGGAGGTTTATGCTCTTGCAATGACTTCTGGTAGGTAGTAGCACATCAAGATATATGGTATGTATCCATCATGAATCTGCCATTATCGCAAGATTTTTATGCGTGATATGAATTCAATTCTTGGAAATTGTGGGATTTCGGACGTAGAGTATGAAATAATGTATCTATCTAAACATGTATTCTTTCTACTTGAAAGTTGGAGATGGTAAGTTGGCTATGTGCATCCAAAATTTTGTCTCTCTTGTTGAGATATTCTGATCAACCCAGTTCTATATTATTCTGTCTAAACAGATGCCTTTGCGACATATGACATGATGAAGAACTTAGGCAGTAAGGTTTATTTAGAAAGTTAATCGAAGGATACATAAGGAAGAATTTCTTTTATGTAGGCAGGGTCAGATTTAGGAAGAGTTCATGATAGATAATTGGCCTACTGTTATGCCGGTCCAGCTTGGACCGGCTCTACCTGGACCGGCCCAGCCGGTCCAGTGCTACTTGCGACGGACGCAGAGGAGCCGCGCGGAAGAGAGAGGGAGCCAGGGAGTGGGGTCCACTTGCAATTCAAACATGGGTTAAGTGTTTTTGGAGGGAGAAGGAAGGGTAGAGTAGTCCTTTTGCTTTTAATTTGAATTAGATTGTATTATTAGGGAGTTAGGAGGGAATTAGGTTTTCATCTTGATTTTGAAAAGGAATTTGTCTTCTAGGTTTTCTTGTTTGGGCTCTTGGCGTTGCCGGAGATTGTTGGAGAGTTTTTCCTTCCTCTCGGATTGAAGGAAACTTGTATCTTTATTGTCTTTTGCATTGACGAGTGAAATTCCTATCGTTTGCAATTGTTTCTACTATTCTCTCTACGATTCTTCTCAGATTTTTCACTGTTTTATTGTGCGTGGTGGCTGTTTTCCATAGAAAACAGCGGATTATTAGTGATTTGGCTTAGATCCGATAGGAATCACTTGAAATACTCAAGTGGTACCTATCAAATTGGTATCAGAGCACAAATCCGGACGGTGGGGGGCTGTTTTCCACTGTTTCGCAGCAGATTTTTGCTTTTCGGAAGAGATCCGGAGACCATTTCGTGGTTCCCATGGCATCTAAACGTGTAGAAGTCTTGGAGACCGAAGTGGGTCAATTTAAGGCGGATCTGGAGGAGAAGATGGCGACGTTGAGTGAGAATGTGGAAGGGAAATTTATGGCATTGGAGGAGATGATGAAAAAATTGTTGGAAGGGCAAGCAAGAGCTGTGCCAGTGGAGGAAAGAGGAGAAGGTAGTGGGAGCAAGGGCAAGGAGAAGGCAAAGCCGGAAGGGGAAGAGGAGGTGGAACTGCTGGGTAGCAACGGAAGAATGCTGCATCGGGAGTCCATCAGGCGGGAAGAAAGAGAGGATGATTGGCATCGTCGGAGGCCCGACCCAGTGGACCGGCCATGGGGGATCCATAATCACCATGGCGGGGCGCGAGGGGAAGATGGCTATCGACGGCCGAGGAGGGATGATGAGCCCCGATATGGAGAGAGAGGAACTTGGGAAGATCCCATTGCCTGGGACAGAGGAGGCCATGGGGGGAATAGGGCATACGGGGTGGACACGAGGGCCAGAAAGCTGAAAATGCCAGTTTTCGAAGAGGGGAATGTGGATGAGTGGATCCACAAGGTGGAGAGGTATTTTGCAGTGAATGGCCTGATGGAGGAGGAGAGATTGATGGCGGCTAGTATGTGCTTGGAAGGGGCGGCTTTTGCCTGGTTCAAGTACATGGATAAGTGGGATCCGGTGAGGACTTGGAGGGACTTCAAGGAAGCTATCAGGGAGAGATTCAGGGGGAGCAGCCCATGGGAGATCTCCGAGCAGTTCTATGCCCTCACTCAGGAGGGAACAGTGGAGGAATACAGAAAGAAATTTGAGAGTCTGGTGGGAGACATGGAGGGCTTATCGAACAGCACGTTGGGGGGAAACTTCATGAAGGGGCTCAAGCCAGAAATTAGAGATGCTGTGAAGGTCATGAGACCGAGAGACCTGAGGGAGGCAATGGAGTTGGCTCAGCTGGTGGAGAACCAGAAGACCAACGCTCGAAGTTGGAGGAACAACCACTCAGGAGGTCCCACCAGGACCACTACCACCTACTTGGCTCCAAAAGGGCCAAGCCCTAGTGTCCCTAGAGAGAGTGGGAAGGAGAAGAGCGGAGTGACTAGAACTGCAGGAAGCTTCAAGAAATTGACTGAGGAGGAGATGCAGGAGAAGAGGGCCAAGGGCCTTTGTTTCAGATGTGAGGAGAAGTTTGTTCCAGGGCATAGATGCAAGGATCGCGCTCTTCGGGCTCTCACCGTCTATATAGACGAGGCGCCTGAGGAGGGTGATGATTCTGAGGAGGAGCAGAGTGACCCCCAGTTGGAGGTGGCCGAGGTATCCCTCAATTCAGTGATGGGATTTACTCCTAGTCATACTATGAAGGTGAAGGGGAAGATCCATGGGAGGGAGGTAGTAGTACTGATCGATAGTGGGGCAACCCACAATTTCATATCCACCCAGGTGGCGGAGGAGCTGGGGATAGAGCCTACTGAGACAGGCAGTTATGGGGTGATGATGGGGACAGGAAAGATTGAGTCTAGCACGGGGATCTGCAAGGGAGTGGAGATGAGCCTACAGGAGATCAGGGTGGTAGAGGATTTCCTACCCCTGAGGTTGGGTAGCACCGATGTCATTTTGGGCATGAAATGGCTACAGACCTTGGGTGAAACCAAGGTGAACTGGGGAACCATGGTGATGGAACTGATGGTAGAAGGCAAGAGGGTGAAGCTGAGGGGGGAACCAGGTTTGTCCAGGGCTGGAGTGTCACTCAGGTCGATGGTAAAAATTATCCATGAGGAAGGAGGAGGTTTCCTGGTGGAGTTGCAGAGCTTGGAGGATCAACAAGAGGGGGAAGAAAAACACATTCCTGCGTTGGTTCAGCCCTTTCTACAGGAGTTCGAGGATGTAATCCAACCTCCGGTGGGACTCCCACCTGACAGAGAACGGGAGCATCAGATCATCCTGAAAGAGGGAGTCTCCCCTATCAGTGTGAGACCTTACAGATACCCTCAGGTGCAAAAAGATGAGATTGAGAAATTGGTGGGGGAAATGCTAGAAGGGGGGATCATTCAGCCCAGTGTGAGCCCTTTCTCTAGCCCAGTTCTGCTGGTGAAAAAGAAAGATGGGAGTTGGAGGTTCTGTGTTGACTACAGAGCTCTCAACAAAGAGACAGTGCCTGATAAGTTTCCCATCCCTGTTATTGACGAGTTGATGGATGAGCTGCATGGAGCTGCTTTGTTCACCAAAATTGATCTGAAGTCAGGCTATCATCAGATCAGGATGAGGAAGGAAGATGTGCAGAAGACAGCCTTCAGGACTCATGAGGGCCATTACGAGTTTCTGGTGATGCCTTTTGGCCTCACCAATGCACCAGCCACATTCCAGGCATTGATGAACCGAATTTTCAAGCCACACCTTCGCAGGTTTGTGTTGGTATTTTTTGATGACATTCTCATCTATAGCAGAACTGAGGAGGAACACCTGGAGCACCTGAGAGTGGTGTTGGGGGTGCTGAGGGAGCATCAGCTGAAGGCTAATTTCAAGAAGTGCGACTTTGCTCAGGCACAAGTGGAGTATCTGGGACACGTGATATCCCAGGAGGGAGTGGCTGCGGATCAGTCCAAGATAGAGGCAATGCTGGCCTGGCCTCAACCCAAGACCTTGAAGGGGCTCAGAGGATTTTTGGGACTGACCGGCTACTACAGGAGGTTCGTGAGAGGATACAGCACCATAGCTGGACCACTGACAGAGCTGCTGAAGAAGGATAATTTTGTATGGGGGGAAGCAGCTTCTGAGGCTTTTGAGAAGCTGAAGAAGGCCATGACGACGGTGCCAGTGCTTGCTCTGCCAGACTTCAATCAGGTGTTTGTGTTGGAGACAGATGCTTCAGGCTATGGGTTGGGAGCAGTGTTGATGCAGAACCATAGAGCCATAGCTTACTTCAGTCAGATACTGTCATCCCGGGCTAGGCTGAAGTCAGTATATGAGAGAGAGCTGATGGCTATTGTATTGGCCATCCAAAAGTGGAGACCTTATTTATTGGGCAGATATTTTATTGTCAGAACTGATCAGAGAAGCCTGAAGTACTTGTTGGAACAGAGGATGGTCACAGAAGAGCATCAGAGGTGGTTATCCAAGCTGTTGGGATATGATTTTGAGATCCACTATCGGCCAGGGCTAGAAAATAAGGCAGCGGATGCCTTATCACGCTGTATGGAGGAGTTCCAGGGGATGGCAGTATCAGTACCTGTTCTGATAGATTGGGGAGCCATCAAAGAGGAGAGCATCCAGAATGAGGAGCTAAGGAGAATTAAAGAGGAGGTGCTATCAGATGAGAACAGCCACCCAGGCTACTCAGTGGTGGGAGAAAGACTGTACTATCAGGAAAGGAGTGTGATCCCTAGGTCTTCCATTCATATTCCCCAACTGCTACAGGAGTTTCATGGGAGTGCCATAGGTGGGCATTCAGGAGTGCAGAAAACTTATAGTCGAATTGCTGCTGAATTGTACTGGAAAGGGATGAGGAAAGACATAGAGGAGATGGTGGCTAAGTGTGACACCTGCCAGCGGAACAAGTACATGACGATGGCACCAGGAGGATTACTACAGCCTCTAGCCCTACCAGAGAAGGTTTGGGAAGAGATTACTATGGATTTTATTGATGGGCTTCCAAAATCAGAAGGGTACACGGTCATATTTGTAGTGGTTGACAGATTGAGCAAATATGCTCATTTCATTCCCTTGAGACACCCATACACTGCAGTATCAGTAGCAACAGCTTTTGTGAGAGAGATAGTCCGCCTGCATGGGGTACCTGAGTCTATTGTTTCTGATAGGGACAAGGTGTTCCTGAGCCATTTTTGGAGGGAGTTATTTAGGATGCAGGGCACAGTATTGAAGAGAAGCACAGCATATCATCCACAGACTGATGGGCAGACGGAGGTGGTGAATAGAAGCTTGGAGACATACTTGAGATGCTTTGTGTCTGAGACACCGAAGCAGTGGGCCAAATGGCTGGCCTGGGCAGAATACTGGTACAACACCTCCTATCACTCGGCTACCAAGATGACACCTTTTAAGGTGTTATATGGAAGAGACCCCCCACACCTGGTACACTACAGCCATAGGAGTACCCCTGTATCTGCAGTGGATCAGCACTTGAAGGAAAGAGATCAAGTGTTGGACGAGCTCAAGAGGCATCTTCTCAGAGCCCAACAGATTATGAAGAAACAGGCGGACAGTAAAAGGAGGGATATACAGTTTGGAGTGGGAGACAAGGTCTACTTGAAGCTCCGACCTTACAGACAGAGGACTATAGCCCAAAGGAGAAATGAGAAGCTAGCAGCGAGATATTTTGGCCCTTTCGAAGTGGAGGAGAAAATCGGGGAGGTGGCATACAGATTGAGGCTTCCTCCAACAGCCAGAATACATCCCGTTTTTCATGTATCACAGTTGAGGAAAGTGGTGGGGGAGCATGCAGTAAGCCCAGAGCTGCCCAGCACATTGAGGGAAGACATGGAAGTGACACTGGAGCCTCTAGCGGTAGAAGGGGTGCGCATCAATGAAAAGGGGGAAAAGGAAGTGAAAATTAGATGGAGCGGCCTCCCAGATTATGAGGCCACATGGGAGCCATTGGAGAGGATTGCAGTGCAGTTTCCTGCCTTCCACCTTGAGGACAAGGTGGTACTTTGGGAGGGGGGTAATGTTATGCCGGTCCAGCTTGGACCGGCTCTACCTGGACCGGCCCAGCCGGTCCAGTGCTACTCGCGACGGACGCAGAGGAGCCGCGCGGAAGAGAGAGGGAGCCAGGGAGTGGGGTCCACTTGCAATTCAAACATGGGTTAAGTGTTTTTGGAGGGAGAAGGAAGGGTAGAGTAGTCCTTTTGCTTTTAATTTGAATTAGATTGTATTATTAGGGAGTTAGGAGGGAATTAGGTTTTCATCTTGATTTTGAAAAGGAATTTGTCTTCTAGGTTTTCTTGTTTGGGCTCTTGGCGTTGCCGGAGATTGTTGGAGAGTTTTTCCTTCCTCTCGGATTGAAGGAAACTTGTATCTTTATTGTCTTTTGCATTGACGAGTGAAATTCCTATCGTTTGCAATTGTTTCTACTATTCTCTCTACGATTCTTCTCAGATTTTTCACTGTTTTATTGTGCGTGGTGGCTGTTTTCCATAGAAAACAGCGGATTATTAGTGATTTGGCTTAGATCCGATAGGAATCACTTGAAATACTCAAGTGGTACCTATCACCTACCCTATAAAATCCCCCCTCCGCCACCAATAAATGTATTTTCTAAATACTTTAAGAAAAAAAATCTTTTTATATTTTGCTCTTAATGTTCTACTTTATTACATTCTTATAAGAGGGCTTTTTAGTAATTTCCCTTCCAACATCTTATCTTTGTGTGTTCTTTATAATTCATTAAAAATTATTTCTTAATTTCGTGTTCTGTCCTAGATTGATTGTTGGTTTAAGCAATGCCCAAGCATTGATGCATAATTTCTAGGCACGAAGGATTTGTATGCCGATTGAATTAGAGACGACGATTCGATTGGAGATACCTGTGTCCTTATTAAACTGTTATGCCTTCAATTAATTTTGTGATTAGAGATGAGTGGGGGAAAACACTGAAGGTTGGATCTGAAAAAGTTTATAATAGGGGTTATCGAGTCGAAATTAATTTTTTTTCCTGAAGCTGTATAGTTATCACAAACGACAACTTCTCAAATCGTATTAATTTTAGACTCGGACATTTGTTCACAAAACTAAAGGTTTGGGCTAATTCTAAAGTATTTCAGTTTTTGAATTACTGAGGGAATATTATCAGGTGAGTTTAGCTTAAGGATTTTTTTTTCCTTGTTATGGGATTATACTATGAGTGGATTGTGGTTCTCATTAGTCATTAATCCCACTGTTTATAAAAAAATTGGTAATTTACCATGTAAATATGGCTTCTTTAACTTGAAGAAGCTATAATCCATCATCAATTCAAACATTTTTCTTCTTACGAAATGTGTTAGTGCCATGCTATTAACAATTACATGGTTAATGCTCTTTAACACCAGGCATGCATAGCTTGTCAATTACAAAAGAATGTGGGGCATGAAGATAGATTGTTTTCTCGTCATATAAATACAGTGAACTAAGTGATTTTGGGTTCAGTTTGCGGGCTATTCACGAAAGCCAGAGTGTATATAGTGCAGGCTGGTGCCGTTGGGGCACAGATCGAGTTCTGTTTTCTAAATCATGTCAGTTCAAAGATTTAAGATTGATAAATTCAGTGGAGAAAATAATTTCAGCATGTGGCCGATCAAGATAATGTCAATGTTAGTACATCAAGGGCTATCAAAGGCGATATCCAGAGACGGACTTATAGCGTTGACGGATCGAGTGAAGGCAAGGGAAATGCAATTCAAGACTCACAACACAATTTTGCTTTTTCTTGGTAATGAGGTGTTGCGAGAGGTTGCCGATGAAGAAACAACCATCAAATTTTGAGAGAAACTAGAATCGTTTGTTCTTCAAAATATCGCTTTCAAATCGTCTGATTTAGAAGAAGTAATTGTATGCCCTCCAAATGGAATAATCAAATGATCTTTGAAAGCGCATGGATGACTTCAACAAAATAATTCTTGATCTCAAGAATGTTGACGTGAAGATTGATGAAGAATATCAGGGCATCATCTTGCTTTGCCCGCTGGCGAAAACTTATGAACACATCGTTGATACCATGTTGCATTGGAAGCAAGCTTTGACTATGACTGAGGTAAAGTCAATATTGATGTCAAAGAAGATTCAGTGAAAATTAGTGATTAAGAAGAAAAAGAATGGTGACATGTTACTAGTTAGGGGCATATATGAAGTTATAAAAGAGAAAATCAGAAAGAAATGCTATCTTTGCCACAAAGAGGGAAATTTCAAGAGAAAATTTCCAAATAGAGAGAAATGACGAAGAGCTGAACTTAAAGAAGACACTAACTTGACAGTGGTAGTAGATTCAGGAGATAAATGGATTGGTTCAGAGGTTTTGTAAGAGTCAATTCGAAGAAGTTGGATCAATGTGGAGATTGTTAGAGTTTGTAATCTAATTTTAGGTTTTTTTATAGCTTTGGTGTTGCCATTTGTGTCTTTATATAGCCATAAATGCTGTAATAATAGAGATGCACTCTCCCAGCCAAGAAATAAATTTTTGCTCTCTTTTCTTACAAGGGCTGTGAGCTCTCCCTCTCCCCTTCTCCCTTTGTCTTGAAGAATCCTCCAATATTTAACAACAATTATTTTATTATAAAATATCCTAAGTCACTAATAAAATCCATTAAAAAGCTTTTTAATCCATGCAATCGGCTAACAGGGAGTTGTTTGAGAAATTTAGAGAGAATTTTGAGGAGAGAGAAAAGAGATGATTCGAAGGTTGTGGAGTGATTTTTGGCCGTCGGTTATGTTGGAAAGTTTACTCGTCTCGCTGTAAGGAGCTATTACCCTAATTCAGTTTTCAATATATATATATATTTTTTGTTTTTGATATTTTTCGATCAAATTTATATTTTTGTTGTAAAAAAACGAGAATAATTTTGTATTGATAAAATTTTCACCACAGAACTTTTGTATGTGATAAATATTATCAATATGAATATTTTGACAGAAATATATTGAATTTTCAATGGTTAAACAAGATGTTTTAATTTTTTGAATTAAATGCAAAGTAAATAAATTCAGTAGATTTTTCTATGTTCTATGAATTATTACATTTCATATATGACATTGACAAAAATTGTTGCATTTGCATGTAAGGGAGGCTAGATGAAAGGCTAGTTGTTAACATGAAAGATGAAGATTGATACTAATTATTCGACAGATGGGCCTAATTAAACCTGATATCCAATTGACAATAATTGGGGTAGATCGATACCAATTGGTTGTCACCTAACAGTTGAACCTAATTAAGACTTATACTCAACTGGACAATAATTGGGTTGATCAATACCAATTAACTGTTAGTTGGGCCTGATTAAGATTGATATCCAATTGTCCAATAATTGTGGTGGAAAAAGATATTACATTTGCATGATAGTACATTTGAATTAATTGATAGTATAGTTGAAATCGTACTTGCATCAATATTGATGCAACATAACATAACATACTGACATAATTTATTGGATGATAGTATGATTTACCATATATCCTATAGTTTGATATATCTCTTTTAACTTCACTAATCTTTTTTATTTTATTATTAATTTTTGAATTTTTTTTCTCATATTAAGTGATGATTGATATTGACTAAAATTGAAACATACACATTATTTTTTGCCTTGCATTGAAAGCAATGATACAATTTTAGTTACATGCTGGGATTTTTAGCTAATTAAGCGGATTTTAATGATTTCAAGTCATGGAAGAGGTCAGGATTATGAGCAATTATATCGATAAATATCGTCAGGTTCTTTAGATTATGTTCTTTAATTTTTTCTAAATTTGATCTTTGGACGTTACACCTGCACCTCTCCATCTCCAGCCGAGATGTACAAATTGCTCCATGAACGAATTTGCTTCAGCCTTCATTTATATGTATGTAAGCAAGGCTTTAAAAATCGGTTGGGACCAGTCGGTCTAACAGTGAACCAGTCTGAAGGCATGTCTAGTTCAACATGAAAATCGGCTTTATTTCAAAGCGGCCGTGTAAAACGAGTTATAAGTTTTTTTAATTTAAAAAATTAAACAAAATTTTTAATATTAAATAAATATTAAACTTAATCAATTAATAAAAATATTAATATAAAATTCTTAAAATTGTATTACATTTTTTTTTCAACATTCTCATATGGCTTCATTACTCCTTATGAGCTCCAATGATAAGTAAAATAAAAAAGCTATATAAACTATACAAAACAAAACTTTACAAATGATGTGGGACTAAATCATAAAAATCAAAAAAGCTATTTTTTTGTTTTATGTATACACTATACAACATTTTTTTAAAATTATATTTTTAATTAAATTTTATAATATGAATAATATTTATTTTTTTAGTAGATAATATATTTATTTGTTTAGTTGAACATATTTAATTTTATCTATTTTTTAAATATTTTTTATTATATATTATAAATTTAGAATTAATTTTTGCTCGTGAAGCCGCTCGAGCAAAAACTTTCTAATATCAATTCCATTTATTTTTTAGTTTATAAACCATCTGATATCATATATATTATAAAGTTTATCTGGATTCCATTAACTTTATAATATGTAAAATGAATCCAGATATAAACTATTATATTAATTTTTATCTATTTATTTTTATATATCTGTTATAAATTATAATATATATTTCTATATTTAATTATATATTATGAAAAAAATAATGTATATATATTTATTTATACTTATGAATGATTTATATTTATAATTTTATATTATGAGTTTTTTTATATAATTTATATTAAAAATTATTTGTAAATATATAATATAAATTATCTATAATTTATTTTAAATTATATAGTTATTATATTTTATTATTTTGTTAATTTTATTAATTTTTTATAAAAATATTATTATTTATTACATCATCCGGTTCGATCAGTCAAACTGTGAATCTCTTCTTCTTCAGATTCGTTGTCCAATCCGATTGTCAGAACCTTACATATAAGTGATATTCATCATTTCTCTATTTCTACATCTTCTCCATTGTTTTAAAGACCAGTTTGATGACCAGTTTCAGGTTTGGGATATTGAAATATAGGAAAGGTGACAGAGAAGTTCCAGTTCTTTGAGAAGTAATTTGTCTTCTAATTTGAGTTTATGCTGAATAACAAAAATGAATTTCTTATTATTTTTTTTATTAAAAAATGATAATAATTTATTTGGTATAGATGAAAAAGAATATTTCATTGATGAAGCGTAAATCTTACATACAGCTAAAAAATCTTCATATTTGTTTAATGTTGTTGAATATTTTCTTTCATAAAAAAGATATTTAAAATGAGACTATAAGATATGAGAGAGATTAAGAGAGTAGACTTCATCATCAAAATAATTTTATTTTGTAAGCATAAAAAAATAAATGTTTCATATATGGATGATAAATGGGTTACTCGTGGACATCCTCACCGTAGAGCTCAAAATATAACAAATTTATATCATTTTCGAGTTGAAATTTTTTACGCAGTAATTGAATTACAATTTTAAAAGTTGAATAACCGTTCTACAGAAGCATATACTGAGTTATTTTTATCTATTGCATGTTTGAATCCGAATAATATATTATGCATTCAATAAAATCAAGTGGATCAGAACAAAACAATTTTATCACACTGATTTTAGTCCTTTTGATCAAACAATTTTTGAAAATCAATTGGACATTTATATTAGGTATATATATGAGATCTTACGAACAATTTTCTTTATTAAAAAAGGTAGGAAGATTTGTTAAGAAAATGATCAAAATCAGAAATAATATTCTATATCCTCTTGTTTTCAGGCTATTGAAATTGACATTACTATTATCATTTATAACAGTAATACTCAAAAGAATATTTTCTGCTATGAATATTATAATAAATCTACTATGGAATAGAATTACAGATTTTTTTTTTTTTTTTTTTTTTTTTTATGTTTAGAATTAAAGATTATTGATTGAATGCTATATTAATCACTTACATTGAGAAATAAATATTATATTATATTAATAAAGAAGTAATCATTGAACTCTTTCAAAATAAAAGAACAACCCTATAAACGATAAGTTTTTCTATTATCTTGTTGCGTGTTAGAATATACGCGGCGGTAGAGTTTGTAAATTCGCGTCCGAGCGTTGTACGAGTATTCAACACACAAACAGAAAAGAGAATATGAACACCAGAATTTTTACGTGGAAAACCCAAAAAGGGAAAAAATCACGAGGCCTCGCCCAGTTGAAAAATTCCACTAGTGCTTTGCAAATTACAAATGACTGATTCGTTCCACAAGTCGGGGGAATCAAATTACAATTCATTTCTTCAAGCAAGTTTACAAAGTTCTGCAAAATCCCGTCGTTTCCCGAAAATCCGGCAGAGTTCCGCCGTATTCAAGCGGTAGAAAAAGCTCCGGCGGTAGTCGAGGAGGAGAGGATTCTCCTTTTCTCTTTCTTCTCTTCTTCTCTTCTTCTTCTCTCTTCACTTGAGTTCCCTTAGTGAAGAATGAGGGCTCTATTTATAGTTTTTCTGGAGTGGCATGGCTCGTAAATAGATGTGAGATCAGGGGCGAATAAGAAGTGGTTTGAATAAACGGCCGATATTGAATCCTTTGATCGTGCACTGTTCGTTGGACATCTGGAGGCCTTAATGATGTCAGAATTCGGCGATCTTGGGCTCGTTGGATTCGTCTCATTGAGTCGTTCGATTTGAGTATAAGGTCATTAAAATCGGAGACCGTTTGGTAACTCAAATTTGGTTTGAACCTTCCAACAGCGCTTCGGGTCCTTAATTCAGACCCATTTGGGCTCGAATTGGGTTGAATTTGGTGTCATTGGATTTGTATTTCCGAGACGCTCAGTTTGACTGTAAGCTCGCTGAAATCGGAGTTCAGATGCTCATGAATTTAATCTTTGAAGTTTCCAATTAGATTTTTGCCTCGAGATTCGTTCCCGAGCAAGATAAATTTGTAATGACGTATCATATCTTATATTTAACATTTTATCTTATTAAATAATAAATTAGAAAAATAAAATTGCATGTGTCGGTCCCAAGCCTGGATGAAAAGCATTGAGAAAATTTTGAAAAAATACATTTAAATCACCACCGAAAAAAATTTCTTGCTTCGTCATTGAATGTGGAGATGAAAAATGATGTCCGAGCTTTAAAACAAATTCAAGACAAAGAATAAGTCGTGTAATTATAAGTAATATTTGATTAAACAAAAACTTGCCATCATGTTGAGGACTATGTGCAACAACATACAGTTTATGACATATGTAGGACATAACACTCATGATATATGTTTGGCCATGCAATTGACATTCCCAATTTAAAATAACAATAAATTAAAAAAGATATGGGTCATATATACAAGTTTCGAACTCAACTCTTGATTTATAGTCAAAGCTCCCAACTAATGATTAAGATGAGCTGCGTCGCAAGCATGAACACACACATCCAAATTCAATTCAATATATCCATGTCCAGTATCTATATCAATGCATTAAAAATTGACAATTAACAATGCAAAGAAAGTGATCTCCCTCTAAACAAGTTTCCTCAAAGAGCTCATCATGGCATCCTCTCTAGAACAATCAATTACAAAATCAAAAGAGAAGAAGCAGAAATAGGCATCCAGATCTCATACTCAATCAGTTCATAGTTACCTAGAAATTCCCAAAATTGAACAATTGTGTTGCATTGGAAGTTCAAATGATCAAGAGGCATTCAAGTTATTGTAGAGTGATACCGTCATCTCTATAGATCCAAGATGAAGATTTTGTTTGAGATGACTTTCTTATTGCTTCTTAAAACAATTTTTAAATACAAAAGATAAAATTTTTGTGCTCGAACGCTACTTTAAGCAGTAAAAAAAGCTGCCCAAAGAAACCCGAAGACAACTTCCGCGCTTCGTGTATGCAGGTGTCACTCTGATGCACTAAGCACCACTCTCATGGTCTCCATCTGCAACTCCAACAACTATGGAAATAGTTTCATCCATTTGCAAGTTATTGCCACTGCTTCCTGTATGTTGATAGGTAGGTAGAAGCCAAGAATTAGAATGATCATTGCCAAGCTCATCTCCATGAGCTTGTTGGGATCTGGCAAAAGGAGATGCCAAGCTTTGTTCGTGAATAACATTTAATGGCAAACGACAGATTGGGCATGTCGATTGCTTCTGTAGCCATACATCTATACAATTTAGATGGAAGTTATGAAGGCATGCCGGCAATATCCGCAGCATCTCTTTGTCTTCATATTCCCCTAAGCATATCGAGCACCTGATTGAGAAAAAAGTGATAATAAAATCAATTCAAACATTCAAATTCAGAAAAAAAATAAAAAATAAAAAAAAATAAAAACATGCTAGCTTTTCTTTTCTGGAGTTGCTCAATCAAACTTAATGAGGACTTCACAAGAATCCTGAAGGTGCGACATGCACAAGGCAGAACTCAGGTTATGTAAAAAAAAGATAGTCCCATTCAAAAAAGTTGATAAATTTGTTAACACAGTATACAGAATTAGGTCATAGTTATTTTAGATTAAGGATTCGTTTGGGACGGCTTTCTTACTGATTCTTAAAGCAGGTTTTTAATACAAAAATTGAAAATTTATACTAAAAAATTGCTTTAAGAATCAGTAAGAAAGCCGTCCCAAACGAAGCCTAACAAGACAATTACTTGAAGCCAAAAAGGCTTTCTGTGCTGGAAATAGACAAAATTTATTCAAACATACATAGCATAAAAGAAAAGAAAACATAAAAGAAAATCAAAACATAAAATTATACAAGAAAAATCATCAATGCACAAAAAATATAGAATTTTATACGGTTTCACCGAATTGATGGCTATGTCCTGTCACCGACATTGCAGATTTCACTATGATTTAATTGTGGAGAATTACAAACCTAATTCTTATGATACAAATATAAGACCCACAACTAAATTTTACAACGGGCATTTACAACAACAACAACATCATCATCATCAAGCCTTTGTCCCACTATGTGGGGTCGGCTACATGGATATCTTTTCTCTATTGTGTCATATTAAAAGTCAAGTTATCAATAAAGAAAGATCTTTTATAATATTTTCTAATCAATCTTTTTAGGTCTACCTCTACCTTTCTTAATATAAGTCAAATCTAATACTTCTACTAGAGAGGGGAAAAAATTAGGCTCCATAACTTAATATTTTTGAATTTAGATTAACAAAAATATGAAAAATGGTTACTACATTAGATTTTGGCAATTTCTTCCAGTATCCAATATTAAATCTCAGAGCATTTCAAATTATGATGTGTGTGGAGTTCTAAACCAGGGCAACAACTAAGTCATATTCCAGTTATAAGTAAGCTTTCCCTAGAATTATCCATTGTGACACCATATAGGCATTCTTTCATAAGATTATCACACAGCTATGCAATAACCAGATGGATCTGCTCCCTATCATTTTCTTTAAGGTTCTCGAGGCATCTTGATGAATGTAAGGGATATGCAAATCAGAGATTTGCTAGGGTAGGTATAAGTTGCCAGGGAGAACAAGCTCCTCAGTGCCTACAATAGTAAAATGATACTGATTTTGCCTATCTACTCAAACAGAAATTCTGCCCTTAATCTGCAAGAAATACATATTGTGTTCTATAAAATTGCTACAGAAGATAAAAATCGTTTGCTTAACCATAACCACACATCTCTGGAGATAGTTTGATAATTATACGATCAATGACATGTGTTCTTTAATAATAACAGTTTGTTTATATGCATCATGCATGACATGGGGTCCTTCAATTAGTCTTCTTGCTTAAATAAGGAACGTGATTAACAAAAAGAAAATTTGGGTGCTAAACAATTGTAGTTGTGAAAAATGAGTAAAGAAATTAAGCAATTCAATCTAGTTTCATAAAGTTGAGAGTACATCTTAACAAATATGTAGAAGACAAAGCATCGATGGACAAAGTTGCACTCACTGGGCATCTTCCTTGGAGTGGAAAGCCTCGCGACGGTACTTCACCGTGGGGATTGCAGCGACTTCAACTGGCTCTAGACCATGCAATGCATGTTCTGTCTGCCAGAAAAATTTGCACATTAAAATCTCAACCTAAATACATTCTGTACAGAACATGGAAAATTAGGTGTTCATGTATGGATACTGTAATTTAAATCCATGAAAGAATGGCTTACAATCTAGAATGACTGGGAAGTCCATAGAGTTATAAGTCTATGAGCTTTCAAAGAGAATTTCAAGACATTTACTGAGAACATTCATGAAATATGTGATAGTTTTCCTTAAAATAAACAGAAATCATTCTTCCATCAAAGCAGAAACTGAAAATCAATAGAAGCATTGTCAAATAGAACCATTCAGCACCCAACCAGCTTCAAACAAAAGTATAATTATGCAAGCAAACAAACAGATCTAATCCAGCGGAGATGGATTAGCAAAGTTCTCTATTTGTTCACAATCGAAGATTTACTAGTTTCATTGTAAATCCCATTTCTAAGCGCTGAAGTACTAGAAATAATACAAATACGCAGAGAGACGAAATCTTCCCACATTCTTAGTGCCTGGTCGTCTTAAAGAAAATTTCAGACATTTATGGAGAGAAGCTTTCAACTTAGCTGAAGAAATTATGTTAAAAGTGTTTTTATTCAAAATAAAATAAGGAAAAAAAAAAAAGTTTTTCACGCCATTCCCTGGCATAATTAAGTAATAAATCAATACAAAGAAAAGGAGTTTCCAACAAACTTCTCTTCCACTTTAGTGGATCCATTCCATTCCATGCAACGGAACTATGATGCTAGTTTTGGTTTGAGATTGCCATTACTGCAGCTCTTGAGCTTTTTAGAAAAGATTTTCTCTTAAATTGAAGCATATACATAGAACCTAATTCACTACCAAAACCTACTGCACAAGTTTCAAAAGGGATTAAATCTTCTACCACTTTATACCATCACAAGCAATTGGTTTGACAAGGCGAAAGAAAGAAATTACTCACCGTGTACAGATCAGAGCGGTGCTCTAAGCCGAAGGCAGCGGCTCGAGATTCCGAGGAGCGGATCCGGCCGCAGATCAATCGAGCACAGATAAAAACGATGAAGGTGGCGCTCATTCCAAACCCTATGACTGTCGTGACGAGGTTCAAGCCCGAGCCCAGCATTTCGCTCTTCCTCGCTTCAAGCCTTCAAAATCCCTCTTTTCTTCGATCTCCGCTCCACCACTATTCCGATCTCTTCACTCGCCGCTGCCTCCGACGGCGGCGATGGCTTTGGTCCGTGACGGGAGAGAAAAGCTTAATAAGCGCCGCGCAATACTCATTGCTTCGAATTCAAGAATAGCTTTGGCTGATGGTAAAGTTGATATGAAGACTGCTGCGGCGAAGTGAGTGACAAGATTAACGGTGGGAAGCGGCGGAGCCGCAGAGGTGGTTCTTAGCTTTTGCCGGTTATGGTGCTTTGGCAGTGATGGAGATATTTGTCTATATTCGCTTAATGGACAGATAAAATGGGAGGAAAAAGGACATTCTGTACAGAGCTCAGCCAAAATCGGAAGAGACTGAGGAAGAGCAGTAGGGAAATTTTTTGGCTGATATTCTAACTAAAGTTAAATAGTAAATCAGAAAATGATTCAAATTTTTTCTGAAGAATAATACCTGAAGTGAATAAAAAAAACCCTAAAAAGGAAAGAAATGGTAAAAAAATATTTTAAATTAAAAATTTGTTATGATAAATATTTAAATCATTATATTTATTTTGAAATAAGTATAAGATATCTATAATTAATAAAAAAAACATTTTGAATATTTTGATTTAAATATTTTTTAAGAAAAAAAAAGGAGTGAACTAATTTGCTCATTCTGTTGGTTGAAAATAGAAATAGAAATAAAAATAATGAATTTATTCTAATCCATAATTCTATAGTAATTTTAAACCATGCAAATATTTTTAAATTTTAGATTTAAATGTTATTTTCGCACACATTGTTTATAGGGGTGTCAATTCGGGTCAACCCGTCGGGTTCGGGTCGAACCCGACCGACCCGTATATAAACGGGTCAACCCGAACCCGACCCGTTTTTATAAACGGGTCGAACATTCCAACCCGGACCCGACCCGAGCGGGTCACGGGTTGACCCGACACGACCCGTGACCCGGTTTTTTCACTCGCGGCTGCGAGGCAGCGGCGGCAGCGCGGCAGCGGCAGCGAGGCCCGGGCGACGCGGGCAGCGCGGGGCAGCCGGGCACGCGGGGCAGCTGGGCAGCGCGGGGCACGCGGGCAGGCGGGCAGGCGGGCAGCAGGCAGCGCGGCAGGGGCAGCAGCGGGATTGAGCGGGAAATTCATTTTTTTAAATTAAATGGGTTTTCGGGTTGACCCGGCAACCCGCCGGGTCAACCCGCCGGGTCAACCCGACCCGACCCGTTTTATTAAACGGGTTGAATCTGCAAACCCGGACCCGACCCGTTTATCAAACGGGTCGGGTCCAACCTGGATTTTCCGGGTCGGGTCCGAGTCGGGTTGTCGTGTCGTGTCAAATATTGACACCCCTAATTGTTTATTAACAAACAAGCAAATGAGTTATAAAAAAATAAGAAATACTAACATTATTTTTTATTTTGTAATTTTTTTAATCATTAATACATATAAATTTGAAAATAATTCAAGTTAAATATAATAAAACCAATACCATATATAGAGAAACATCTCAAAATAATTCCCACACCGATCCAAGTTTCTCATGTTGTAATTGTGATGTAAATTATTTATTTATTTATTTATTTTATGTAAAATTGATTTTAATTTAGGTCTCATTTAGGACTACTGTCTTACTATTTTTTAAAGCAAATTTTTAATACAAAAATTTAATATTTGTACTAAATTTTTTTTTAAAAAAAGAAATAATAAGGTTGTCTCAAATGAAGGAACAATTATTACGTCCTCCGACCGGACGTAGAGGAACGTCTGGTCGGAGGCCAAATCCCGTCAAAAAATGAGAAATACCGGGCAAATACCGAGCAATAACGAGGAATACCATCACGTGAAGACTCAATACTGAGTTATACCGAGCTATACCGAGAAATATCGAGTTATACAAAAGTTGTACCGAGTTTTTCCTAGCAAAAACTCGGTACAACTCGGTATAGCTCGGTATTGATCTTCACAGAGCGGTATTCCTCGTTATTATCAAATAATACCTAGCAATACCGAGCAAATACCGAGTTTTTTTGTTGTATTTTGCCTCCGACTGGACGTTCCTCTACGTCCTTACACCGGACCTAATAAAAGTTGCAAATGAAGGCTTAGATTTTATTTGAGATAGTAATTTTTTAGCACTCAAAATTACTAAAAGCGGCAAAAAATTAAGACCAAAAGCTGGCCCAAATGAACCCTTAGTGTGTAATTTTATATAGCCTTAAATTAAAGGGTTCAATTTCAACTTCAATTTCTTTAATCATTTTGATTCATTTATGTTCATATGATTCACTTTAATCATTTTGATTCATTTATGTTCAAATCATGAACGATTTAAAACCAAATCAAATGGTAGCTCCAACGAAGAATAAGTCCCAAAGCTACAGAAATTAAAAAAAAAAAAAGGAAATAAAATTGTGCTGACGCATCTTACGCAGATTTCTTACAAATGGTGGATTTCCATAAATGGTTTGATTGGAAGAAGTTGCTTCTTTGTCATTTGGTAATGGAAGTTGCTATCACTTTAAAAAAAAAAATAAATAAATAAATAAATAAAAGAAATGAGCCATCTTCGTAATTATTGTTATTATTTAGTAAATTTATTACTATTGCATTACACTTTTTTAGAAAAAAAATTTATTAGATTGGCATAACATCACGAGGTGCCTGTAGATTTGATAGGTTTCTCATATATAGTATGATTAATTATTATGTGTGGATGCTGAACGTTTTTCGGACACCAATCAGAATGCATCACGTCACTTCTTTGCTTGGAACTGTGGCTCGGTACTGCTCTGTACCGTGGCTCGGTACCGATAACGTGACACATTCTGATTGATTTTTGGAATCGTTCTGCGTCCGGCCTCCGCATATAATGAGTATTGAATGGTCTTCTAGAAATAAAAAAATACTTTTTTTGACATTTAGGTCAATTAAGACAAATTCAAACACACATCACATACATGAGACTCGAACCAAAGGCATCTTGATTAATAGTAAAAGCTCCTAAACAACAGATCAAGATGAGTCGCAAGCTAATGATTCGAGTTAGGGTTATCTCAAACTTGGCATGTTAGCTTGTTGAGCTGCCTGATGAGGTATTTATAGAGCCGAACGGCCCGAACTCAAGCCAACTCATGAGTCTACTTGACTGGCTTACACTCTTAACCTAAACACCATCAAATACTAAAGAGGCCATCTTTTATGAAGAGCATCACATTAATCACTATTAAACTAGGATTTGACATGAGAAGGGGCAAAAATAGTAACTCCAAATGTAGGAAGGTGGGTGGAACATGTATAATGTATTAATGCCAATTCTTCCATCTTCATCTCTCTTCCAATTATTGTCCCCAGGGGTGTAAACTAGTAGAGTTGAGTCTAGTATCTCCCTAATCAAGCTATGCTTGAGCCCGACTCGTTAAAAAAATCATTGGCACGAGCTCGAGCTGGTTTAGAAAGCTGCTCGATTTCTTTGTTTTAAATAAGAAAAATCCTTTTTTTTCAAATATTTTTATTCCTTTAAAACATAATTAATTTAAATTTTTTTAATATATATTATATAATATTAATTTAAATTAATAATTAAATACATTTTCATTTAATCTGATGCTCAACGAGCTTTCAAGTCAAGATAGGCTCAAGCTCGAGCTTGTTCAATATACGAGTTCGAGTGCAGTCTCGAGCTCTAACTCGTGGCTCGATAATCTTGACTCGTGAGCTCGTTAACAAGTCGAGCACGAGCCTACTTGGCTCACTTACACCCCTAATTGACCCCATACGAACAATTATATTACCTTATCATATGTCAAAGCTATTCTTGATACGAAGCGATAAGAATTACTCGTCGCTTAAGCTCTCTACTCAAATCTTGGGCCCAAACCCTTGTCATTATTAGAGACATCAATGAATGAAACGACGAAAATATTGAGAGAGAAGATATAGCAGAAACTTAGGATTTCAAAGGCTTTTAGTGAATAAATGAAAAAATTAGGCTCAAGCTTCAATGGCTGTTTGGTTGGCCGTAAAGTAAATACAGTGTAAAGTAAATTCTTGAGATTGTTTGGTTGCATGGAACTTTTTTTTTTTTTTTGGGTTGGATCTATACATAGTAGAGTAAAATCAAAGGTTTGTTTGGATGAGGCATTCAATCGATCACATGATGTACTTATTCCCAAAATGAATGTATTTGTCATATTGAAGTCCCCAAACTAATCATCAACTGGTTTAACATTCCCAAAAAAATCAAGCACATAAGACACATCTTGCTGCTCCAGATTCATGCACAAGGTGGTCTGGCCATTTTGTGGCTCCAGATTCCCGCATTGAGTGACCAGATCAACCAGACCACAACATTGTGTTGCTTAGAAGTGGAAAAGCATACCTAAGAGCAATGAAACATCATCTCATCCAAGCCGCCGCTTTGATCATGCCAGCCCCATCCAAGCCACCAGCTGTCTAAATCGAAGCAGATATGAGCGAATGAGGGGAATCGTGCGAATCGTCAAGCCCTTGCATGTGCAACAGAGCGAATAAAAGAGGAAGGAGCAGAAGAATCATGTGGATCTTACTGCATGCGAAGTCGAATAACAATGATGGAGTCGAATCATGACGTGGTGTCATTTCACAAGCAGAAGACAACAATGGCTAAGGTCTCCACTCTTGGTTACCCTGACAATGGTTCTATAAAAAGTTGTGTTATGTGGGCTTCTCTTTCTCGTCTGCAGAATTCCTTTTTGTGCACGATTTTGAGTGAGTTCACTTTACACGAAAAATGAACTAACGTGTGGAGTTACGAATACATTAATAATTTAATTTACTTTTCTTCACGATTAACCAAACATGAAAAAGTAAAAAAGCAAAACATTCACTATACTTTGCATTTACTTTTTCTTCAACCAAACAACTACTGGACCTAATCAGGATAATCATAGGATTTGGGATGAGAAAAATCTTCATCATCTTCATCAAACCTTGTTTGATCTATGGAGAGTCCGGTTCTCATAATCTTATATTAAATTTAAATTTATAACATTACTTTGTGCCTCTCGATAACAAGTTTCATCACCACCACCATCACCACTAACAACAACAACCTTGTTTGATCTAACCTTGTTTGATATATGGAAAAATCTTCCCTTCCTTATAGACTAAAGAATAGGAGATTATTTGAAAACAAATGCTTAGCCCATATATGGACATTTAATACCCAACGATACGGCTTGGTTTCCTTTATAAAGATTAAATAAGTATGATAGCCACAAGTAGATGATTGAAATAAAAAATAGGGGTTAAATCTTGGCAAGTGTCTTAAGATGAAGATGATTACTGACGGTGATCGTCGATACCGATAGTTGTTGTCGATGACAGTAGCTGGTGGGAGTCATCGGTGGCGGCGTAATAATGCAAGTGGGCTCTCTAGTTTTCTCTATTCTTTTCATTTTTATATGTAGAATGATGCTCTATTTATAGACTTTTTGAGAATGACATTTTTGTAATTTCAACTACAATCTGAAACACTCTATCCTATGATCTATATAGATTCTCTTAATTATGAAGTATTTTTTTCAGCATTTAAGTGCCTTAATGATGTTAGAATTTAATGATCTTGGGCTCATTAGATTCGTATGGTCGAGCCGCTCGATTCTATTATATGCATGCATAATTTGGAGTTGAGATGATCTTTATTTTAATTTAAAAAACTAATTTAAAATTTACATTGAGATCACACTAATCATATGATTTTTTTCAGAGACATCACACGCCAAAAAAATTTGCATACAAAATTTTGTCAAGTTATTTAAGTGATATTTTCAACTGGAAAAAAAGATTCCTTATTTTTATGCAAATTGGCCATATTTTTTGCCCTGTTTACAGATGTTCGAATAGAAAGATTTGTAAATTACTCAATCATATACCTCTAACTACGGGGAAATTATTTTACTTACAGGGAAATTATTGGGTTCGGATACTGGATACAGCTTATTATTTGGTACTTCATAGTACCGAGCAGTACTGAGCTTGGTACTGTGAAATACTGAGTTCGGTATTGAGTAGTACCGAGCTCGGTATTACTTGGTACTACTCAATACTGAGTAGAGGGTAACGTGACACATTTTTATTGGCTTCGGACGGCATCTGGTGTTCGAACCTAATAATTTCCCTTACGAGACAAAAATAAATGCTAAGTCGCTTTCTCCAACGCAACACAAACCCTTCCACTGAAGAATGCAAGGGTGTGGTAGGGGTCCATTAGTTTTTTTCTATTATTATTATTTTTTGGAGGTTATTCGATGCCTGCAATTTGTAACAATATTTGTTGGTATTGTACATCCAAAAATTTTTTGAGTAAGTTGAATTAGCTTGATCCACTAGGGGAAGTCAGCATCACGAACCCATCAGATTAAACTGGCCGAAAGCTCTGAATAAATTATGAAAAATATGAAATTTCTAGTACATCCATCTGTCCCACGAGGGCAAAAAATACTGCCAAGAGGACAAAATTACTTAGTAAGGTACAAGGGAAATGATGACAAAGACTTCGTTTGAGATGGCTTTATAAATTTTTACTAAAATTATATTTTAAGAAACAATAGAAAAGTCATCTAAAACGCAGACTAAATGTGTGCCTATCTATGAGAACTTGCAAGTTAGATAGGTCAAAGAAACGCCTAAGTCAAGATAAACACATCCAAGGAGCATTAACCCCATCTAATGGGGGATCCATCTTAGGAAGAGAATCAGCCCGATTGAGGCAATTGTCTTAGGAGAACTCGCCTCGAATAGGAGCACATATGCTTAGTAAGCATGTGACTCGCATCTAATAATAAACAACTTGCCTGTGACAATCACCTGAGGCACTTGTTAGAGGTGTCTCAGGGTCACATCAAAGAGGTTATCTACATATAGCTATTAGTGTCTTGTTCACATGTATATAATAGTTAGAGTACATATTTATTGTATTATACCTTAGGTATAATATCTCCTATAGTTTTCTCAGCCCTATAAATATAGTGTTGAAAGTATTTTTTTTTGTATTCAGACCAATCACTCTACATGAAGAGTGATAAAATTCTAGAGCTCTTCTACTTAATTACTCACCCATCTCTCCGTTCTCATCCTTTTTTGTATACCAATTAGTCATATGAGAAGGGTCAACGTGTCATCTACAAACATATTTGAATCCAACAATCTTGATACAAAGAAAGTTATGATTCTGATACCCATTGTTGGATTCAAATAAGTTTGAAAGGGACCATGTCGAGCACCTATTTAATATAAATCAATCAAGTTTGATAATTGAATACTACTTAAGAGCCGAGCTCTACTAAGATTAGTTCTTTAGTGACTCGACACTTTAGTATCTCTCTTGATGGCTCTTGAAGGATGGCTTTCAATCCGTTGTTCAAATTAATTCAACATTCTTTAGCTTCTTATGTAGCAACCCAAACATTCAACCAACGAGATAGTATCTATTTTGGCTTGTAGTTTCATGGTTTTGTCTGATTGTTATAACTTCTTATGAGATCACCTATCTCAGAAGGACTCCCCTAAGAGCACACTCAACTTTGGACTTTCTAATGAAATTTCATCCGTCATAGCAAAAGGCATATGAATGTTTAAGAATTCAACTTAAGGGGTTTACAATCTCATATGCTAATCAACATACTCATCAATATCTTTGTGCATAGTACAAAATTATCCACTACGTAGATTAGATTCTAATGACAAGACATATAAGTTCACAAGGTGGCAATCACTATATAACAATTTATTGCAAAAAGGGTTCAAGAGCTGACTCCCATGATTTATACTTCATCTTATATGAAAGTTCTCATCTTTAATAGTGTATTGTTTCAATACCATTTGTAACATCCAATCTCTCAAGCATCAAAATATTGTTTGCTTTAACCTAATAGCCTCACAATTTTCCCCAATTCGTATAACTTTCCAAAAAGTCACTCTTCCTAAGAAAGTTCCCACATTAATGTGCTCAATTTGGTAGTTTTCAAGGGACAACTTACTACTTTTAAATGTAATTATAATTATTAGACCAAAAGGCATATTGACGTTTAAGAGTTCAACTTCATTCTTATTAAAGAGGTTTCACACCTTAAACCAAATTTCTAGCAACTCACTTACTTCTTTTGCATGATTAAGACAAAAATGTGTGAGATCAATATCATTAGTAATTTAATTTTAATTATTTTTATCGCCTACTATATTTTTTATTGCGCATTGTAAAAGATATTAGATATATTCTGTCAAATATTTTTGCACAATTCAATTCATATTATTATTGGACTACCAATTATTTGTTTTAAACCTTCAAGATGATTTTTTTTTTTTCATTTTCTTTTACTGATATTCTATCCTTTCTCATACACATTCAAAATTTATTGGAAAGCATTACACACTAAGGCTTCGTTTGGGATAAATTTCTCATTGCTTTCTAAAATAGCTTTCTGGTACAAAACTTTCTAATTCAAGAAAATTTTTAACTAAAAAGCTATTTTAGAAAGTATTAAGAAAGTTGTCCCAAACAAAACCTAAATTAATAACGGTATATACTAAAGTGATGAACTTGCATATTATTTAGAACTTCTCTTCAATGCATTTTTGACTTTGTAAGAGCATATGCCTAACAGCCAAGATGACAACCATAATGAGAAAAATAGTATGCAAATAGAACACTAAGAAGAGCACAAGAAACTTTGTGTAGGCTTTATTTGGGACGGCTATTTGATTGCTTCTTAAAGAAGTAGTTTAGTGTAATCTACCAGTACCCCGGTCGAGAGAAACTTAAAAATTATACAAATTTTTCTCAACTTTATTTCTCTAACATTCTCTTCTTTTTCCCTCTCTCTTATAGTTCCTCTCTAACCCTAAGTACAATATCTCCATCGACTATGTTCATTAGAGAGAGAGAAAAGCACGCCGACTCCTATGTCAGACCATCTCATTGTTCAAATGCCTTTTGATAGTTATTGATTTTTGCTTTTGAAGGTCTCAAGCTTCCAAATATCAATTATGTCTCTTTAGGTGTATTTATTGATGACCAACCTCCAATCACTCTACTAGCAACTTATTCAACCTCTGGCTTTACACATGATTGAATAAGGTTTTATTTAGAATGGCTTTCTTACTGATTTCTGAAAAATTTCTCAGTACAAAAAATTTTTTGTACCGAGAAGCTGCTTTAAAAAACAGTAAAAAGCCGTCTCAAACGAAGCCTAAAAGAGAAGAATGAATAATATTTTATGACCATTGACTTGCTCTTTTTATCGGCAACTTGTTGTGGAAAGCATAAATGATTAGGTGCAAAGCCACCCATCAAATTAGAAAATCAAAATCATAGGTGGTTCACATCTCATCTAGGTTTTTGTGGATTTATAATGACTTTAAAAAAAATCAAACCATCAAGATGGAAAGACATGGATATTGACCTTCAAATATCTTAATAATGTCTTATTTGGAGATTAGTTTTTGACAGGTTGTCATGAGAGAGAATCATCACTCCAACTTGATAGAAAATTTATCCTGCTATGAACCACCATAGCATACATCATCAATATATTGAACAATTGATCTCACTATTCTAATGTCTGTCATCATGTGCATGGTATCATCCATACTTTCATATGCTATTACTGCAGCACCCATGATCACCTTCAAAGTTCAAAATATTAGCACTAGGTTAAGGCTTCGTTTGAAGCGGGTTTCTTACTGCTTCTTAAAACAGCTTTTTAATATAAAAATTTAAAACAACCTTGTAGTATAAAAATTTAAAATTTTAAACTAGAAAGCTGCTTTGAGTGAGGTGTATCCTTGTATGGATAAGAAACTTGACTCAATTGAATAGTTTGATGAAGAGAGTAATGTTTTAGGCTTTGTTTGTGATGGCTTTATTACTGCTTCTTAAATTTATCACCTAATTTATCAGAAATGGGTCGTAAACTTTTGTTGGGTTAACCCATCCCAATGGATGAGTTCTAAAAGAAAGTTGTCGAGCTGTGTCGCTGAGGAGATTGACTTGAAGAGGATGCGTCTAAGGCCAACATAAAGGTAAAGAAATCATCATAAAGGTCAAAAATTCAACTTAGAGAAGTAGAAATGAAAGCTAAGGTAGTCAACTTAAAGAAAATGTTGTCAAATTGTCAAAATGACAGAGGGTTGACTTCCCTTGAGGAGTGGCCAAGGGAGGGAGCTTCTAAGAACAGTAATGGATGCGAAGTCTAGATGACTAACTTACTTCTAGTTGTAGAGTTCAAGTGAGGAAAAATTATTAGGTGCGGAGGGTATCTAGTAGTATCCAATGGTATCGAGTGTGGGTATCGCTACGTACTCAATATTTATACGAACGGTTCTCCCTATCCGCACTCTGCACCTAATAATCTCTCTCAAGCGAGAGGTCTGACTTAGCTGGAAGAAGTTCTCGAGTTCTACAGAAAGGTCTGGAAATCGCCATTTCTAGCTACCAAAAAGCATCCAATTCTCTCTGAAAGTCGGTACCCTTTCGAGCTAAATTATCCAATAATTAAAATAGATGATAGAAAGAAATCATAATGATTATGATCCTTTCATGTTAACATTTATAATTCAAAATTAATGAAACATCAAACAAAACATACAGCAAGATGACATAAAATAGCATACATTTACCTTTAAGATTGAACCAAACAACCAAAGGAGCTTTGGACTTCGGAATTCATAACATATCTCACAGCATAACATAGAATTTGTTCTCGAGGAACAAATAAAACAAAGAAACCAAAGAGCCACACACTGAAACAAACCAGAAACAGATACAGAGGAAATAGAAATACCAAAGCAGGAGAAAGAGGAACAATTACTCGGCAATTTGTTCCTCTACCATGAAACTCCCAATCGGCACCCTCACATCCTTATAAACACAGACATAAGGGGCGTCGCTTCCCTCATACTTCCCGGTCCACTTCCCATCATCAATATCGCTCGCATCCCAAACAGATGCGTACAGAAACATCGCCTTCTCTGGCCACGGCTCTCCTTCCTTTCGCACCTCCCGCCTCACCATCGATCCATCAACGAGCCACACGATCTCGTCTGGACTCCATCGGATCACATAATCGTGGAAATCCTCCGACGCGTGGAAACCCAGCGGATGGATCTGCTCTCGACCGCCAACGCCGCCAGTGTAAACGTTTGTTTGGACGGAGGTGTTGTCCTTGCCGAGGAACTCGAAGTCGATCTCGTCTTGGTTCTTGTCGCCTTCGAGGGAGGAGAGGTAGATGTTGTAGTTGAGGCCGCTGGTGTTGCCGGAAGGGCAACGGATGCGCGCGGCAAAAGTGCCATAGAGGAAGCGGGAAGGGGACCGCCATCGGGCGCCGCGGCGGTGGTCGTAGGTGACGTGGATCTCCCCGGAGTCGGGAGAGTGGAGGCAGGCATCGGGTGTGTAGTCAATGGCGATTTGGTTGAGGGCTGTGGTGTGGTGGATCGGCTGGAGCTCGGCCATTGCAAGGTCGGTGGACAATGAAAGATGAGGATGAGTGATCAAAGGAGGGTTTTTAGAACGGTGAGTGGGTTGTTCTAGTAATGGATGATGTTAAATAGAGGGGGCGGTCGCTATCAAAGGAGAAATTATTAAGTGGGGTCTAGAGATCGTTTAGAGACCAATCAGAAAGCAAAGGAGAAATTATTTGTTGTGTACTGTTATGCATCGAGATTACACGACACATACACAACTCCCCTTGGCCTATTGGTTGAGAGCTTAGGCTTCCAACTAACAGGTCCAAGGTTCGAGTCCATGTGTATGCGTTGTGTGTGTGAGTTTGCCTTAAATGACCTAAATGTCCCAAAAAAAAAAAAAAAGATTACACGACACATTTTTATTCGCCTCTGAACCGGACACATTTTTATTCGCCTCTGAACCGTTCAGTGACTATAAATAATTATTTTTTCTATTAAAGGGTACCTAAGATTTTTTTGACTTTTTATGAACAAAAAGTCAACTCAAGCCCAAAAGCATATTTTCTCTCTCTCTTAAATCTAAAATTATAAGCAATAATTTTCTTCTTTAAGCAAGAGAACTTATAGTTTTCTATTACATTTTAAATTGAATAAATATGATCGAGTATATTTCATTTCTCAAGCAATACACCTTAAAATTCTTGTTGAACCAAATTGCACTTTAAATTCGTAGAGATACATTAGTTTGTATAAGTGATATTTAGGGGTGTCAATTCGGGTCAACGGGTCGGGTTCGAGTTGAACCCGACTTGACTCGACCGTAAACGGGTTGACACTAACCCGACCCATTTTTTCAAACGGGTCAGGATTGTCAACCCGGACCCGACCCGTGCGGGTTACCGGGTTGACTCGACCCGACCTGCAAAAACAAATGCCAAGTTGCGAACGCAAGGCCAGCCAGGGCGGGTTGAGGCGGCATGGCGGCAGCCTGGTCGGCGAGGCAGCGACCTAAGTTGCGGACCGACCTGGCGACCTTCGGGTGCGACGTGCTGCTACGGAGCGGCTTGCCAGTGCGACTTGGGTCTCACAGTCTCTCTCTCGCGAGGCGGGCAGACGGCTGGCCGCTAGCATGCTTGTGCGGTTTCATCGCCTTTGTCCATTGGAGCAGCCTGACGGTGAGATGCGACGACCTGACGGCGACGCGACAAGCGATAGCGCTAGATGTTATCAAATTATTGGGTCAAACAGGTTGATTTCGGGTTCCCAGGTCAACAAACCAACCCGATTTTTAAAACGGTTCCGTTTGTTCAACCAGAACCCGACCCGATTCACAAACGAGTCAACCCGAACCCGGATTTTTTCGGATCGGATCAAAAATTGACACCCCTATTGACATTCGTGCATTGACCCCTCCTATTCTCTTTGTCTTATTCTTCTTTGATAAATCTTATTTTGGGGGTTTTGAGGCAAATTCCCATGTTATGTTTCTATCTCCAACTACAGTTAACCTATGATTGTTGTTGGAGGTTGATTATTTATGTTATATGTTTACACGTTGAATTTTAAATCTACAAGGGCCTCGGATTTGAGATTACCATGTTCGAACATTGCTCAAAAGTTATTTTGACTTTGATCGATCGATACTTATTTAGTGCTTTAAAGCTTATTCGAAGCTTGTTTGTATTTCAAAATTAGAACCAAGTTATAGTTGAAGAAGCTTCGATCATTTGACAAATACAATTTGATTATGGACAAAACAAAATTTGAACATTTGAGATTTATTACTTTTGCAGTCATTTGAGTTGTTTGATATGCATGCAGATCTATGCTCAAGCACATATAGATATGGAGGCATGGAGCTTCGATGGAATCATTTGAGACTGATGATATTATCGTATTGAATATGCAAATGTATGCTCCTAAATATGTGAAGAGGCATTACAAGTATTTCTATGAACATGCTGCTACTTTTATTGAATGTGCTGTTGAAGATCAATGGATTGAGCTTATAATTATAAATTGAAAATACATATGCTATTCCCTTGATGAAAATAACTTTTAAACTAAATGATCTATTGAGCATATCATGGAGAACTAATTTGATTTTGGCAATCGATGACGATATAAGAGTGGTTTGATTATGTCATTTTATGATGACATAACTGTGATCAGATTTGAGAAATATTATAGTTATATAGATGATTTAAAACTTCGTTTTGGACAGTTTTCATACTGCTTTATAAAATAGAGTTTTAGTACAAAAAATTTTATACTAAAGTTCTATTTATAAAGCAGTACGAAAGCTGTGCCAAATGAAGCCTTATATCTATTGTGATTATAGTAAAAATGTCAATGTCAAACATTGTAACTTCATGTGCAAATGTTTAGCTAAAAATTGCTTGACTACAATATATAGAATAAAAGAGAAAAAGTTCAGCTTGGCTGAATATTATTAAGTACTAGTCATAAAATTGAGCACGAATCCAGATGCATTTTATAAATAGTTAATTTTCAAAACTAATTTTAGAACCATTCAAATTCCAATTTTTATAGACTTATAGTAGATATGAACATCTCAATGAGAAAGATTCAAATACATCAAAACTATTTTAATCTGAGTCCAAATAAAACACCTAAATTATGGAAGAAAATTTCATGATATTAATTAAAAGATCAAATTATCAATGAATCTTGTGCACTAATAGTTAATTTATAAATATGTGCAACCATACTAGAGCCTGACTTGAAAATTTTGAATTCACGTTGGATTTTTCGACCCAATTAATAAGTTGGTCGGGTTCAGATTGACTCGAGAACCTACTTTTGACATGAAAATGACATATTTAATATCATTTTTTTAATTATTTTACTTGTTGATATAATCTCTTATTTTTTTATCAAATATCTTAAACTTAATATTTAATTAGTTATATATTTTTTTAAACTAAGACGAGTTAATAGGCCCGATTCAACTTATTCAGGTTCCTAGTAGGTCGGTTTCGAGTTGATATTTTTGACATATTTTTTAAATGGGTCGGATTCAAGTTGATAAAATTTAGGTCAGGTCAATTTCGGGTCAGACCCAAACTTAACCAAATAACTTATGTTGACACCCCCTACATATAGGATAAATCTGAGTGGCTAGAGGATAGTTCCTCCTTGGATGGCCGGCCTGATGGGGATGAAAGGTCTAAGTCAAAAGATAAGTTTCAAGATTTTTGTGGTTTGAATGCGGCTCGTATAGAGGATGAAGCCCTTTCCATTGGGGGTGCTAAATGATGTAGGCGGGAAAAAAAAAGTAGTATGTTTTGCCATTTAGCTGGTTGTTTGTTTCATTGGGTATTTTGTTATGAGATTTTGGTTTCCTGGTTGGTACGTTGCTTCTGCCTTTGGGTTGTGGCCTGTTTTTGAGGTTCAGGTTTTTGTTCTGGTGTTGTGGTTTGATTGCTTTTGGGTTTAGGTTGGGCCGTATTGTCTTGTTTCTCTCGAACGGTTGTTGGTGTTGTGTGATGGTCTATGGTGGCTCCCTTTTGGTGCTTATTTTTTTCACTGGTTGGTTGGTGTTTTTTGGCTTATTC
Source organism: Dendrobium huoshanense (assembly GCA_016618105.1). Taxonomy (NCBI): domain Eukaryota; kingdom Viridiplantae; phylum Streptophyta; class Magnoliopsida; order Asparagales; family Orchidaceae; genus Dendrobium; species Dendrobium huoshanense. The sequence goes on from CM028356.1 coordinate 5,846,463, forward strand.
TCTAGTTTTGTTTCTTTTTTTGTTTCTTTTTGCTGGTGGCTTCTTCCCGTTGTTGTGGATCTTCCTCTGGTCCTTTGTCCTTGCTTGTTTTTGTTTGTTTTTTTATTTTTTTGTTTTTTTGTAATTTGGTACAACTGTTGGCTCATATGTTCAATTCAAAGGTTATATTTTTAGAGAGCTTCTAGGTTTTAAAGGATATGTAATTTACCTGTTTAATTAACGTGTATGTCCCTCTGCGAAGTTCTACAATATATATATATATATATATATATATATATATATATATATATATATATATTTGAAATTCATCATATAAAATGGACACAATATCATTGATAGAAAAGCGAAGGAACAAATTGTAAAAAAGTATTTAATGGAGCATTGGACATTCAGTCACAAAGAACAAGTGAAAGAGAGCAACATCGAACAAATTTATAATAAATCCATCAAACAATATCAAATTAGATGCATTTAAAATAAATTTATATATGTTAGAATTTCTAATAAAAAATTATTAGTTGTAATACATTGTTTAATTTTAAATGGTCTCGCATTAACTTTTTAAGGGTTAACTAATAGTTATTCTTTTATGAATATCATCAAGCAATCCATGCAAATATGAAAATAACTAATATGGTATGAGCTAAATATTGAAAATATTGAAAATAATGAGGTTGATTGCACATTTAGTTGGAAACTTCCAAAATTAAATTTGGGACCATCCGAGCACCGATTTCAACAAATTTATTGTCGAATTGAATATCTCAAAAAGACAAACCCAAAAACTGTTGCAACTCGAGCTTCCGAGTTCATGATTTTAATGATAACAAATATTATTGATTAACTCTTTATTTATCCTATTATTTACAGTGCATATTTGTTTGTGTATTAACCTATATTTCAGGTACACCATGCACCGTTATTTGAAGATCGAGGGCTCAAGATTGGGTATAATAGGTTATGTTAAAGGAGTTTGTAATTTTCATTTATTTAATTTTTAATTTCTTAAGTCAAGTCTTTTAATAGTATTTGTTAGCTTGGTGATCGTGCACACACATAGGGGGAGCAAAAATAATTTTAAATATTTTAATTTTTCTGTACATTGTACTGTACGATATGGATGTACGATCTGGTGTTACAGAAATTAATTAAAATAATTTATTTTCCTAAAATTTTTTTTTTTTGAAATATAACTAATCGCACAGTACGAACACCACATCGTACTGGACAATCTGTAATAATTAGAAAGACACAGTCCATTAAATTAGACAAAATTTTGAATTTAAAAAGTTTCCATTAAATTAGACAAAAATTTGAATTTAAAAAGTTGTTCTAATCGTACAAAAAGCTGATCGTACTATATGATGTACGAACACCACATCGTATTGGACGATCTGTAATAATTAGAAAGCCAACGTCCATTAAATTATGCAAAAATTTGAATTTAAAAAATTGTTCTAATCATACTATAAGAAGCTGATCGTACTATATGATGTTTAAAATATTGCCTAATTTAATTTTGTGATTAGTCAATCAAAACGACTTAATTTTTATCGTTATGTAAGAACTTGATCATCTGTACGATTAAAAGAGACAATTTTGATCGTCTCATGCTTCATCCTGGACGAACTGCATTTTGATTGAACTATTCGTATAGTACTAACAGGATATCGTACATTACGAACATACAAATTGAACTGTTCGTACAATATTAACCACTGATCGTATAGTACTAATACGTCAAATTCTGCACATCGTACGCACGATCCTGCGATTGTATTGTACGATCTTTGATGGTTGAATCAAATTTTTTTTTTTTTTTTTTTTTTGAAGCTTTCTATTTAAGTTTTATCATAAGACAATGTAAGAGTCTTTAGCAGTCATTAAAGCTTCATTTTTTCTAGAGAAAACTTGAAATGGAGAGAGGAAATGGTGGCGTTTGAGAGAGGGAGAAGATCCTTGGAGTGAGTTTCAAGGGAGTGTGGAGAAGATTTCACAAGGTTTCTTCGGCAAGCTTGTACCTTAGTTCCATCAGGTTCAATGTTCGTCTTGAGGGAAATTTTAGAAAGAAGATGTCACGACCCGACCCGACGGGGACGGATCCCGCCCGAGCCGGATCGCGACGAGCTGAACTTACTTATCCAGGATCTGGCTTTGGATTAGGTTACTGAACTGATCTTCCAAATTCTTAACTCAACAGAAAAACACAGAACAACAGAGCTACTAAAACATCAAATGCAGCGGAACAAAACATCTATCTTTTTCATTTCATTTCCTCAAAATAATCATCTACAGAACAGTACATGGCTTTCAACAGAAAGAAAGACAGAACAGAAAAGCCATGACTGTACAAAAATCAAAAGTACAAAAAAATACTTAATCGGATCAGACTCTGAAACTAATCCTGGACCTCCTTGCCCTTCCCAGAACCTGAAAACCACCAGAAAGCAAGGGTGAGCTCAACAGCTCAGCAAAGCAACAAACCACCAATCTAAATTCTCAGAAACCAAAACCAAATTCATCAGACAGAAGTCAGATCAGAAATCGAAACAGAATCGGAAATCAGAACTTATACGGACAGATATCAAATCAGAATCAGAATCGTACAGATCATATCAGAACAAATCAACAGAGTCAGAATCAGAATTCAGAAATCAGAATCGGAATCGTACAGATCATATCATATCGGAATTACAATTTCGTACAGAACAGAACAGATACACATAGCTAAATGCCCTGACACTGACGGAATCTCTACGAATTCCGGCCCCTTATGCCTCCCTTCCCAGACACTAACTGAATCTCACAGGATCCAGGCCCCTTATGTCTCCCTTTGTGCTCACGGCACCAAAACAGATGTGCTTATAGCACCAAAACAAAATTCATCGGATCCGGAACAGAACAGATATCAGATTTCAGATTTGAGCTCATTTCAGATTTCCCGTTTCACTAACTGAATCTCATAGGATTCAGGCCCCTTATAACTCCCTTTGTATAGCTTATACACATAGCATTTCAAATCAGAAGAAATTCGGACATTTCAGAAATTACCCGAAAATCGGGCAGCACAACGGCAGTATACAGAATTTACACAAAATTTCCTGCAAAGAAAATTTACCGAATTCGCACAGAACATAGATAATCACATTCCAGAACATTTATTCTACTGCACAGAGAATTTACGATTTCACAGAAAATTCCGGTCGACTAAAAACACAGTCGAATCAAAAACACCCGGACGAAAATCTTCAAAATATAGTCAAAACGTGCACACCAGGCACGGTAACGATATACAGAAACTTACGCGGTAAAAACTGAACCAATCGAAAGATACGGACGAAAAACCGTAACGAAAACGAAATCCGGACAGAAAAATACCGCCAACCGCGACGGAACTGAAAATTGAGAAAGACGGAATGTGCCTTACCTCGAGCACAGCAAATTCCTCAACAGTCACTTCGCTCGAAAACGGCTCCGCGTCTTCCCGAAATCAACTTTTCCAAAAGCTTCTTTTTCTCTCTCCTCAGAGCTGAAATCAGATATTTATTTTTTTATTTTCTCTCTCTTCAAATGAGCTGAAATCAGCTTTATAATACACAGATCGGCCCGGCCGATCGTCCAGATCGGCCTGGACGATCAGACCAAAATCCCATCGTCCAGGGACGATTTTTCAGGACGATGTTTACTATTCATAGGCGATAAAAACCTCTACTCACTGACTTGTGCCATCCACTGATCGTCCCGGGACGATATCTCGATCGGCCTGGACGATCCCTACAGGAAAACACTTAGAGCAATTCTGGACATTTTCTGGAACTGAAAATACACTGATCGTCCCAGGACGATCCCAGATCGTCCTGGACGATACTGGAGCAGTTTGAAATATTACAATCTCCCCAACTCAGAAAAATATCGTCCTCGACATTATCCAATCCAAACGCAGTCAAAACAAGTACGGGTACGACCGTCTCATATCAGACTCCTTTTCCCAAGTTGCTTCCCGTGCAGTCCGGTGCTTCCACTGGACTTTAACCATCGGAATCTCTTTATTTCTTAACTTGCGGACGTCGTACGCTAAAATCAATTCTGGCTCTTCCTTGTACGCCAGATTCTCCTGAATCTCAACCTCCTCAGCTGATAACTTCTTCCCAGAGTCGGATACCCACTTCCTCAGAGTGGATACATGAAACACATTATGCACATCAGGCATAGAATCAGAAAGCAATAGGCGATAAGCAGATTTTCCAATTCTTTCCAAAATCTCAAATGGTCCAACATACCTTGGACTAAGCTTGCTCACCTGACCAAATCTGCTCACACCTTTCATCGGGCTGACTTTGACATACACAAAGTCACCGACCTGAAACTCAACAAATCTGTGCTTCTGATTGTAATACTTCTGCTGACGATCTTGAGCGGCTTTCAATCTTTCTCTTATCAAATGAATCTTCTGAGCAGTTTCATCAGCAAAAGTGGCACCCAAAGTCTGTCTATCTCCGACCTCCGTCAGAGTCAAAGGAGTACGGCACTTCCTGCCATACAGAGCCTCGTACGGTGCCATACCGATACTGGACTGAAAACTGTTGTTATAAGCAAACTCAATCAGCGGAATATGATCTTCCCAGCTTCCGCTAAAGTCCAGAACACAAAGTCTCAACAGATCTTCCAGTACCTGAATAGTCCTCTCAGACTGTCCGTCGGTCTGAGGATGAAAGGCTGTACTGAAATGCAATTTCGTACCCAAGCCTTGCTGAATGCCTTTCCAAAGTCTGGAAGTAAATCGTCCATCTCGATCAGATACAATCACGCGAGGCACACCGTGCAATCTGACTATCTCTTTCACATAAATCTGTGCCAAGCGTTCAACTGAATCCGTCTGTCTGATCGGAAGAAAATGGGCTGACTTCGTCAATCGATCCACAACTACCCAAATAGCATCATGTCCTTGTCGTGATCGAGGAAAACCCATCGCAAAATCCATCGTTACCTCCTCCCATTTCCACTCAGGGATAGGCAACGACTGCAACAGTCCACCTGGTCGCTGATGCTCTGCCTTCACCAACTGACAGGCTTCGCATCTCGACACAAACTCCGCCACATCCTTCTTCATCCCAGGCCACCAAAACAAAAGCTTCATATCAGCGTACATCTTACCACTGCCTGGATGAACAGTGTAGCCTGAATGATGAGATTCATACAGAATCTCCCGCCTCAAATTTCCAAACACAGGTACCCACAACCTGTTCTTACAGAAAATAGCACCAGAATCAGAAATTCGAAGTTCAGGAGTCTTACCAGATCCAATCTGAGCTAGCAACTTTGAATAATCAGAATCTGACTTCTGGGCTTCTTGAATCCTTGATTCCAAAGTCGACTGAATACTAATCTGAGCCAACTCCAAATCACTGGAGGAAATCACCTCCAACTGCAATCTTTCCAAATCACGAATCAGAAAGTCATCACAGGTAAGCTGCAAACCTGATAATCCAGAAGACTTCCTGCTCAAAGCATCTGCTACCACATTCGCCTTCCCAGGCTGATACTGAATAGTCAGGTCATAGTCCTTGATCAACTCGAGCCACCGCCTCTGTCTCAGATTCAAATCCTTCTGAGTAAAAATGTACTTCAGGCTCTTATGATCAGTAAACATCTCACATGTGACGCCATACAGGTAATGACGCCAAATCTTCAAAGCAAAAACAACTGCAGCTAACTCCAAATCATGTGTCGGGTAATTCTTCTCATGTGGTTTCAACTGTCTCGAAGCATAAGCAATTACCTGACCATGCTGCATCAGGACACATCCCAGTCCTTTCAGTGAAGCATCACTGAACACCTGAAAACCTTCCGTACCTGACGGAAGCGCCAACACTGGAGCTGAAGTCAAACAATCCTTCAATCTCTGAAAACTAGCTTCACACTCCGGTGTCCAAACAAAAGATACTGACTTCTGAGTCAGTCTCGTCAGAGGAGTCGAAATCTGTGAAAATCCTTTCACAAACTTCCTGTAATACCCGGCCATGCCTAAGAAACTACGTACCTCAAATACCGTAGTCGGCCTTGGCCAATCAGCAACCGCCTGAATCTTCTGGGGATCTACAGAAATACCTTCTCCGCTAATTACGTGCCCCAGAAAAGAAATGCTCTTCAGCCAGAATTCACACTTGGAGAACTTGGCATACAGCTGATGCCTCCTCAGAGTCTCCAATACAATCCTCAAATGTCTGGCATGTTCATCCTCAGATGCAGAATATACCAGAATATCGTCAATGAAGACGATCACAAACTGATCCAAATACTCCCTGAATACTCGGTTCATCAGATCCATGAAAATCGCAGGCGCATTGGTTACCCCAAAAGGCATAACCAAAAACTCGTAGTGCCCGTACCGAGTACTGAAAGCAGTCTTCACCACATCAGATTCCTTCACCTTCACCTGATAATATCCGGATCTCAAATCAATCTTCGAAAATACCGAAGATCCGGAAAGCTGATCAAACAAGTCGTCTATCCGAGGCAAAGGATACTTGTTCTTGATCGTGGCCTTGTTCAAATCTCTGTAATCAATACACATACGGAGTGTACCGTCCTTCTTCTTCACAAACAGAACAGGTGCTCCCCAAGGAGAAACACTAGGACGTACAAACCCTCTGTCAACCAACTCCTGAAGCTGAACTTTCAACTCAGAAAGTTCTTTCGGTGCCATCCTGTACGGAGCTTTCGATATCGGAGCTGTACCCGAAAAAACATCGATAGAGAACTCCACATCTCTATCCGGAGGTAAACCAACCAACTCCTCAGGAAAAACATCAGCAAACTCCCGTACCACAGGGATCTCAGAAACAGAACCAACCTCCAGGTTCAGATCCCGCACCGAAGCCAAAAATACTGGATATCCTTTCTTCCACATTCTGCTCACCTCTAACGCAGAAATCAGACTGGAGAGAACACCTCGTAATCCCTGAAATACAACTCTCTCTCCAGCCACAAGCAAACTCACTTGCTTCTTCAGACAGTCAATCTGAGCCTCATACTGACTCAACCAATCCATTCCCAAAATCACATCATACGAAGAAATCGGCAATCGAATCAAACTCGATTTCCACTTCTTGCCAGAAATCTCAATCTCACACAAACAAAACTGTCGAGCAATCAATGGATTCCCAGCCGGTAAAATCACAGACAAAGAAACCGGTAAAACCATCGAATCCAAATGTAAAAGCTCAAAACAATGCTCGGACAGAAAAGAATGACTCGCTCCAGAGTCAAACAAAACACGACAGGGCTGATCAGAAATGTAAACCGTACCTGTCACAACATCCGGAGCATCTCGAGCCTCCTGCTGACTCAAGCTGTAAACTCGTGGCTGAACTGGAGCAGGAGCTGAAGCAACAGAACTACTCTGCTCTCTCTGAATCGTAGGTGGTCTCCGTGGTGCAGAACTAGAACCACCACCTCTACCAGTAAATCCCTCAGGACGTGGAGGAACAGTCCTCGGTCTTCCTGCTGCTGAACCAACAGGTCTGACTAAGCCCTCAGATCGCTGATCATATCCCATCTGTGGACATTCTGCAATCCTATGTCCCGGCTGACCACACCTGAAACAAAGACCAGCTATCCTGTAGCACTGGCCATGGTGTCGCCGTCCACAACTCTGGCACACAGGTGCCGAACTGACAGATCCAGAACTAGTCGTACTGGTAGCAGTACCAGACGATCCTCCGCTCCTCCTGGATTCTCCAGATCCAGATCCAGAAACAAATCTCCTCTTCCCAGAGGAACCACTGCCAGAAGTCTCTCCTCCAAACCTCTTCCTACTCGCAGTCCACCGCTGCTGAGTAGTCGTCATGTCGTTCTCAATCAGACGAGCTCGCTCCACAAGCTCAGAGAAATCAGTAATCCGGAACGGTATCAAAGGCTGCCTCAAAGTATCTCGTAAGCCTCTCAGAAACCTGTAGCACCTCTCAGCAGACGTGCTAACCAGCTGCGGAGCGTACCTGGCTAATGCAGTAAACTCAGCCTCGTACTGCATCACCGTCTTGCTCCCCTGAACCAGCCTCAGAAAACTCTCCTGCATCTGCTGTCGTACAGAAGGGGGAACAAACCAGTCTCTGAATACCTCAGTGAACTCTTCCCAAGTGATCAAAGAGTTCAATCTGCCCTGAAATCTGGCTGCCTGCTGGCCATCCCACCAGTGCTCAGCCTCTCCATCCAACAGAAAAACAGCCAACGGAACCTTCCTGTCTGCAGGACACTGCATCCCGTCAAAAGTCTTCTCTAATCTCCTCAGCCACTCCTCAGCAGCTCTGGGCTCAACAGCGCCCTCAAACCTCGGAGGCTTCAACCTCAAAAATAACTGCAGGTGTCGATCAATATCCTCAGATCTCACAGTAGACGCTCTGCTCTGAGTCTCGCTCATCATCTGAGCAACAAGTGACGCAAACTGAGACAGCGTATCAGCACCGACCACTGGGGCTGTACTCCCCACTGGTGCTGCCTGATCATCACTCTGACCGTCTGTCATGTCTGGGTCTGGCTGATCCATACAGAAAAATCCAGAAAATCCGGAAAACTATCACAAAAACAACACAAAAACAACACAATAAAAAGCCAAACGACCCAAAACTACCTCCCAGACAGACTTACTGATCACTTCCTAAAGCTCTGTTTCACAATTCAACCTGTTTCCAAAACCAGTGCTCTGATACCACAAAAGCTTGTCACGACCCGACCCGACGGGGACGGATCCCGCCCGAGCCGGATCGCAACGAGCTGAACTTACTTATCCAGGATCTGGCTTTGGATTAGGTTACTGAACTGATCTTCCAAATTCTTAACTCAACAGAAAAACACAGAACAACAGAGCTACTAAAACATCAAATGCAGCGGAACAAAACATCTATCTTTTTCATTTCATTTCCTCAAAATAATCATCTACAGAACAGTACATGGCTTTCAACAGAAAGAAAGACAGAACAGAAAAGCCATGACTGTACAAAAATCAAAAGTACAAAAAAATACTTAATCGGATCAGACTCTGAAACTAATCCTGGACCTCCTTGCCCTTCCCAGAACCTGAAAACCACCAGAAAGCAAGGGTGAGCTCAACAGCTCAGCAAAGCAACAAACCACCAATCTAAATTCTCAGAAACCAAAACCAAATTCATCAGACAGAAGTCAGATCAGAAATCGAAACAGAATCGGAAATCAGAACTTATACGGACAGATATCAAATCAGAATCAGAATCGTACAGATCATATCAGAACAAATCAACAGAGTCAGAATCAGAATTCAGAAATCAGAATCGGAATCGTACAGATCATATCATATCGGAATTACAATTTCGTACAGAACAGAACAGATACACATAGCTAAATGCCCTGACACTGACGGAATCTCTACGGATTCCGGCCCCTTATGCCTCCCTTCCCAGACACTAACTGAATCTCACAGGATCCAGGCCCCTTATGTCTCCCTTTGTGCTCACGGCACCAAAACAGATGTGCTTATACCACCAAAACAAAATTCATCGGATCCGGAACAGAACAGATATCAGATTTCAGATTTGAGCTCATTTCAGATTTCCCGTTTCACTAACTGAATCTCATAGGATTCAGGCCCCTTATAACTCCCTTTGTATAGCTTATACACATAGCATTTCAAATCAGAAGAAATTCGGACATTTCAGAAATTACCCGAAAATCGGGCAGCACAACGGCAGTATACAGAATTTACACAAAATTTCCTGCAAAGAAAATTTACCGAATTCGCACAGAACATAGATAATCACATTCCAGAACATTTATTCTACTGCACAGAGAATTTACGATTTCACAGAAAATTCCGGTCGACTAAAAACACAGTCGAATCAAAAACACCCGGACGAAAATCTTCAAAATATAGTCAAAACGTGCACACCCGGCACGGTAACGATATACAGAAACTTACGCGGTAAAAACTGAACCAATCGAAAGATACGGACGAAAAACCGTAACGAAAACGAAATCCGGACAGAAAAATACCGCCAACCGCGACGGAACTGAAAATTGAGAAAGACGGAATGTGCCTTACCTCGAGCACAGCAAATTCCTCAACAGTCACTTCGTTCGAAAACGGCTCCGCGTCTTCCCGAAATCAACTTTTCCAAAAGCTTCTTTTTCTCTCTCCTCAGAGCTGAAATCAGATATTTATTTTTTTATTTTCTCTCTCTTCAAATGAGCTGAAATCAGCTTTATAATACACAGATCGGCCCGGCCGATCGTCCAGATCGGCCTGGACGATCAGACCAAAATCCCATCGTCCAGGGACGATTTTTCAGGACGATGTTTACTATTCATAGGCGATAAAAACCTCTACTCACTGACTTGTGCCATCCACTGATCGTCCCGGGACGATATCTCGATCGGCCTGGACGATCCCTACAGGAAAACACTTAGAGCAATTCTGGACATTTTCTGGAACTGAAAATACACTGATCGTCCCAGGACGATCCCAGATCGTCCTGGACGATACTGGAGCAGTTTGAAATATTACAATCTCCCCAACTCAGAAAAATATCGTCCTCGACATTATCCAATCCAAACGCAGTCAAAACAAGTACGGGTACGACCGTCTCATATCAGACTCCTTTTCCCAAGTTGCTTCCCGTGCAGTCCGGTGCTTCCACTGGACTTTAACCATCGGAATCTCTTTATTTCTTAACTTGCGGACGTCGTACGCTAAAATCAATTCTGGCTCTTCCTTGTACGCCAGATTCTCCTGAATCTCAACCTCCTCAGCTGATAACTTCTTCCCAGAGTCGGATACCCACTTCCTCAGAGTGGATACATGAAACACATTATGCACATCAGGCATAGAATCAGAAAGCAATAGGCGATAAGCAGATTTTCCAATTCTTTCCAAAATCTCAAATGGTCCAACATACCTTGGACTAAGCTTGCTCACCTGACCAAATCTGCTCACACCTTTCATCGGGCTGACTTTGACATACACAAAGTCACCGACCTGAAACTCAACAAATCTGTGCTTCTGATTGTAATACTTCTGCTGACGATCTTGAGCGGCTTTCAATCTTTCTCTTATCAAATGAATCTTCTGAGCAGTTTCATCAGCAAAAGTGGCACCCAAAGTCTGTCTATCTCCGACCTCCGTCAGAGTCAAAGGAGTACGGCACTTCCTGCCATACAGAGCCTCGTACGGTGCCATACCGATACTGGACTGAAAACTGTTGTTATAAGCAAACTCAATCAGCGGAATATGATCTTCCCAGCTTCCGCTAAAGTCCAGAACACAAAGTCTCAACAGACCACTATCGTTCGCCGACTACGATCACTTTGACAACTATCTCCAAACTATGGTCCTTCTGACCATCGTCATCCGGCTACGATCTTTCTGACCTCTATCATCTGTCGGCTACGGTCTTTTCCAGCCTCTATCATCGACTACGATCTTTCTGACCTTTGGCACCCTACTACGATATTTTTGACCTCTGTCGCTCATCGACTACGATCTTTCCTACCTTTGTCGCTCGCATACTATAGTCTTTATGACCTCCATCATCTGACTACGAAATTTGTCGACCTCCATTGCTCATCGACTACGGTCCTTTCGACCCTTGGCACCCGACTACGATCTTTTTGACTAACGTCGACTGTCAACTATGGTTCTTCTGACCACCTCACCCTACCATGATATTTTTGAGCTTCGTCGCCCAACTACAGTCCTTCCGACCACTATCACGCCACTATGATCCTTCTAACCTACATGGGTCGCGGACTATGGTCCTAGCGACCAAATGAACATGTCAACACTTTTTCTTCTAACTTCCAACACGTAATGCACTCTATATGATGTATATTTGGTGCATCGAGCTAAGGCTTTTCCCCCCAAGAAAGGACCTCATTTATAATCAACTGCAAATACTAGTGGATTCATTTAAACTGGGCCAGACCCCATGATTTTTTCCTTTTTTTAGTGATTTTTACGTAAGAACTCTGGTGACTCTTATGAACGATACACCCCAACTGTTTATATGTATGTGTGATAGATCTTCGTATAAAGCTAGAACGTTAAAATTTACATTTCTCAATTGTTGTGAATATTGCATCCAACATAAACAAATATTTTCTTTTTTTTATAATTTTGGGAATCATTTAAGGCGGCATGTTTAATAAATATCTTAAAATATTGTTGTAGTGTAAGTTAGCTCTCACGACGAGGTTCATTTCATAAGGTTTTATCTCACTAAACCAATAATCAAAATATAAAATTAGCAGTAGCATGCTCACCCATCTTTAGAACAAAACAAGGAATCATCTTAACATTAAAGGCTTCATTTGAGACAACTTTTTTACTATTTTCTAAAGCATTTTTTTAATACAAATAATTTTTGTATTAAAAAATTTTATACAAAAAAGCTATTTTAGAAATCAATAAAAAAGTTATTACATATAAAGTTTAAGATATTTATTCAATTTTCATGGGAAAGATTTATTGAAATAAGATCTTATGCCCAATTTTACTCCTTTAATTCAAATACTGATGTTTTTATTTATCAATTATGAGATTAGTTTGTAGTTTCTTCATTATCAAACTCTCCTCGAATTATATATATATATATATATATATATATATATATATATATATATATATATATATATATATATATATATATATATATATATATATATATATATATATATATATATATATATATATATATATATATATATATATATATCAACAAGACTATCATTTTAAATATAATGTCAGCATTTAATTTTCCCAACGTATAGTGTGTGGCATATATTTCACGTCCCCTAACATGAATATCAAGGTGATGTCTCTACTTCACGGTGAATTATTACGTCTGGCATCCGAACCGTCCAGATCGAGGCAAATCCGGACGCGCCACGTCATCCGGACCCACCCGGATACATTGGGGTCCAGGTGACGTGGCGCATCCGGATTCGCCTCCGGATAAATCCGGACGCCAGACATAATAATTTTCCCTGGCTTTCACCTTGTGAATATGAGTTTCTCCATAGCTCAAAAGATTGCACCTAATATTTTAGCATTTTTATTGTCAATAACCCAATATTTCCTCTATTGACATTGTTAACACCACCATTAGACATTGGCAAGTTACTTTTTTCTAGGGGTGTGAATATTTGACACGGCTCAATCTCAACTCGAAAATTTCGGGTTATGGTCAACCCGTTTCTAAAACGGATCGGGTTTGACTTCAATAAATCGTCCCGTTACAAAAATTGGGTCAGATTCGAGTTGACCTGAAATGACCCAGAATGATCGCACCTGCCCGCGTCGCCGCTGTAGCGCTTGGGTTGCCCACTGACACGTCGCTGCCTGGCCGCTACCACTGTGCCACTGCCTGGCCGCTACCGCTACCTTGTCATGAGTTGCTGGCTGTCACTACCTTGTCGCGCGTCACCCACTTACGGGATTTGGTTGAATAGGCACGTGAATGGAGGGCTTACGCTCCCGCTGGCGATGACTTATGGGTCGAGTTAGGTTGACCCGAACCCGAAGCGGGTTGGGTTCGGTTATGAAAAACCGACCCGTTTGCAAAAGCGGATCAGACTCGGATTGATCCAAATAGTGCCAAGTCAATTCTGGGTTCAACCCAAATCCGACCCATGACCCAAAATTGACACCTCTACTTTTTTCAGCTATAATGTAAATTTGATCCCTTCAAAGGAAGAGCATCCAAAGCTCAACTTCTCTTCAAGGACTCATTGTCTCATTACTAATTATTGATTGCATAATGAAAAGGAATATGCTATGTCATATAAATAAGAAAAATTAAAAATTAATTTTATTTGATAAAAAATATATATAATACTCCTATAAACTTTAGTTTTATTATTATAATTTGTATGATGGGAACCCTAATAGATACAATGCCCACAAAGGACTGTTGATGCCTAACAGAACCTCTTATTGGGTGATTATAACTCTTATTAATCACTTTTTTTATTGTTCTACTCTTTGATTCTTTAATTTTTAATTTTAATTATCAACCAATGATTCAGCACTACTCCAAGTCAATTAACATAAGCATCTAAAATATTATATATTACATAAATAAAAATATCATTATTATATCATTTTAAATCACATTAAAATAAATTTTAATATTTATCATGTCATCCAATTTAACCTTCTATTCAGCCTTTGAACCTTAGATCTATTGGTCTTTGGGTTCAATCTCAGCTCTAATTTTCAACAACTTGCTGAGTATATTTTGAGCCATCTCAATGAGCTTTTCTTTACTCTGTTCTGTAAACTCGCATATAGGAATATTCTTAACCTTTTCCTTCTAGAGCAATCTATTGTCATTTTTGTCTTCATCATACACACCGCCAAGGTCTCAAAAAATTATTCTGTGCGGATGTTGAACTCCGTCCGGAGACCAACTAGAATGTGCCACATCACCCTATGCTCAGTACTGTGGCTCGATACTGCTGATGTGGCACATTCTTATCGGTCTCCGGATGCCGTTTTACGTCCGATCTCCGCACAGAATAATTTCTCCCCGGTCACACATTCACACCCCCTTCACATTTTCTCACTATCAATTGAGTTTTCTCACAAAAATATTTAAACTTATTTGAAGGTGTAATTAAGCCAAGCTTGCTTAGATTTCATTTGAGACAGTTTTTTTATTGTTTTATGAAACATTTTTTAGTACAAAATTTTCAAATTAAAAAAAATGTATTAAGAAACTGTTTCATAAGGCAATAAAAAAACACTATGTCAAACGGAACTTTAATGTAAGCATTTGACTCGGATTTGACTCATAAATATCTCATGAGTTGAATCCGATAAGCTAATAAGTCAAGGTTTTGTTAACGTCGACTTGACATATTAGCTTGCGAGTCGGTTTATTATTTATCCTCTAATTACTCATTTTTGTCATTTTATTACAATAGAGCTTGAATCAAAACTATTCTCTCTCATTAATATTATATGAGGCAGCCTGTGTGTCAATTAAAACTCATATAATCATGCACAAACTCTATCTAGACCAATTAACTTTTTCAAGTTCAAGCTGCACTTGGAGATAGATTAAACAAAAATAGGTGTTAATGTGGAAAAATTATTCTATGCGGTCACAGAATGGCGTCTAGAGGCAAATGAGAACTCTTCATATTATTTTTTTGTTGTGTACCGCTCGGTACCAATTGACGTGGCGCATTATGATTCACCTCTGAACCGTTCGGTGACTGCACATAATTATTTCTCGTTAATGTGAGAATACAACAAACATGTAGGCTTCGTTTGAGACAGCTTTTTTAATGCTTCTTAAAGCTTCTTTCTAGTATTAAAAAATATAATTTTTGTACTAAAAAGTTATTTTAAGAAGCATGAAGAAAGACATTCCAAACGAAACCTTAATCTCCAAAATTCATTGAAGGGGCCTCTTTGGTGGCTAAGTTTTGAGTGCGAAGTAATTTAAAATTCATGCGTTTGGATGCATTGTCGACTTCATTTCAAATGAAATGTATTTCAGGAGTACATTTGGAAATCACATTCTAATTCATTTTAACTAAATTTGAATTTCCCTTAATTTTTTAGTGCATTTCAAATACTTAACTTAGATAAAAGCTATATTGATCGATAGTTTGAATTTGCCACAATGATGCTCGTCGAAGGTTGCTCGCTATCTACTTCGAATAGGGTGAATTACTACGTCTGGAATCCAAACCGTCCAGAGGCAAATCCGGACGTGCCATGTCACCGAACCCATCCGGAAGCACCAAGATCCGGGTGACGTGGCGCGTCCAAATTTGCCTCCGGATGAATCCGGAGGCCGAACGTAATAATTTTCCCTCGAATAGCCACCACTATTGCTCATCACCCACCACTACTCTAAAGAACAAAATTTTGAAAGATTTGTACTTATTTAAGCCCATTGCATCCAATAGACCATTTATTTTATCTCCAAACATTATAAAACTAAATAAGCACACTCAATTGAATTTAATCATTTATGTTGGTTTTAACAGCCTCGGGTTTGTTTGGTTAGTTCATCAAAATCATGGTTAACAACTTGATTAACAAATTAGTTAAATGTTTAAGACGGGTTTAGATGACACTAATTATGATTTATGATCATTAAAATGCTAATAAGAAATGACTACATAGTTCAATTGGGCTCATAGGCAAGGGAGGGTCCGAGAGATTTATAAGCTTACGTATTCTGATTTCATTGATTTAAATTCATTCAAAATATATCAAAAATATACTATAAATTATAATTTAAATTTCTCAAAAAAAATATCTAGATTTATTTTACTACAACAAACACCCTAATTTTTTTTTTTTAATTTACATTTCTTTAACTTTACACTCATAATACATTAACAAAAACAACCCCTACTACAAATATAAAAATTTATCAAATAAAAAACAAAATTTCTCGTCTAAATTCCTATTTATACAGCGCTCAAATCATGAAAAATTATTACTTGTAGTATTCAGACATATCCGTAGGCCAATTAAGATGCGTCGCGTCACCCAATACACCACCACGTCATCAAATACACATTGCATTGGGTGACATGAAGTGTCAGGATTATGAGAGATTATTATGTGCGGACACCAGACACAGCTTACCATCCAGAGATGAGTCAGGTGCAGCCACGTCATCCAGTATCGAGCTCGCTACCAAGCAATACCGAGCTCGGTAAAGAACAGTACAGAGCCACGATACCGAATAGGATATGACGTGGGGCATTTTCATTGACTCTGAACAGCGTTCAGCACAGAATAATTCTTCCCGGATTAGGCTCTCCATAGGTAATAATCTCTCCCAAACGACACCCACCTCAGCCAACGTATAAAACAAAGCCACGCTCCTCACTCACTATACCAAGTCACCCTCCCCCACCTTAGCATCGACCAGCTTAGAATCCTCCTCCTCTTCGCCGTCCAAACCACCACCACCGCCGGTGAGCAGCTGCGCACGGTCAGCCTGCCTCTCCCAATCAGTACGGTAAATAACGACAAGCATAAGCCCAAGACACGCGGCCTGGGCCGAGAGCAGCCCGAGCCATAACCCTTTGAAATCCAGTCCGGCCCAAAATGAAAGCGTGATGGCCACAGGCATCCCGACCCCATAAAATGATCCGAGGTTTATATTCGCCCCCGCCCGCGGCCGCGCGCTTCCCCTCAACACGCCGCAGCCCGTCGTTTGCGGGCAGTTTCCGAGCTCGCATAGCCCGAGTATCGGCAACACCGCCGCCGTGAGGTCCAATATACGTTTATCGGTGGTGAAAATCCTGGCCCACATGTTGCGGACCGAGAAGGAGAATAAAAAGGCGGTGAGACCGAGCAGAGCTCCACATGTGAGCCCGACCCCAGCGGCCCGTCGGGCCCGATCAGGCCGATTTGCCCCGAGCTCATTCCCCACGCGGGTCGACACGGCCGAGCTGAACGAGTAGGGGAAAATGTAGATTAAGGATGTTGTTAGTATAAGAATGCCCATGGATGCCACGGTGGATTGAGGGTGGCTGAGGAGACCGCAGAGAAGGACCATGATTTCGTACCACCACCATTCGAGGCATATGGAGGCGCAGCTTGGGATGCTAAGGGAGAGAAGTGATCGCCAGCCGGCGATGGAAAAGGTGTTATCAGCGGCAGAAGTGCGGCAGTTGATGCCGGAGAAGCGGAGGTAGAGTAGGAGGAGGATGACGAGGTTGAGGTTGGTGAGAACAGACGCGAGTGCAACGCCGGGGATGCCGAGATGGAAGTAAAGGACGAGGAGGTGGTTGATGGGGAAGTGAAGGGAGGCGGAGACGGCCGTAACGGCTGTTAATGGGAGGGTTATGGATTGAGAGCGGAGGTAGATGCGGAGGGGATGGATGAGAGAAAGGAGGAGTAGGTCGGGGAGGGAAAAGATAATGAAAGATTGCGCGGCGGTGGCGATTTCGGAGTCTTGGCCGCAGAAGAGGAGGATGCGGCGCATGGAGAGCCAAAGGAAGGAGATGGGGATGGAGGCGGAGAGAAGGAGGATGACGGTGCGGCGAAGGGCGAGTACTAGAAGATGCGGCCGGCCGGCGCCATGTGATTGGGCACAGATGGGTTCCATGCCGGCGGCGAGCCCGGATAAAACAGAGTATCCGGTGATGTTAGCGAAGCCAATAGCAAGGGAGCCGCCGGCTAGGGGGAGACTACCGAGGCGGCCGAGGAAGAGCATGGAGATCATGGAACGGGAGTAGAGGAGAAGGTAAGTGAGGACGGTAGGGATGGCAAGGGAAAGGAGAGATTTTGCTTCGATGAAGTTGGAGGAAAGCGGTAAATAAAGCTTTGGGTTGCATAAAGGGGATTCATTGATGGCGATTAAGAGCTTTGAGGTGTTGGGAATGGTAGCAGAAGACTGGCACATGGCTAGCGAAAGCTTGTCCCTTTCAGCTATTGAGGGGATCGGAGGTTTTGGAAGGGGTTTTGGGCTGTGAGCGCAGAGCTGTAAAACTGGTAGCTTTAGTTTTATAATGAGGCCGTGAAGAAGAAGACATTCTTACTACTGGTTTTGGAATGTAGTTCATGGCTTGTTGGGGAAGATGAAGAAAGAGCTCCATTCGGCTTGCACTGAGGGAGCAGAGAGAGAGTGATTACTAGAAATTGAATATGAGTGATGTTACATGTCCAAGTGGAGGCTTGCAGGGCGCTACTCGGAAAAGGTGGAGATAAGAGACGCATAGGGGCTGTTACGATAAGGATTTTAATGTTTTTTTGGCTTCTATGTATTCCTATTTCGTCATATCTTGTGTAATATTCACTAACTCTTCCTCGTAGCTCAGTCGCTCGTGTGGTGGTGGGATGTGTGATGAATATATTTATGCCGTTTTGTCAGTGATTCTCCGGCCAGTTAACTGATCAGTCTCAGAACACATGGAAGTAGAGAAAATTCAGCGCTAAGGATCAATGGAAAAGTTAAGCTAAACAATAATAATAACAACAATTGCAATAATCTTTGTTGTTCTTTGCGTAGGATCTTTCTTTCTCACTAATTGATTGGAATTTAAGATATCAAGTTATGAACTCACGTGATATTTCGATCTGAGAAATTATAAAGGAAAAATTAGTTTAAGATGTTAGGGCTAAGCCTTCGTTTGAGACAACTTTTTTTCCGTTTTGTTTTTTAGATTGTAATTAGAGTTTCTGTTTGGCTTCGAATCACTAATCTGAAAATCACGTAATTGCTAGAATCCTCTGAATGAGGGGTTACTATAGGTTGTTATGTTGTTATTCATGCTTATAAGAATGTTGTTAGTGAAATCAGGATAAATGAATTAAAAAAAAAATAGAAATGTTATAAATTAGGGGCGGAACCGGCCTTAATTTTCAAGGGGGCAAAATTATAAGTAAACGAGCATAAATTTTTTTTTTTATATATATAGTGACTAATGATTCTTTGTACTTGAATACATAATACATTTATTAAATATCATCAACATCGTATATAATAAGAATTATTCTTAAACAAAATCAGGTTGAATTAATTATGGATTATTTATTTGCAAAAAAAAAAAATCAAAATGGTGTAATTGATTAATCATTCAATTTATACAAAAATGTATGTTGGAGTTGTCTTGAATTTGGCTCGACCTCTATTTGTTCATATCATTGATCTTTGTACGTTTCTCAAATATGTTGGGGTTCCAAAGGGCCAGCAACCCTGACGGGGTTCGACTTGTCCGGTCAGGTCCCGGGGTCAAAGGGCAACGCCCTCGAAACAAATTTTGGTTGTAAGGATATTTTTGGATTCTCTTTACTATTTCTCTTTGTATTTCACAATTACCTAAAGATCATAATATTTTAAAACGTTTATGAGAGCAATTGCCTAAAAATTCTTATAATAACACTTTCATACAATATGTACAATTTTTCTTGGGGGACAATCACCTAACGAATATAGTATTTTAGTTCCTCCCCTGAATATAAATAGAACAATCAATTATGGCTCTCATAAGTTCTATAGTCCCTCACCCTTAAGCTTCTTTTCCTTATTCCGAATAAGACATTCACCATTTCAACCTTTCCAAAAAAAAGTAAAAGCATAAAATATTTCAATCTTCAAATAAAAAACCTAAAAAAAAAAAATGATTGCCATAATTATAGCTAAGAATAATATTCATATTATAGCCGCTAGATGTTGGAGATGTGCTATTGATAGAATCTATAGTTGGAGAGTGAGAGAGAGAGAGATCTGAAGAATCACATTTACTATTGGGCTGAGGCGGTTGGTGAGAGAAAAGAAAGGAGAGAGGTGTTGACCTCGTTTTTATCTTGATTTGCCCTCGAGCATGTTCGAGCAAGTCGATTAGCTCTCATCAAGCCTAATTCGAGTTAAATCGAATTCAAGTCGTTGTAGAAATTAGTAAAAAAATTGTCCAAAATGAAATCTTATTCTATTATAAAATTACATTAATAAAATGTCTTAAAAGTAAAATAATAAATAATATTTAATTTGGACTTAATTTTATTGGTTTAAAAATAAGATAGGACATAATATATAATTTAATATTTTTATGGTCTAATAATAAAACTTTTCCAACACAATTTGTATTAAACAGATATTAACGATGTGTTAACAATGGCATGTTTTTTTTTAATTTTAATTAAGCTAATAAATTTAGAATTATTTTATTAATTTAATCTATTCTAAGAGTTCTAAAGCATACAAACTGTATTGATATTTTAGAATTTGCCGTTGTTAACATTTAGCCCAAAAAGACAATACCGAATGAAAATTTCAATCGATAATGTACAAATTGGACCCCTCAAATTGGTATTTTTTATTTTATTTTGTTGCTTGTTTCAGTTGTTTGTTTGCTTTAGTTATGATGATAAATTCAATTTATGATTTATTAAAAAAAATGGCTCATATGAAATAATCGTTCATACATTAGAGGTGTCAATAAATAGAAAATTTATTCTGTGCGGACACTGGACAGCATCCAGAGACCAACCGAAACGTGCCACGTCATTTTTCTACGCGGTATCGGGTGATTTGGTGCGTTTTGGTTGATCTCCGGACCGTCCGATGTCCGCACAGAATAGTTTCTTCAATAAATGACTCGACCCGACCCAACAGCCTTATCCAAATTCAACCAAAAAAAATATTTGTTTGTATTAACCCAATCAATAAATACGTTTATTTGGGGTTTAAAATTGCAACCCGATTAATTGGCAGGTCGTATTTAGGTTGACCAATGAACCATATTTTGATCTGAAATTGTCCCCTTTTTTTATTAAATATTTTACTTGTGGGCTACTCTTATTATTTTTTTATCAATTAACTTAAACTCTATGTTAATAAGTTCTTAATTTTTTTTAATCAAAATGATTTATCAGGTGGGTTCAAGGCAACTTTTTTGACATGTTTATAAAATTGGTCACCTTCAAGCCGACTTGATTCAGATCGGATCAATTTAGGATTGGACGTACACAAACCTGAATCATTAACCTATTTTGACACACCAACATACATAAACAATAAAAGATAAAACCAAAATAGAATTAGCTGTAGAGAAAAAAAATAAGAAAATAAAAAATAAATTATTTTTTTTAGCAAATTAATTTATATTACACTAATTCTCTCCTAAAGCGGCAAATCTAAAAAAAAAAAAAAGAAGCATTTGGAAATCAATATAAGAAAAAGAAGACAGTTTTCATGCTTTCGAATGCAATGACGTAAATTTTTAAACTTCTATATGTGGAAGCATTTATGCACATAATGTTCAATATCTCCATCAGTTTAGCACAAAAAATTCGTTTAAGCCAATCTCTCTGCCGTTTTTAGAATGGAGATGTTGAGGGGTAGAATATACATCGCACTAGAGTGAGAGAATTTTTCGTATTAACATTGCACGAATATCCAGCACACAGAGAGAAGATAAAACATCAATATTTTTAGAAAAGATAATGAAGATGAGCTATTGATAGAATCTATAGTTTTGTTGGATAGTTTAATTATTTATTTATTATTTATTATTTTTTCAAATAGTTAAATATAAATTTAAAATTAATTATTAGGGTTCTACTTTCATCAAAATTAAGTAATAATTATTGTAGTGATTTTCAAATTATCAAATGATTTCTTTCATCCTTTTTTTTAAATGCATAACATAATTTGAGCAAAAAAAAAAAAAAGTATTATGTGAATAAAGATAAGCATGTTTTCCTATATCTTATTAGATATAAATAGTTTAAATTTTCTTAACTTATTTAATAACAATTAGTATTTATATAGTATATGAAATAAAATAAATATAAACAAAATAATCTTATACCTTATTAATTTATTATAGAGTTTTAATTTATAAGGCAACAAAAAATAATGAATTTATTAAAAATAATTGAAAATGAAATAATAATTAATACAACGTCAAAAAATTAGCTTGATCGAGCACGAATCTCGAGGCAAAAGTTAATTGGAAACTTCAAAAATTAATTTCAGGAGCATATGAACTCTGATTTCAGCAAGCTTATAGTCAAACTGAGCGTCTCGGAAATACGAACCCAACAACACAAAGATCAACCCAATCTGAGCCCAAATGAGTCCGAATCAAGGGTTCAAAGCCCTGTCGGAAGGTTCAAACCGCAATTTGAGTTACCAAACGGTCTTCGATTTTGACGAGCTTATACTCGAATCGAACGGCTCGACGATACGAATCCAACGATTCCAAGATCATCAAATTATGATATCATTAAGATCTTCAAATGACCAACGAACGGTGCACGATCAAAGGATTCGATATCGGCCGTCCATTCAAACCACTCCCAATTCGCTCATGATCTCACGCCTATTTACGAGCTATGCCACTCCAGAAAAACTATAAATAGAGCCCTCATTCTACACCAAAAGGGAAGAGGGAGAAGAAGAAGAGGAGAAAGGGGAAAAGGAGATTCCTCACCTCCTCGACCACCGCCGGAGCTCTTCCTGCCGCCTGAAGACTCCGGAACTCTGCCGGATTTTCAGGAAACGCAGGAATTCTGCACAACTTCCACGTGATGCTGAAATCCTTCCCAATTAACAACAGAGTTCCCTCCTGACGCCGAAACTTCGCCCAAGTGAAGCCGGAGTTCTCCTCTGCCACCAAAGACGTCGGACTTCTATCCGACGTCGGACCTTCACTCTTCGCCAAGTTTCTACCCGACGCCGGACTTCTACCGGTTATCGGACTTCGTGTAATATTTCAAACTACTCCAGTATCGTCCAGGACGATCTGGGATCGTCCTGGGACGATCAGTGTATATTCAGTTCCAGATTTTGCCAGAATTGCTCTAAGTGATTTCCTGTAGGTATCGTCCAGGCCGATCGAGGTATCGTCCCGGGACGATCAGTGGATGGCACAAGTCAGTGAGTAGGGGTTTTTATCGCCTATGAATAGTAAACATCGTCCTGAAAAATCGTCCCTGGACGATGGGAATTTGGTCTAATCGTCCAGGCCGATCTGGACGATCGGCCAGGCCGATCTGAAGAAGATTTAAGGCAAATCAACTCATTTGAAGAGAGAGAAAAAGATTTTTATAAAAATATCTGATTTTTCGTCTGAGGAGAGAGAAAAAGAGGATTTTGGAAAAGTTGATTTCGGGAAGACGCGGAGCCATTTTCGAGCGAAGTAACTGTTGAAGAATTTGCTGTGCTCAAGGTAAGGCACATTCCGTCTTTCTCAATTTTCAGTTCCGTCGCGGTTGGCGGTATTTTTCTGTCCGGATTTCGTTTTCGTTACGGTTTTTCGTCCGTATCTTTCGATTGGTTCAGTTTTTACCGCGTAAGTTTCTGTATATCGTTGCCGTGCCGGGTGTGCACGTTTTGACTATATTTTGAAGATTTTCGTCCGGGTGTTTTTGATTCGACTGTGTTTTTAGTCGACCGGAATTTTCTGTGAAATCGTAAATTCTCTGTGCAGTAGAATAAATGTTCTGGAATGTGATTATCTATGTTCTGTGCGAATTCGGTAAATTTTCTTTGCAGGAATTTTTGTGTAAATTCTGTATACTGCCGTTGTGCTGCCCGATTTTTGGGTAATTTCTGAATTGTCCGGATTTCTTCTGAATTGAAATGCTATGTGTATAAGCTATAAAAGGGAGCTATAAGGGGCCTGAATCCTATGAGATTCAGTTAGTGAAACGGGAAATCTGAAATGAGCTCAAATCTGAAATCTGATATCTGTTCTGTTCCGGATCCGATGAATTTTGTTTTGGTGCTATAAGCACATCTGTTTTGGTGCCGTGAGCACAAAGGGAGACATAAGGGGCTTGGATCCTATGAGATTCAGTCAGTGTCTGGGAAGGGAGGCATAAGGGGCCGGAATCCGTAGAGATTCCGTCAGTGTCAGGGCATTTAGCTATGTGTATCTGATCTGTTTTCTGTATCTGTTCTGTTCTGTACGAAATTGTGATTCTGATACGATATGCTCCGTACGATTCTGATTTCTGAATTCTGATTCTGACTCTGTTGATTTGTTCTGATATGATCTGTACGATTCCGATTCTGATTTGATATCTGTCCGTATAAGTTCTGATTTCCGATTCTGTTTCAATTTCTGATCTGACTTCTGTCTGATGAATTTGGTTTTGGTTTCTGAGAATTTAGATAGATGTTTTGTTCCGCTGCATTTGATGTTTTTAGTAGCTCTGTTGTTCTATGTTTTTCTGTTGAGTTAATAATTTGGAAGATCAGTTCAGTAACCTAATCCAAAGCCAGATCCTGGATAAGCAAGTTTAGTTTAGCTGCACGCTGCTCGTCGCGATCCGGCTCGGGCGGGATCCGTCCCCGTCGGGTCAGGTCGTGACAAGCTTTTGTGGTATCAGAGCACTGGTTTTGGAAACAGGTTGGATTGTGAAACAGAGCTTTAGGAAGTGATCAGTGAGTCTGTCTGGGAGGTAGTTTTGGGTCGTTTGGCTTTTTATTGTGTTGTTTTTGTGTTGTTTTTGTGATAGTTTTCCGGATTTTCTGGATTTTTCTGTATGGATCAGCCAGACCCAGACATGACAGACGGTCAGAGTGATGATCAGGCAGCACCAGTGGGGAGTACAGCCCCAGTGGTCGGTGCTGATACGCTTTCACAGTTTGCGTCACTTGTTGCTCAGATGATGAGCGAGACCCAGAGCAGAGCTTCTACTGTTAGATCTGAGGATATTGACCGACACCTGCAGTTATTTTTGAGGTTGAAGCCTCCGAGGTTTGAGGGCGCTGTTGAGCCCAGAGCTGCAGAGGAGTGGCTGAGGAGATTGGAGAAGACTTTTGACGGGATGCAGTGTCCTGCAGACAGGAAGGTTCCGTTAGCAGTTTTTCTGTTAGATGGAGAGGCTGAGCACTGGTGGGATGGCTAGCAGGCAGCCAGATTTCAGGGCAGATTGAACTCTTTGATCACTTGGGAAGAGTTCACTGAGGTGTTCAGAGATTGGTTTGTTCCCCCTTCTGCACGACAGCAGATGCAGGAGAGTTTTCTGAGGCTGGTTCAGGGGAGCAAGACGGTGATGCAGTACGAGGCTGAGTTTACTGCTTTAGCCAGGTACGCTCCGCAGCTGGTTAGCACTTCTGCTGAGAGGTGTTACCGATTTTTGAGAGGCTTACGAGACACTTTGAGGCAGCCTCTGATACCGTTCCGGATTACTGATTTCTCTGAGCTTGTGGAGCGAGCTCGTCTGATTAAGAATGATATGACGACTACTCAGCAGCGGTGGTCTGCGAGTAGGAAGAGATTTGGAGGAGATACTTCTGGCAGTGGTTCCTCTGGGAAGAGGAGATTTGTTCCTGGTTCTGGATCTGGAGATTCCAGAAGGAGCGGAGGATCGTCTGGTACTGTTACCAGTACGACTGGTTCTGGATCTGTCAGTTCGGCACCTGTGTGCCAGAGTTGTGGACGGCGACACCATGGCCAGTGCTACAGGATAGCTGGTCTTTGTTTCAGATGCGGTCAGCCGGGACATAGGATTGCAGAATGTCCACAGATGGGATATGATCAGCGATCTGAGGGCTTCGTCAGACCTGTTGGTTCAGCAGCAGGAAGACCGAGGACTGTTCCTCCACGTCCTGAGGGATTTGCTGGTAGAGGTGGTGGTTCTAGTTCTGCACCACGGAGACCACCTACGATTCAGAGGGAGCAGAGTAGTTCTGTTGCTTCAGCTCCTGTTCCAGTTCAGCCACGAGTTTACAGCCTGAGTCAGCAGGAGGCTCGTGATGCTCCGGATGTTGTGACAGGTACGGTTTACATTTCTGATCAGCCCTGTCGTGTTTTGTTTGACTCTGGAGCGAGTCATTCTTTTCTGTCCGAGCATTGTTTTGAGCTTTTACATTTGGATTCAATGGTTTTACCGGTTTCTTTGTCCGTGATTTTACCGGCTGGGAATCCATTGATTGCTCGACAGTTTTGTTTGTGTGAGATTGAGATTTCTGGCAAGAAGTGGAAATCGAGTTTGATTCGATTGCCGATTTCTTCGTATGATGTGATTTTGGGAATGGATTGGCTGAGCCAGTATGAGGCTCAGATTGACTGTCTGAAGAAGCAAGTGAGTTTGCTTGTGGCTGGAGAGAGAGTTGTATTTCAGGGATTACGAGGTGTTCTCTCCAGTCTGATTTCTGCGTTAGAGGTGAGCAGAATGTGGAAGAAAGGATATCCAGTATTTTTGGCTTCGGTGCGGGATTTGAACCTGGAGGTTGGTTCTGTTTCTGAGATCCCAGTGGTACGGGAGTTTGCTGATGTTTTTCCTGAGGAGTTGGTTGGTTTGCCTCCGGATAGAGATGTGGAGTTCTCTATCGATGTTTTTCTGGGTACCGCTCCGATATCGAAAGCTCCGTACAGGATGGCACCGAAAGAACTTTCTGAGTTGAAAGTTCAGCTTCAGGAGTTGGTTGACAGAGGGTTTGTACGTCCTAGTGTTTCTCCTTGGGGAGCACCTGTTCTGTTTGTGAAGAAGAAGGACGGTACACTCCGTATGTGTATTGATTACAGAGATTTGAACAAGGCCACGATCAAGAACAAGTATCCTTTGCCTCGGATAGACGACTTGTTTGACCAGCTTTCCGGATCTTCGGTATTTTCGAAGATTGATTTGAGATCCGGATATTATCAGGTGAAGGTGAAGGAATCTGATGTGGTGAAGACAGCTTTCAGTACTCGGTACGGGCACTACGAGTTTTTGGTTATGCCTTTTGGGGTAACCAATGCGCCCGCTATTTTCATGGATCTGATGAACCGAGTATTCAGGGAGTATTTGGATCAGTTTGTGATCGTCTTCATTGACGATATTCTGGTATATTCTGCTTCTGAGGATGAACATGCCAGACATTTGAGGATTGTGTTGGAGACTCTGAGGAGGCATCAGCTGTATGTCAAGTTCTCCAAGTGTGAATTCTGGCTGAAGAGCATTTCATTTCTGGGGCATGTGATTAGCGGAGAAGGCATTTCTGTAGATCCCCAGAAGATTCAGGCGGTTGCTGATTGGCCAAGGCCGACTACGGTATTTGAGGTACGTAGTTTCTTAGGCATGGCCGGGTATTATAGGAAGTTTGTGAAAGGATTTTCACAGATTTCGACTCCTCTGACGAGACTGACTCAGAAGTCAGTACCTTTTGTTTGGACACCGGAGTGTGAAGCTAGTTTTCAGAGATTGAAGGATTGTTTGACTTCAGCTCCAGTGTTGGCACTTCCGTCAGGTACGGAAGGTTTTCAGGTGTTCAGTGATGCTTCACTGAAAGGACTGGGATGTGTCCTGATGCAGCATGGTCAGGTAATTGCTTATGCTTCGAGACAGTTGAAACCACATGAGAAGAATTACCCGACACATGATTTGGAGTTAGCTGCAGTTGTTTTTGCTTTGAAGATTTGGCGTCATTACCTGTATGGCGTCACATGTGAGATGTTTACTGATCATAAGAGCCTGAAGTACATTTTTACTCAGAAGGATTTGAATCTGAGACAGAGGCGGTGGCTCGAGTTGATCAAGGACTATGACCTGACTATTCAGTATCAGCCTGGAAAGGCGAATGTGGTAGCAGATGCTTTGAGCAGGAAGTCTTCTGGATTATCAGGTATTCAGCTTACTTGTGATGACTTTCTGATTCGTGATTTGGAGCGATTGCAGTTGGAGGTGATTTCCTCCAGTGATTTGGAGTTGGCTCAGATGAGTATTCAGTCTTCTTTGGAAGCAAGGATTCAAGAAGCCCAGAAGTCAGATTCTGATTATTCGAAGTTGCTAGCTCAGATTGGATCTGGTAAGACTCCTGAACTTCGAATTTCTGATTCTGGTGCTATTTTCTGTAAGAACAGGTTGTGGGTACCTGTGTTTGGAGATTTGAGGCAGGAGATTCTGTATGAATCTCATCATTCAGGCTACACTGTTCATCCAGGCAGTGGTAAGATGTACGCTGATATGAAGCTTTTGTTCTGGTGGCCTGGAATGAAGAAGGATGTGGCGGAGTTTGTGTCGAGATGCGAAGCCTGTCAGTTGGTGAAGGCAGAGCATCAGCGACCAGGTGGACTGTTGCAGTCGTTGCCTATCCCTGAGTGGAAATGGGAGGAGGTAACGATGGATTTTGCGATGGGTTTTCCTCGATCACGACAAGGACACGATGCCATTTGGGTAGTTGTGGATCGATTGACGAAGTCAGCCCATTTTCTTCCGATCAGACAGACGGATTCAGTTGAACGCTTGGCACAGATTTATGTGAAAGAGATAGTCAGATTGCACGGTGTGCCTCGTGTGATTGTTTCTGATCGAGATGGACGTTTTACTTCCAGACTTTGGAAAGGCATTCAGCAAGGCTTGGGTACGAAATTGCATTTCAGTACAGCCTTTCATCCTCAGACCGACGGACAGTCTGAGAGGACTATTCAGGTACTGGAAGATCTGTTGAGACTTTGTGTTCTGGACTTTAGCGGAAGCTGGGAAGATCATATTCCGCTGATTGAGTTTGCCTATAACAACAGTTTTCAGTCCAGTATCGGTATGGCACCGTACGAGGCTCTGTATGGCAGGAAGTGCCGTACTCCTTTGACTCTGACGGAGGTCGGAGATAGACAGACTTTAGGTGCCACTTTTGCTGATGAGACTGCTCAGAAGATTCATTTGATAAGAGAAAGATTGAAAGCCGCTCAAGATCGTCAGCAGAAGTATTACAATCAGAAGCACAGATTTGTTGAGTTTCAGGTTGGTGACTTTGTGTATGTCAAAGTCAGCCCGATGAAAGGTGTGAGCAGATTTGGTCAGGTGAGCAAGCTTAGTCCAAGGTATGTTGGACCATTTGAGATTTTGGAAAGAATTGGAAAATCTGCTTATCGCCTACTGCTTTCTGACTCTATGCCTGATGTGCATAATGTATTTCATGTATCCACTCTGAGGAAGTGGGTTTCAGACTCTGGGAAGAAGGTATCAGCTGACGAGGTTGAGATTCAGGAGAATCTGGCGTACAAGGAAGAGCCAGAATTGATTTTAGCGTACGACGTCCGCAAGTTGAGAAATAAAGAGATTCCGATGGTTAAAGTCCAGTGGAAGCACCGGACTGCACGAGAAGCAACTTGGGAAAAGGAGTCTGATATGAGACGGTCGTACCCGTACTTGTTTTGACTGCGTTTGGATTGGATAATATCGAGGACGACATTTTTCTGAGTTGGGGAGATTGTAATATTTCAAACTGCTCCAGTATCGTCCAGGACGATCTGGGATCGTCCTGGGACGATCAGTGTATATTCAGTTCCAGATTTTGCCAGAATTGCTCTAAGTGATTTCCTGTAGGTATCGTCCAGGCCGATCGAGGTATCGTCCCGGGACGATCAGTGGATGGCACAAGTCAGTGAGTAGGGGTTTTTATCGCCTATGAATAGTAAACATCGTCCTGAAAAATCGTCCCTGGACGATGGGAATTTGGTCTAATCGTCCAGGCCGATCTGGACGATCGGCCAGGCCGATCTGAAGAAGATTTAAGGCAAATCAACTCATTTGAAGAGAGAGAAAAAGATTTTTATAAAAATATCTGATTTTTCGTCTGAGGAGAGAGAAAAAGAGGATTTTGGAAAAGTTGATTTCGGGAAGACGCGGAGCCATTTTCGAGCGAAGTAACTGTTGAAGAATTTGCTGTGCTCAAGGTAAGGCACATTCCGTCTTTCTCAATTTTCAGTTCCGTCGCGGTTGGCGGTATTTTTCTGTCCGGATTTCGTTTTCGTTACGGTTTTTCGTCCGTATCTTTCGATTGGTTCAGTTTTTACCGCGTAAGTTTCTGTATATCGTTGCCGTGCCGGGTGTGCACGTTTTGACTATATTTTGAAGATTTTCGTCCGGGTGTTTTTGATTCGACTGTGTTTTTAGTCGACCGGAATTTTCTGTGAAATCGTAAATTCTCTGTGCAGTAGAATAAATGTTCTGGAATGTGATTATCTATGTTCTGTGCGAATTCGGTAAATTTTCTTTGCAGGAATTTTTGTGTAAATTCTGTATACTGCCGTTGTGCTGCCCGATTTTTGGGTAATTTCTGAATTGTCCGGATTTCTTCTGAATTGAAATGCTATGTGTATAAGCTATAAAAGGGAGCTATAAGGGGCCTGAATCCTATGAGATTCAGTTAGTGAAACGGAAAATCTGAAATGAGCTCAAATCTGAAATCTGATATCTGTTCTGTTACGGATCCGATGAATTTTGTTTTGGTGCTATAAGCACATCTGTTTTGGTGCCGTGAGCACAAAGGGAGACATAAGGGGCTTGGATCCTATGAGATTCAGTCAGTGTCTGGGAAGGGAGGCATAAGGGGCCGGAATCCGTAGAGATTCCGTCAGTGTCAGGGCATTTAGCTATGTGTATCTGATCTGTTTTCTGTATCTGTTCTGTTCTGTACGAAATTGTGATTCTGATACGATATGCTCCGTACGATTCTGATTTCTGAATTCTGATTCTGACTCTGTTGATTTGTTCTGATATGATCTGTACGATTCCGATTCTGATTTGATATCTGTCCGTATAAGTTCTGATTTCCGATTCTGTTTCGATTTCTGATCTGACTTCTGTCTGATGAATTTGGTTTTGGTTTCTGAGAATTTAGATAGATGTTTTGTTCCGCTGCATTTGATGTTTTTAGTAGCTCTGTTGTTCTGTGTTTTTCTGTTGAGTTAATAATTTGGACGATCAGTTCAGTAACCTAATCCAAAGCCAGATCCTGGATAAGCAAGTTTGGTAAGCGCTGCTCGTCGCGATCCGGCTCGGGCGGGATCCGTCCCCGTCGGGTCGGGTCGTGACACTTCGCTGGATGTCTATTTGAAGATGCATTTCTTTTCATTGCTGGACTTCTACCTGACGCTGTCCTACTGATCTTCGTCGTCAGACTACAGTCCTTCCGACCTCCGTCGCCAGCCGACTACGGTCCTCCTGACTTACGTCGCCCGTCGACTACAGTCCTCCGTCGCCAGCTGACTACGGTCCTCCTTACCTACGTCACCCGCCGACTGCAGTCCTTCTAACAAAGTGAACATGTCAATAATGATCCTTTGTATTTACATCATGAAAAGTACTACATAAGATGTACATCAAGCGAAGACCATCCACCAAGGAAGGGCCTCATCGACTGTAATACTAGTGGATTCATTCAAACTAGGCTAGGCCCCGTGGTTTTTCCCCCATTTACAGGGATTTTCCACGTAAAAATATTGGTGTCTCATAAATGCTAGACTCTCTCTCACTTATCTGATTGCGTGCCGGATTTTCGTACAATGCTAAGACGATGAACTTTATATTTCTCTACCGCCGCGAATACTCCTGGACGCAACAATAATAATAATTCATCTATTCAAGATCTCATGTTAAATCATCAAGAAGATTTACTCAGAAGCGTACAATGGAATAATAAATTGTCTTAGGCTTCGTTTGAGACAACTTTTGGCCACTGATTTCAAGAATTGTTTTGTGCCAAAAAAAATTATTGTAGAAAGTAATAAAAAAACTGTCTCAAATGAAATCTTATTCTATCATAAAAATACAATAAAATGTCTTAAAAGTAAAATAATAAATAATATTTAATTTGAAATTAATTTTATTAGGTTAAAAATAAGATAGGACATAATATATAATTTAATATTTATATGGCCCAATAAAAAAAAATAAATAAAATAATAAAAAATAAATAAAATATAATTAAAAAAATAAAAAAAAATGGGGATATTTTTTAAATTTTAATTTTGTTAATAAATTTAGAATTATATTATTAATTTAATATATTCTAAGAGTTCTGAAGCATACAAACTGTATTGGTATTTTAGAATTTTGCGTCGTTAACATTTAGCCCAAAAAGACAATTGAAAATTTCAATCGATAATGTACAAAATGGACCCCTCAAATCGGTGTTTTTTTATTTTATTTTGTTGCTTGTTTGTTTGCTTTAGTTATGAAGATAAATTCAATTTATGATTTATTTAAAAAATGGCTCATATGAAATAATTGTTCATGCATTAGAGGTGTCAATAAATTGAAAATTTTTTTTGTGCAGACACCGGACAACCTCCAGAGATCAACCGGAACGTGCCACGTCACTGTTTTGCTCGGTACCAGGTGACGTGGTGCGTTCAGGTAGGTCTCCAGACTGTTCAGTGTCCACACGTAAAAATTTCTCCAATAAATAACTCAACCCAACAATATGATCCAAATTCAATAAAAAAAATCTTTGTTTGTATTAACCCAATTAATAAATAGGTTTATTTGGGGTTTAGAATTCCAACCTGTTTAATTGGTAGATCAAATTTATAATTAGGTTGACCCATAAATCATATTTTGATCTGAAAGTGAACCATTTGTTTATTTTTTAATTTAATATTTTACTTGTTGTATACTCTTATTATTTTTTATCAATTAACTCAATTTTTATGTTAATTAGTTCTTTTTTTTTTTACTCAAAATGATTTATCAGGTGGGCTCAAGGCAACTTTTTTGACATGTTTATTAAACGGGTCATCTTCATGCTTGTTGCATGCTAGAATATACGCGGCAGTAGAGTTAGGAAATATTCGTCTTAGCGTTGCACGAGTATTCCGCACACAAACAGAAAAGAGAAAGTGAACACCAAGGTTTTTACTTGGAAAACCCAAAAGAGGGAAAAAACCACGGGGCCTCGCCCAGTTGCAAAGTTCCACTAGTATTTGTTTGAAGTACAAATGTTGATCCGTCTTACAAATCAAGACGATCAATTTACAATCAACTTCTCACAAAGTTACAAAGTTCTGCAAATTCCCGGCGTTTCTCAAAAATTCGGCAGAGTTCCGGCGTCTTCAGGCGGCAGGAAGAGCTCCGGCGGTGGTCGAGGAGGAGAGGAATCTCCTTTTCCCCTTTCTCATCTCCTTCTTCTCTTCTTCTTCTATTTCTTCACTTGAGTCTCTTTGGTGTAGAATGAGGGCTCTATTTATAATTTTTCTGGAGTGGCATAACCCGTAAATAGGCGTGAGATCAAGGGCGAATTAGGAGTGGTTTGAATGGACGGCCGATATCGAATCCTTTGATCATGCACCGTTCGTTGGACATTTGGAGGTCTTAATGATATCGGAATTCGGCGATCTTGGGCTCTTTGGATTCGTCTCGTTGAGCCGTTCGATTCGAGTATAATCTCGTCACAATCGGAGACCGTTTGGTTACTCAAATTGGGGTTTGAACCTTCCGACAGCGCTTTGAGCCCTTGATTCGGACTCATTTGGGTTCGGATTGGGTTGATCTTGGTGTCGTTGTGTTCGTATTTCCGAGACGCTCAGTTTGACTATAAGCTCGCTGAAATCGGAGTTCGGGTGCTCCCAAAACTAATTTTTGAAGTTTCCAACTAGCTTTTGCCTCGAGATTCGTGCCCGATCAAGCTAATTTTTGTATGACTTATCAATGCCGTCTTGATTCAGATCAGGTCAATTTTAGATTAAACCCAAATCTGAATCGATAACCTATTTTGACTCACCTACATTCATAAACATTAAAAGTGAAATCAAAATAGTAAAAGTTGTAGAGAAATAGTAAGAAAATAAAAATTAAATTATTATTTTTAAAATTAATTTATATTACACTTATTCCCTCCCAAAGCGGCAATTCTAAAAAAACAAAAGAAGCGTTAGGAAATTAATATAAGAAAAAGAAGACAATTTTCATGCCTTCGAATGCAATGACGTAAATTTTTGCATGTATGGGTATTCAAACTGCTATATGTGGAAGCATTTAAGCACATAATGTTCAATATCACCAATCTCTCTGCCGTTTTTGGGCAGTGGAGCGCATAAAGTAGCAAAAAATATATGGCTTAAATTTCACAACAATTTTGGAATGCACAATTTGTGGGCTAGAATATACGCGGTAATAGAGTGAGAGAATTTTTCATTTTAGTATTGCACGAATATTCGACGCACAAAGAGAGAAGATAAAATAGTGAAAATCTCTCGAGAAATGAAAAAAATCACGAAAGTCAAGCCTAGTCAAAATGATTAAAATAAATTTGAGTGAATTACAAAACTTGACCCGTCCTTTAATTTAGAGACTTGAAATTATAATAGTTTGGAGAGTTGGGCCGAAGTCTGATGACGATCGGTAGCCAAGCTAAAGTCCAGCGACGATTGGTGACTAGGCAAAAGTTTGGCGATTGTTGATGATTGGGAAAAAATTTGGGTATGGTCGGTGGCTGTGCAGAAGTCCGACGACCGTTAGTGGTCGAGCTAATTAAAGTTTGGCGACAGTCGGTGGCCGGGTCTAAGCCGAACGACGGTCAGCGACCAGGCAGAAATTCGGCAATAGTCGAGGGTCGGGCATAAATCCAAGGACGGTCGGCAGCCAGGCAGAGGCTCGAGGACAGTCAATGGCTTGGCAGAAGTCCAACGACAGTCAGTGGCTGAGCGGTGGTCCTGGAGGAGCTTAGTGGCTAGGGAGAACTCATATTTCTCTTCCTTCTTCCGCTTCTCTTTTTCTTCCTCCCCTTTTTTTTAAGAATGAAGGTTTTTGTTTATGATTTTTTTTTAAAGTGGCATGGACAATAAATATGTGGAGGATCAAGGTTAAATTGGGAGTATTCTTATAGATGATCGTTATCGACCCCTCAATCATGAATCATTTATCGAGCATTTAATAACCTTATTGATGTAAAAAATTGGTGATGTTGAGCTCGTTGGATTTGTCAAAATTATGCTTTGAATCTTTCAAACATGCTTTAGGCCCGCTCGATTTGGACCGGTTTGGGTTCAGATTGAATTGATTTTGGTGTTGTTGGGTTCGTCTATTCGAGACACTCAATTCAACTACTATATGTTCGCTGAAATCAAAGTTCGGATGGTTTCATATTTACCTTTGAAAGTTCTCCATTAGAATTTGCCTCGAGATTGGTGCCTAATCAAAATAGCTTTTTTGATGATATATCAAGATTTATGACCATAACATAGGAACTCGTCAAAATAGGAATCTTAATCGTGCAATATTTATTATTTACTGATTTATAATATTTAATTACATGTAAATTTTGTTGCTTTGCGTTTCAATGCATATCTTGTCTTGTGGTGTTTCTTAGTCAAAACATTATTCAAATAGTGGTGGATAGAGATGGGCTTGCACTTAATTTTGTTTGTTTTATCAACAAAAAAACATTTAAAAAATATAAGATAAAAATAGATATTCGAAGAGTTCATCAAAGCTTCATTTGATACAGCTTTTTTACTACTTTGTAAAGCTATTTTTTAATAAAAAATAATAATCTAAAGCTGAACCAAACAAATCCTATATATTTATTTTTTACTTTTAGTATTTAAAATAGGGCTACAAATAAACAAATGTGCTTGACAAACTATGCTTGTGACTCAGCTCGATTAGAGCACGTGAATTAATGAATTATTTATCGAATCAAGCGCAAATCAACTTACGAGTCAACCTGACTCGGGCTTTGTTTGGAACGACTTTCTCTCAGCTTCTTAAAACAGTTTGTTAGTACAAAAATTAAAAAATTTTGTACTAAAACACTGCTTTAAAAAGCAGTAATAAAGTCGTCTCAAATTTGATATAATATATTCATAAAAGATTATTTATTAATAGCTTGTAAGAATTATCTTTTTATGATCTTAATCACATGAAATCTTTACAGTTTGAAAATTGTATTTTTGTTTTCTTCTGCTTCTAATTCTAATAAATAATAGTCCCATATTCCTAAGCCAAAAAAGAAATCGTCATCGTAATATATCTTTGAAAGGATAATTACTATGTCTACCCCTGAAGCTCCATTCTAGCCTTCTAGGTGGTGGTATTTGCCTAGATAGTTTCAAGGGTATTTTCGTAAAAAAACATCAAAATATTGAGAACTTTATAGTCAAATAAAATATGACACTAATTACTTCATTAAATAATTATTAAGAAAATATTCTATATTATGGGACTGAGTCAGCTGAGTCCATTCATGATTCGGCTCAGATTCAGCTCTTGAATAACTTCGTAAGACTAGTTTATCGAGTCATGAGTTCAAATTCAAGCTCAATTTGACTGAGCTTAGAAGTTTATAAATCTTCTAGTTTAAATTAAAATATATTTTAAAATTAATTTCAAAATAATATATAAAATATATACAAAAAAATTAGTTTATTTTTTCGAGCTTTTCAAATGAGCTTAAATAATCAAACCAAGCATAGCCTAATAATTTTTGAACATGCCGAGATGAGCTCGAATCGAGCTCAATAAGAATTAAACGAGCTTAGCTCGACTAGACAGATATTCAACTTGATTCGACCCGTCTACACCCCTCACCCAAATACATCTTAAATCTAACAAATTCTGCAATAAGAGATGAATCATTTGTTAAATAATGAAATAAAATAACCTTTTTTTTTTAAATTTCATCATTAATTTTTGATGATCAACATTCATGAGTTGTTCTGGATGATTCGGACCTCTTTTATCTTATTTCTTGAGACTGACGTTTTGTTTTGCCTGTGCGACTAACGTGCGATTGAAGCCTGCTGGATATGCCACCTTGTAGTTTTTTTTTGTTGTCGAGCAACCTTCACCTTCTCTTCATATTTTCCAAAAAAAAAAAAAAAAAAAAAACCTTCTTTTCATGGAATGGCTGCCTTGGAAAAGATTAGGGTGCTTTGTTTTTATTGTTCATTAGATGTTAATATTATTAGTATTTTATCTTGTCGTTTGATGTCGGTGCTATTTGACAGGATTAAAATCAGCCTCTCTTTCAAGGGTGCACAAAATAGGATTAGATTAGGGGTATCAATATTGGACATGTAGCTCGCCGTTTGTTGGATCGAAAGTAACAATGATGGAAGCTCGCACAGTCGCTCGTTGCGAAGGTAAAGAATTTCTCCCATGATTTAGTGTCTGGTCGGATAAACCAGGAAACTCGACGTGTCAGGTTTAGGTTGAAAAACCTGACCCGTTTGAATAAGTTTTTGGGTCGTGTAAGATATTGACGGGCCAAAATCGTGTTCGACCGGAACCCAACCCGCAACCCTATTTTGACACCCCTAGATTAGATCGTGAATAATGTTAAGAATGACATATAAATTAAACTTTTTTATTACAATTATCAGTTAACATATTTATCGAGAGGGGGCAAAACTGCAAAATGATAAAAATACTTACCCTCCTGAGTAAAAAATAATAATAATAATTCATGATGGGCAATTGTCCTCCCTTTGGGTGTAAGTGAGTCAAGTCGATTGATGAGCCACGCGGCTTAGACTTGACTCGATAATTGACTCATGAGTCGAGCTCGATGAGCTAACGAGTCAAGCTGTAGCTAGCTCTGACTCGACTTGTTATTATTTTTTTATCTATTTTCTCAATTATTTTATCATTTTATTATAATAATTGATTGAATCATAATCATTTTCTCTCTTTCATTATAAACGAGTCAGCTTGAACTCGTAAAATAAAGCTCCAGGTAGATCAATTCACAAGCTTAAGTTCAAACCAGGGGTGTTTGAGCTCAGCTCAACTTGTTTACTACCCTATCTTCCCGATGCTCTTCTTTTCTTTTTCTTTTTTCCAAAACCAGCCAATATATTAGAAAAAATAAAAGAGGTTACAACAGCTACAGAAATGAAAAACAATAAGAGCAGAAAACACCAACTAAAAACTACAAACACACTAAAAAGGAGAAAAAAATCCAACGATAGGAGAAAAAATTCCCGAAGCACTTCTTTATTCCACCATTGTTATTTGATATATATTTGATTTAATATTATTGTATTTAAAATGCTATTATCTTGAGAGTTATTATAAAGAGTAAAATATTGAGATGTTTAAATATCATATAATGTAACTTAATTTTAAAACACATTGTAAGTCATTTATAGATTTAATATTATGACATAATATTGAGTGATTAGTGAATTAAATTAAGGGTTCAATAATTTAAATAATTGATCTTAATGGATGCTATTATTTCTTAAATAGGTAATTAAAGCTATAAAAATATATTTATCAATTCTTCTTGGATGGCCCAATTAAAAAAAAAAAAAAGAAATTGCCATACTTAATGAGGTGTTGTATGGCAGTTTTTGTTTTTTAATTTTTTATAGCATTTCTTATTAGATATTTGTTAGACTGTCTATTCTTTTTTGGCAACAAAAGGGAGAGAGATAGATTCACAAAAATGTGCATTTAATGAATATATTTGATAATTCTCTATCTATCACTTTCTCTCTATCAAGTAGGCATCAAAGAAGAGAAAGCACAGTTAAATAAATACTCAAAATAAATTTTTTTTTTTCAAATTATTGTGTCCAATCAACTTTTACTTTATAATAATTTTACTTTTATATATAAGCTTTTTATTGGGGATATTTTAGACAAATAAATTAAGTTCATACACACATCACATACGCAAGATTCAAATTCAAAATCTCTTAGTTGATAGTCAAGGCTCTCAACCAATAGATCAATATATATTTATATGTACATAAGCTTTTGAACAAAATATATATAAAATCCTAGCACTTTCGATATTCTTTTTAAGATGTGTAACATTATTTGTATTAATATAGTGTTTGATTTTATTGAACAATAAAATATCAAACATTAGATAGATGGAGAGAGAGAGAGAGAGAAATAGACTATAAAGTTCAAAGAGATATTATCATCAGTTGCTTATTACAAAAAACCTAAAAATGTAAAATAGTATCCACGTAGATGAGCCTACCGCCAACTCTTGATTTTGTTACTATTATTCAAACTCTCTTCTATTTGGTGTTGCTTTTCATATTCTCGATTAGCGCACGAGTTACTATAATAATGCCCCCTACCAAATGTCTTATGATCTTCTTAATTTTTTCGTAAACTCTCATATTATGTGAGCAAATTATGGGGGGTTTATGTAACGACCCCAAGATCTGTGTAGCGAAAAGATTCATCTGATTGTTCTATTGCCTTCTTTTTTTTTTTTCTTTTCTTTTCTTTCTATCGGTTTCCTCATCTGTTGTTCATATCAATCCATACAAACATATATCCAGAGCAAGAGATAATTACATTATAGAAAAGAAACAACAGCGGATACTATAATACACAAATAATGCAAGAGTCAAAGTACAGCCAAAAGAAAATACTACACTAGCCGTACAGGCTACAAAAGAAAGCCTACCAAGGCTACAAAAGAAAAGCTACAGAACTCGGCAGAAAGATCGTCAAGTTGGAGGCCCTGCACCTGAAATCATTAACCACATATAATGAGCTTACAAAGCCCAGCAGGTCACCAAAGTCTACAACTGAAATCAAAGCACGACACTGAAAATAATATGCAGGTTAATCAACTCAAGTCAAATCAATCAGTCGAACATGGTCAATAAGTCAAAGCAATCCAGAAATCAATAGTCAATAAAACCAATCAATGCAGCGGCAGACAAATCGATAAATCAATTCAATCAATCAATATTCGTCAATCAAATCGATGCTATCAAATCAATACGATCTAATCAATTGAAATCAATCGAGAAAAGCGATACGAAATGATGAATCTATACAATGTCCATTTCAATGCTCAGTAGTATCAATGCTCGGTAATCAATCGATGAAATCAGTGAAATCGTACAATACAGTAAATCCGATCAAATCCAAATAAAGCAGAAATCGGTAAATCAATAAATCCGTCAATATCAATAAATCAATACAGATCAGGGAATCCATGCGATGCAATATCATATACATGCAATTTCATACAATGGTCTTACTCGACAAGCACAAACACTAGCTATTATCAATAGTGCTGTTGTAGTTATCAATCGTATCAATAGTGTTGTTGTAGTTATCAATCGTTCAACCAGGTTCTGTTGTAGTTATCAATCGTTCAACCAGGTTAAACTGGCTATTATCAATAGTGCTGTTGTAGTTATCAATCGTATCAATAGTGCTGTTGTAGTTATCAATCGTTCACCCAGGTTAAACTGGCTATTATCAATAGTGCTGTTGTAGTTATCAATCGTATCAATAGTGCTGTTGTAGTTATCAATATTGCTGTTGTAGATATCCATACGTTGGTTTCTATAACCAACGTTCAACCAGGTTTCCACTTGTCTTTCAGGATCAATCAATCAATGCAATAATCGATGCAATAAGCAATAATAGAGAAATCTAGAACAATCATATCAATAGTCATATACATATCAATTCAATCTATCAATTCCGGGAAAATCAGGAATCATACGAAAATCGGGCAGAGCAACGGCAGTCTACAGAATTTACACAGAAATCTCCAAAAATTACAATTCACCAAATTAATACAGAACGTGTACAGCAACATTATAAGACTATTCTTTTACTGCTCAAACCAATTCGGACATCATAATAAATTGCAGTCAAAATAAAACCCCGCAGAACCAAAACGGACCGGACGAAATCTGCCAATAAATAATCAAAACGTGCAGAATAATCACATATACAACATACCAAAAGTTATGCGGTGAAATCTTCGCCAGTACCAAACCGGGTACGAAAATCACTTTCAAAAACACAAATCTGAGCACCATTTTACAAAACCTCAAAATCTTCGAAAACAGAAGTAGGGTTCGGAGTCCTTACAGCGAGACAAACACAATATCCAACAGCAACGAACGACGAAAATTGCTCCACGGGCCCCAAAATCGAACTTCTTCCTTTGCTTTTCCGCTCTTTCTCTCTCCTCAGATATTTTCGTTTTATAAAATGATTTCTCTCTCCTCAAAACGAGCTGATTTTCTTATATCTGTGAACTGATCGGCCAGGCCGATATCCACATCGTCCCGGGACGATCAGATCAAATCCTGATCGTCCTGGACAGTTCCCAGGGCTGTTGTCTGGCCGATAATTTCTACAGTACAGATCGGCCTGGACGATCTCAACATCGTCCCGGACGATCTGTACAGAAATCCTTCCAGAAAACACACTAGAAATCAGCTGTTTTCAATGCACTGATCGGCCTGGACGATCTCGACTTCGTCCTGGCCGATACTGGGAGGAAAATCCAGTTCAGAGAGGAATAGCAAGGGAACGAGATATTACAATCTCCCCACCTTAGAAAAATGTCGTCCCGACATTTCCCTAACGGTACAGAGCAAAAAAAAAGCAAAACGAAACAAAACAGAACTAATCCAATCGTTCAATAAATCACGCAAATCACAACGAAACAAACGATAAACAAAACTCGTACCAGTCACATTTGCAGGCATTCCTGGTGCATCCTCCTCCATTTCTTGCTCATTTCCAATCAGATCAGTCGGGACAGTCGGAGCAGTCGGAACCATCGGAACAGGTCCTTGCCTAAGTTCAAAACTTGGGCATTCCGTCATTTTATGTCCATATCCACCACATCGGAAACATTGCCCAGTCCTCCGATAACATTGTCCCGAATGTCTTTTCCCACAACATTTACAAACATTAAATCTTGCTCTGCTACTTTCCCCACTCTTCTTGCTACGGCTAGAGCGTTTTGCTAATTTGTCACTCACCATCTGAGCGACCATATTAGCAAACTTATTCATATTCGCAGATGTGAGTGGGAGATCAGTAGCAGACTCAACTTTCTTTCCTTTCGGATCCATTGGCCTGATCAATACAAATCATTCGAATCAAAATCGCGGAAATCAAATACGTATAATAAAACAAATCAAATAATGCAATCATCAACTCTGGATATAATCAAATCCTTTTCACTACACTTGCTCTGATACCAATTTGTAACGACCCCAAGATCTGTGTAGCGAAAGGATTCATCTGATTGTTCTATTGCCTTCTTTTTTTTTTTCCTTTTGTTTTCTTTCTATCGGTTTCCTCATCTGTTGTTCATATCAATCCATACAAACATATATCCAGAGTCAGAGATAATTACATTACAGAAAAGAAACAACAGCGGATACTATAATACACAAATAATACAAGAGTCAAAGTACAGCCAAAAGAAAATACTACACTAGCCGTACAGGCTACAAAAGAAAGCCTACCAAGGCTACAAAAGAAAAGCTACAGAACTCGGCAGAAAGATCGTCAAGCTGGAGGCCCTGCACCTGAAATCATTAACCACATATAATGAGCTTACAAAGCCCAGCAGGTCACCAAAGCCTACAACTGAAATCAAAGCACGACACTGAAAACAATATGCAGGTTAATCAACTCAAGTCAAATCAATCAGTCGAACATGGTCAATAAGTCAAAGCAATCCAGAAATCAATAGTCAATAAAACCAATCAATGCAGCGGCAGACAAATCGATAAATCAATTCAATCAATCAATATTCGTCAATCAAATCGATGCTATCAAATCAATACGATCTAATCAATTGAAATCAATCGAGAAAAGCGATACGAAATGATGAATCTATACAATGTCCATTTCAATGCTCAGTAGTATCAATGCTCGGTAATCAATCGATGAAATCAGTGAAATCGTACAATACAGTAAATCCGATCAAATCCAAATAAAGCAGAAATCGGTAAATCAATAAATCCGTCAATATCAATAAATCAATACAGATCATGGAATCCATGCGATGCAATATAATATACATGCAATTTCATACAATGGTCTTACTCGACAAGCACAAACACTAGCTATTATCAATAGTGCTGTTGTAGTTATCAATCGTTCAATCAGGTTAAACTAGCTATTATCAATAGTGCTGTTGTAGTTATCAATCGTATCAATAGTGCTGTTGTAGTTATCAATCGTTCAACCAGGTTAAACTGGCTATTATCAATAGTGCTGTTGTAGTTATCAATCGTATCAATAGTGCTGTTGTAGTTATCAATATTGCTGTTGTAGATATCCATACGTTGGTTTCTATAACCAACGTTCAACCAGGTTTCCACTTATCTTTCAGGATCAATCAATCAATGCAATAATCGATGCAATAAGCAATAATAGAGAAATCTAGAACAATCATATCAATAGTCATATACATATCAATTCAATCTATCAATTCCGGGAAAATCAGGAATCATACGAAAATCGGGCAGAGCAACGGCAGTCTACAGAATTTACACAGAAATCTCCAAAAATTACAATTCACCAAATTAATACAGAACGTGCACAGCAACATTATAAGACTATTCTTTTACTGCTCAAACCAATTCGGACATCATAATAAATTGCAGTCAAAATAAAACCCCGCAGAACCAAAACGGACCGGACGAAATCTGCCAATAAATAATCAAAACGTGCAGAATAATCACATCTACAACATACCAAAAGTTATGCGGTGAAATCTTCGCCAAGACCAAACCAGGTACGAAAATCACTTACAAAAACACAAATCTGAGCACCATTTTACAAAACCTCAAAATCTTCGAAAACAGAAGTAGGGTTCGGAGTCCTTACAGCGAGACAAACACAATATCCAACAGCAACGAACGACGAAAATCACTCCGCGGGCCCCAAAATCGAACTTCTTCCTTTGCTTTTCCGCTCTTTCTCTCTCCTCAGATATTTTCGTTTTATAAAATGATTTCTCTCCTCAAAACGAGCTGATTTTCTTATATCTGTGAACTGATCGGCCAGGCCGATATCCACATCGTCCCGGGACGATCAGATCAAATCCTGATCGTCCTGGACAGTTCCCAGGGCTGTTGTCTGGCCGATAATTTCTACAGTACAGATCGGCCTGGACGATCTCAACATCGTCCCGGACGATCTGTACAGAAATCCTTCCAGAAAACACACCAGAAATCAGCTGTTTTCAATGCACTGATCG
The DNA here is from genome assembly GCA_016618105.1 of Dendrobium huoshanense. Lineage (NCBI taxonomy): Eukaryota > Viridiplantae > Streptophyta > Magnoliopsida > Asparagales > Orchidaceae > Dendrobium > Dendrobium huoshanense. Next base: position 5,890,640 of record CM028356.1, read on the forward strand.
GCCTAGACGATCTCGACTTCGTCCTGGCCGATTCTGGGAGGAAAATCCAGTTCATAGAGAAATAGCAAGGGAACGAGATATTACAATCTCCCCACCTTAGAAAAATGTCGTCCCGACATTTCCCTAACGGTACAGAGCAAAACAAAAGCAAAACGAAACAAAACAGAACTAATCCAATCGTTCAATAAGTCACGCAAATCACAACGAAACAGACGATAAACAAAACTCGTACCAGTCACATTTGCAGGCATTCCTGGTGCATCCTCCATTTCTTGCTCATTTCCAATCAGATCAGTCGGGACAGTCGGAGCAGTCGGAACCATCGGAACAGGTCCTTGCCTAAGTTCAAAACTTGGGCATTCCGTCATTCTATGTCCATATCCACCACATCGGAAACATTGCCCAGTCCTCCGATAACATTGTCCCGAATGTCTTTTCCCACAACATTTACAAACATTAAATCTTGCTCTGCTACTTTCCCCACTCTTCTTGCTACGGCCAGAGCGTTTTGCTAATTTGTCACTCACCATCTGAGCGACCATATTAGCAAACTTATTCATATTCGCAGATGTGAGTGGGAGATCAGTAGCAGACTCAACTTTCTTTCCTTTCGGATCCATTGGCCTGATCAATACAAATCATTCGAATCAAAATCGCGGAAATCAAATACGTATAACAAAACAAATCAAATAATGCAATCATCAACTCTGGATATAATCAAATCCTTTTCACTACACTTGCTCTGATACCAATTTGTAACGACCCCAAGATCTGTGTAGCGAAAGGATTCATCTGATTGTTCTATGAGCGAAGTAAAATATTTGTGTAAGGCATAACAAAGAGATCTCATTAAGAGGAATTATCAAGTATCATGTAAAGTATAATCCTCATGGAGGAATTAGTGTGATTTTTGTAAGATTGAGAATTAAAGTCTTACACGGATGCATCATACCAATCTCATTAAAATAAAATGAATACCAAGTTATTAGGGGTAGGAATTGCATATAGCTATATTTAATTTTGGAGGTAGTGAATGGGGCATCCATATTTAGAAACAATATTAGTGAAAGAATGACAGAGATTATTAGGTTGAAGTGATTTGAACGGTACATAAATATTATATTTATTGTAGAGTTATCAAGATTTAAGGGGGTGTTAAGATTAAGAAGTAATTTTTTAAGCAGACCACAAGGTTGAGATATTATATGAGAGCATGGATCTTAAGTTATAGGAGTGTTTTTTGGAATAAGAGAGAGAAAATTGTTAAAGATGATGGATGCATTTGTTTAGTAAGATTTTGACTTGTACTTTTATCTCTATTTATTGAGTGTTTGATTTGAGATATTCATTTGGAATTGAAAGGCAATAAGTAAGGGATTAGTTTGGAATATACACAAATAACATATGGATTGAGCTCTTTTAGTTATAAAGAATCTTTAGAATATGCATTTTTCCATCTAAGTTTATCTATGTTTCATTTGATAAAAAGAATAGGTTTAAGATTACAACTAAAACATGGTAAAAAGATTCATTTAGATTTTTTTTTGTTTTATTTTGCAATTAGATAATCAACTAATATTGTGGTGATTATTTGCTATAGATTTTAGAAAGTCTAGTGGGATTCAAATAGTGAAGATGAAGGTCAAGAAACATTGTCTAGAGGAAAATGGTGGAGATTCCAATTTTGAAGTGCTTAAACTTCACTATCGGTATTGTTATTATTGTTGCAAAATGAAAGACTCGCTCAAATAAAATCATAGAACACCATCCAAGTAAAATCAAAATCTTCTTGACAAGAAAACTTATATAGGAATAAGCTCTTGTTCTTGGTTAGTAGATCAAGATTATGTTTGAGCTTCCATTTTTTTTTTCCTTCCAAAATGAGCACCATATCGTAGCCTCGTATCGGTCATGAAACTAGCCAAACAATGATCTTTATTTTTAAAACTGTCCACCATCAATCAATAATTGAGAGATGACCACTTTCTCATTGATTTGAATGAGGATAACATGGAGGAGGTCTTGGGATGATTTAGCTAGCTAGAGGGCATTTTCAATTCTTTGCAAGGATACCAATGAGGAGAGGGGTGAGAGCTTTTGACATCAAAGATTGAAGTACCCAATAGTTGTGTGGTTGTAATTGTGGAAGAAGTAAAATAAAACTTACATGTTGTTGGTGCATGGAGATGTTGAAAGGGATTTGTAGATACATAAAATATGAGATATGTAAAAGTTTTATTGAGGGATGAGTGTTGCAGTCAATGCTAACAACTGATCACAAATGGGACAAGGGGGGAAAATTTCAAGAGTGGACGAAAAAAAAGCCTCTAGCCTAAGCTAGGAGGTAATGATTCCAAGATGAAACTAATAATGATGAATGAAGAGCACTCAAGAGGAAATACAAAAATAATTATTATAGGTGAACATACAAAATTTCTAATTTCACCATAAACTCACAACATTCACAATGAACTTGCCAAAATCAACATAAAATTGCCAATGCTGCCTTGAAATTGTGAAGCCTAAATGTGCTCACTAAACAGATGTTGAACTTGCCAAGACCACTAAAAACTCAACTTGGAACATAATAAACTCCCCGTAAAGCATCGCATTATAACACATTCAACCAATGGGCTAACTAAACCTACTCTTCTCTGTATTCAAAGCAATTTGCTCTAGCTCAAAAGCTACTCACCAGCATACGATTAAGATTTCGTTTGGGACAACTTTATGTTTAGGTTATACACTTTATGTACTTTTACATCAATGAATTGTTAAGGCTTATTATATACTACCATATTTTGTATATATTTTATCCTATAACGCGAAACTCTGTTCAATTCTTCAAGTAAAGGTAAAGAGAAATATTTAAAATCAAATCATTTATACTCAAATTTTGTGTTTTTCTCGATTTAATAAAACCAAAGCTTTTCACTCTGAATTTGCTCTTTTTTAATCTGATGATATTTCTTATGTATGAATTTGGATCCAATAAAGAAAAAAAGATAGAACCCTCCAAGTTTTTTTAATGATTAAGATTTCGTTTGGTACGACTTTCTTACTATTTTTTAAAGCAGCTCTTAAATCCTCAGTGTTTAAACTTTATTGTTTTGAGCAAAGAAAAAGTGGAATATATAGTACAATATAATATAACACCAGTAGAGTATAATTAACACCACAAATCACAATACTTTAAAAAAAAAGTCTGTTGACCTATCATCCTGAACTTGTATAAACAATTTCCAACCAACGTCACTGAATTACCAGCATTTGCTTGTTTTCACACACACTATCATCACAATTTTGTAAATGTATTAGCAATAAACTATTACTCAAAAATATAGTCATATTCATTCACAATGATTACATTAATAATATAATTGTATTAAAATGTCAAAATTACTAATCATATATATTCAAAGCGTACATAATGCAATAATTTTTATTTTAATTGATGAAAGTATGAAACCAACAAGTCAAAAGAATCAAAATAATCACTACTGCATTATATCAAAAGTTATATGGTGGAAGTTCACTAAATAAGAAAAAAAAAATGAAATAAAATCAATTTGAAAGAAGTCAAATGGTAGAAATCAAAATCTTCAAAAATAGAAATAGGCTATTAGTCGTGTATACAATTATCTAAAAAAAAATTCTTCAAAGCGACGAAATATATATATACAAATCATATTTTAGTGAGGGAGAGAGTGGAGCAAATTGCATTTTAATATATATATATATATATATAATCTTATTTTAGTCTCTAGAGCAACGGTGCCAAGTGACTCTGTGCCGCATCGTTGCATGTCATTTTAAAGTTATTGTAGAACAGAGAGCTATAGCACCGAGACATCACTCTTTGGCACTTCTCAATGCTGCTGTGACCGAAAGCATAAATTAAGCGCAGCGCTTCAAGAGGTAAATTCATATCATTCAAAATAGGATCAAGAATGTATAAGCTAATAACCAATGAGCCCTTCATTATCACCATTACTCATTTGTTTATCGTTATTAAGCGTTCATCAATTTTAATAACGCAATCACTTGCATCAAGCATTCCAACCAATATCATACCTTACGCCATGTAGAGTAAGAGGATAATCACACTAACTTCTGCCCTATCTATCACAGACTCAAGGACTTCCCATAAAATTACATCGAAGATCATTTGGTGGATAAGAAGAGCCCTTATCTTGAAAAACTTATTATGTGTGGAGGTCAGACGCAGCTTTACGTTCAGAGGTGAATCAGGTGTAGCTACGTCAGCGGTACCGAACAGTACCGAGCCACCGTGCACAGCAAAGGGGTGACATGAATGAAGAATCCTGCAAGACAGCGGTTAGCAAAGAGAAAGCTAAACAATGGAGATGAAGCTTCTTCATTTCATCCTATTCCATTGATAGTTGCTACAGCTCTTTACATGTATATATATTAACGTGAACATGAGTTTTCTGTTATAAGTCAGAGGGAGCAAATGGCAGTTGTGGCAGAGCTGAGTGGGCGGCGTCTGTGGCAGAGAATGTGTCCACTAGTAGTGATGATTCTCTGGAGAATAAGCGGATATGCCTGTGTGTAAGAGCTGCATATGATAACAGGCCCCCGCAAACTTATGACTCCTGTGAGAGGATCGTAAGTTTGTCTCGTAGTGTTCGGAAGCGAGCTAGAGCAAGTGGTTTGGTTAGAAGATCTGCAGGTTGATCAGTTGAGTTGATATGGTGGACTTGGATTTCTTTGGACAAGATGCGTTCCCTGATGAAATGATAATCGATCTCTATGTGTTTTGTCCGGACATGAAACACGGGATTATTAGCAAGTGCTAAGGCTGAGGAACTATCACAAAAGAGTGATGTGGGCAGTGATACGGGGACTTGAAAATCAGTGAGCAGTCTTCGCAGCCATATAATATCCGATGTAGCCGACGCCAGGGATCTATACTCTGCTTCTGTTGACGATTTGGCAACGGTGGGTTGTTTCTTCACACACCAGGACACTAATGAGTTGCCAAGAAAGGAGCAGAAACCAGATATGGATCTCCGATCTAATGAATTTGACGCCCAATCGGAGTCCAAGAATGAACTGAGTTGAAGAGGACCTTTGGTAATCGGCAGGCCGAGATGTTGCGTTCCCTGAATATATCTTAAGAGTCTTTTGAGAATGTTGAAGTCTTGGCCACGTGGCTGATGCATTTGTTGGCAGATGATGTTCGTGGCAAACGCAATGTCCGGCCTCGTTGGTTTTCTTACTGCATTCGACATCCGTACAGAATAATTAATCCTCATCTTGACCCTCCTCAAACCGAAATCATTTTCGTGTCGATAGCGAACCTTTAAATTGGCATTATTTGGATGAATTTGTTGGCTATAACACCCACTGTAGAAAAACTGTTCCTCCTAACAAATGTCGCTTTGATTGCAGCTTCAACACAGCTCCACCTGTTCTTGGTTCTTCAACAACTGTACTTTTGATGCGATTCAACTCTATATGGATCATGATGAACAAAAAAATCATCTAAAAATGGCAAAAAATTTCATTGAAATATGACAAATTTTATTTGGAAGAACTCCAAATGGACAAATATGCCGCACGCCACAGATTTTATTCTTTTTTTTTTGGTCAGAAATCCTTTTCAACAGACCTGTCGACCTACTGGCAACAAATGTGCCAATTGAAATTACAATTTTTATCCCACCGGGCTTAGCTGGATTGGTGGGCAAGCATGGTTGTGAACCCTCCAACTCATGTTCGATTCTCCTCTCATGCGGCGCGACCTCTTAAGTGAAGAGAAAATAACTGTGAGTCCTGCACCTGTGAGGCTGGTTGCTGGTAGGCTTGCCGAGGAATTAGTTACGCCGACAAGCACCTCATATGAGAAGACGGAAAATAAAATAAAATCATTGTAGCTTGTTATGATTTTTTCCTCATATGGTTCACTTTTTGTTGATAGAAAAAAATTGTATTTCTTATTTCCTACATCTTTTCTATCAAAAGTTTATCAAAAACCTTACCAAATAGAAGAAAAAAAAAATATCATATTGTATTACCAACCTATGCAGCATAAATATTTATTATTTCAACAATTGACGAGGGAATGGGCCCCCACTGGCCCATTAATATACACAAATAGCATTTAAAGGCCCCAGCCCATTAACATGTACCTATAGCAGTTAAAGCCCACAACAGAATCAGAAAACATCGAGAGTCGGGGGATTCGAACTCAGCTCGCTTGATTATGTGACTAACGTTACCAACTGGGCCACTATATTTATATTATAATTTAATTTAATATTATATGTGTTTGTTAAATATTTATTTTTGTACAACTAATACTAAATTATTTAAGCTAAAATAAGATAATTATAGATTTATGTCTAATATAGCTAATATAATATAAAATTTTATAAATTATTAAAAATAAGTATTAATATTGAAGATCATTGGAAGATATTTAAGAGTAATTTGAAATCACTAATTCACTTGAAAATTCATTTGTCAATTATTTTCTCCAAAAAAATAGTCTACCATTCATCTAATTATGATATACTTTAATATTCATATATTTATGCCAGTGATATATATATATATATATATATATATATATATATATATATATATATATATTTATTTATTTATTTATTTATTTATTTTAAAATTAAGTTCACCTTCATTTAAAATCTAATTTTGACAAAATTATAGTTTAATTAAACGTCCTTCAAGATAAACCCAACATCATTAAAATTGATTTAATTTGAGTTCAAATGAACCGAATTCAAGCTCTTGAAATATATTTGAAAACTTCATAGTATTAACTAAATGACCAAATGATCTTTGAATTTTGCATGCTTATCCACAAAGCCTAATATCATTTGTTTGTGAGTTCGTTAAGGCACTTAAATGCTAAATAAATGATCTATGATCGAAGTATTCATGCAATTTGGGCTGCTGACTGAGAATGATAGAACTTTGACTTAATTTATCAAAATATCACTCTCTAAATGATATAAATTAACCCTCGGTCTATATATAAAATATAGACTTGGGATTGAAAAGAGCTTTGAGATCTAAAACACTTGAAAATCAATCCAACATTCAATGTTGATCATCATCACCAACCATCATCATTGTTTGATTGTCGTTGCCCGACTGTCAAAACATGACCACAACCACCCAACTGTAGTAGTACTCATTTCCTCATCATCTAACTACTCTCATCTGATTGTTATCGTTTAACGGTTTACTAAAATTTCATTTGGGAAGAATTTTTTATTGTTTCTTAAAATAGCTTTTTAATACAAAAATTTAATTTTTAGACTAAAAAGTTACTTTAAAAATAATAATAAAATAGTAAAAAAAATACGCCAAACATCACAATGTATTATTGGTAAGTGAGCCGAGCCGGCTCAAGCTCGACTCGTTAACGAGCTCGCAAGCTGAGCTTATCGAGTTTCGAGCTCAAGCTCGAGCAGAACTTTGAGCTCGTTGGATTATCGACCTCAGGTGATGCTCAATTCGATTACATGTCGAGCAGCTCGTATAAAGGTGGAAGGTGGTGCAAAAGCGCATCTCCGCGTGCGAACCACAGAAGGTGAACCTCTCCTTCATTTGCAAACCACAACTTCACGTGCGAACCACAAAAGGCAAACTGACGAATTTTGCTTGCGAGCTCATTTTCAGTTACATGAACCGATCTCGAGCTCGGGATTTTGCTCGCGAGTTGAGTTCAAGCAAAGCCTAACTCGAGTTCAACTCGACTCGTTTGCCTACTGTCATCAAATCATCATCATTTAACTACCATTATATTACCCAACTGACATCATCCAACTATTCAAATTCTATATCCATCCCCTTGAGTTTTCTAGCATACAAACATATATACATAATTAACGAATTTATTTTGTGCAATTAAATCACTGAATTTATTTTATACGCATAGCATAACTCAATAATAACACATCGTTATCCAACGAAGTCAAAGTATTTATATGTATCTCTTTTGGCTATATTAATTACATATTTCTCATTCTTTTTTAATAAATTATGTGATAAAAATTGCTTTTTATAATACTTATTGTAGCTTTCAAAAAATTTATTTTTCTCACATTTTTCATTCATCTTTATGAAATAAAACAGTGCAGCTATCTCAAATAGGCCTTAATCTAATAAAGATTAACGATAAATCAATGCATTAAAATTAATATAATGATTAATGATGAACTAATTATATGTAAAAAGAAATGAAAAGTAATTTTCATCAAATAATAATGGAACAATTAACTATTGTTCCATTCTTATTTTGGAAATCAAAATTTATGTTTCATGATGTTGCATTGTTTGAACATAGTTAACTTAGGAATCATTTTAGAAATCAAAATTTATATATTTGATTTTCATACAAGTTCTGTATGAATTGATCAAAGAAATGAGATTATATGCACATTTTCATTTTAAATTTAGCTGTTAGCCGTGGGGAAAAATTAAAGAGGAAATTTCTCATGCTCTGCACATTTTTTAGGTCTAATTGTCTCCACTAAACAAAAATTAACGTACGATTTCTTCCGAGCCCCTAACATCCACCTTGGTGCGGCCTAACCACTTGCAAAAGGCCAACTCCGGTTAGTTCAAACAAAGCTTAGGACTTCTTCTACCAAACTCCTCATTTTTCGCTTCAAAATACACTAATTATCATATCAAAGAGTAATTCATCTTCAACTGAACTTCATTTATAACACCAAAAAAGAATATTCCATTTTCTAATCTTCATTTTCATAAAAAAAATAGCTTTATGTGAATAGTGCGACGTGAGTCGCACTGTTCACCGCCGCAAAGATGTGTTTCTGGAGGCTAGCAGTAGCTACAAGTGAACGTTTGCAGTTCTGTTATAGATGCTCTTATGACCTTATTCCATTAGATTTTATTTGAGGCTGTTTATGCTTTTATGTTTTAATATCTCATAACTATGACTTCATTTGAGATAGTTTTCTTATTAATTTCTAAAATAAATTTTTAGTACAAATTTTGTAAACTAAAAAATTATTTTAAAAAATAATAAGAAAATCATCCCAAACAAAACCAATATCTTTATCTTTACTTATATAACACCTTAGTGATTATGAATTTGTTTGAGATGATTGCAACTTTTGCAAATTTGATTACTAAATTGTGGCTTGAAATTAAGGCTTCGTTTGGGAGGGCTTTCTTATTGCTTCTTAAAGTTGCTTTTAAATAAAAAAATTTAAAATTTTCTACTAGAATGCTGCTTTAAGAAGCAGTAAAAAAGCCGTCACAAACAAAGATAAGATAATATTAACATTATTTTTAATATGATTTAATGTTTTAAATTTTATAAATATAAAAATAAGATTTTATATATTATATATAGAAGTAGATAAAATTTCTCAAAATGTATCGCATCTCCTCCCCTTTTTTATGTTGCTATTACTTCTATCAATTCTTTTTACAAGTATTTAATTATATAACACATCCTAACGAAACAATAAAACCAATTAAAAACTAGAATATTTTTTGAGAACTCTTTGTTCTTCTTTAAAAGGTTCGACTTAAGGGAAATAATATATGATTTATATTATTAGTTATTGTTGCGTGCTAGAATATACGCGGCAGTAGAGTTAGAAAAATATTTGTCTTAGCGTTGCACGAGTATTCCGCACACAAATAGAAAAGAGAAATGAACACCATAGTTTTTACGTGGAAAACCCAAAATGGGAAAAAACCACGGGGCCTCGCCCAGTTGTAAAGTTCAACTAGTGTTTTTTTGAAGTACAAAGGTTGATCCATCTTACAAATCAAGACGATCAGTTTACAATCAACTTCTCACAAAGTTACAAAGTTCTGCAAATTCCCGACGTTTTCCGAAAATTCAGCAGAGTTCCGGCGTCTTCAGGTGGCAGAAAGAGCTCCGGCGATGGTCGAGGAGGAGCTTCTTCCTTCTCATCCTTCTTCTCTTCTTCTTCTCTCTCTTCACTTGAGTCCCTTTGGTGTAGAATGAGGGCTCTATTTATAGTTTTTCTGGAGTGGCATAGCCCGTAAATAGGCGTAAGATCAGGGGCGATTTGGGAGTGTTTTGAATGGACGGCCGATATCAAATCCTTTGATCATGCACCGTTCGTTGGGCATTTTAAGGCCTTAATGATGTCGGAATTCGGCGATCTTGGGCTCGTTGGATTCGTCTTGTCGAGCCGTTCGATTCGAGTATAAGTTCGTCAAAATCGGAGACCGTTTGGTAACTCAAATTGCGGTTTGAACCTTCCAACAGCGCTTCGGGTCCTTGATTCAGACTCATTTAGGCTCGGATTGGGTTGATCTTGGTGTCGTTGGGTTCGTATTTCAGAGACGCTCAGTTTGACTACAAGCTCAATGAAATCAGAGTTCGGGTGCTCCTGGAATTAATTTTTGAAGTTTCCAACTAGCTTTTGCCTCGAGATTTGTGCCCGATCAAGCTAATTTTGATGCCGTATCAGTTATTATAAAATTGTAATAAAGACTTATTTATCATTTTCATTCCAATTTATTTTCCCCTAAGATCTAAATGTCTTCTATTAAATGCCATGGTCAATAAGGTAAGAGAATAAATATTTGTTTAGCAACGCTGCAATTTTTTTTATAAAAATAATTATCAAGTTGTATTGGGAAAAATATTTTTTTAAAAGAAGCTTTGGATATTATAAGTATTTTTTAAGTTAAGTAACAACTTTTTTATAGCCATCATACATTAATAGATCTAACTATAAAAAATTACTTCCCACCTCAAAAATATTTGAAAAATAACATTAAAATAATAATCAAACGACGATTATTATGAGCTTCAAAGCAAAACAGCGAGAAAATTGCCCCAATCAAACCTGACATCTTTAACGCTTCATTTGTGATAGCTTTTTTACTATATTTCACAGCAGCTTTTTCATATAAAAAGTTCTTAAATTAAAATGTTTTTTTACTAAAAAGATGTTCAGAATACCAAACGGAACCTAAGGCTTCGTTTGGAACAGTTTTTTTACTGCTTCTTAAAGCATCTTTCTAGTACAACAAATAAATTTTTTATACTAAAAAGCTGCTTTAAGAAGCAGTAAGAAAGACGTCCCAAATGAAGCCTAAGTCTTTATTTGAGACAACTTTCCTACTGCTTTGCTTTTCAAATCATAATACCATGACTTTTCCATTACTTACAAAAAAAATGTACTAGGAGACTTATTTCTAGAACAATTTTAAATTTTTACTTTTTTTTTTGCATCAGCTTTACAAAGCAACAAGAAAGTCATTCAAATGAAACCTAAACTTGACTTCGGTTTCGTTTGGGACGGCTTTTTTATCGCTAGTACAAAAAATTTAATTTTTATATTAAAAACCTGCTTTAATAAGTAGTAAAAAAGCGGTCTCAAACGAAGCCTACATGTTTCCTGTGGCACAGTTGAAAATGGTTTTTGCTTATACAACTTATTTAAAGGAAGAAAAAATGAAAGCCTAATTTGTTTCAGTAGCAAGTCCAGTGAGATAACATAAAAAGCAATTATTGTATAATTATACATACCATCAACATGTTTAGCATCTTTCCCATTAGAAACTGTACTAACAAGTATCTGCCCTGCCTCCAGAACATAAAGGCAAAACTTAACGCAGACAAATCACATTCACAGATGAATATTAGAAAAAAAAACAGTAATTCTTAATATGAAGAATTTATATCATTAAGAAATTTTGCATTTCCTTATCAAATATAGAATGCTTTGATTGATTCGCATTTAGATATAACAATCCTTTTCTAAATGTGGAAAGGTTGTTTCTGATTATACATATTCAACCACATAATGCAAATTCAGCACCACCAAAGCTACTGCCTTCACTGAATCACTACTTCAAGCAGAACCACCTATCAGATTAGGGGTATCAAGTTATGATGGACAGATTTAGGCTTTGTTTGGGGAAAAATTATTCTGTGTGGAAGTCGAATCCCGTCCGCGGTACCGGGGTTTGTTGCTACTTGATACTGCGGCTCGGTATCGCTTACGTTGCTCATTTTGATTGGTATCCGGATGTATAGCTGCGTTTGGCGTCCGCACAGAATAATCTCTCTCATTTGGGGGGCTTTTTTACTCTTTTCTAAAGCAAATTCCTAATAAAAAAATTTTTTGAACTAAAAAGCTGCTTTAGAAAGCATTAAGAAAACCACCCCAAGCAATTTTCTAAAAAGCTTCATGCCGTCCCAAACAAAATGAGGTAGAACTTATAAAAATAAACATTAATGGTGGCTTTATCTCACCTTCTCATGTAGCCTTCGACTTTGCAAGAGCAGGAAGTAGCTGAACCAAAGGTGTACAAGAATGTAAAAAAGAAAGAAAACAAAGTGCTACATTTACAAGAAAAAAACAAAACGAACTAAAGAAAGAAAGATTAAGCTGCTTACCTGGTAACAAGAAATGAGGGAGGTAATGAAACCAAAGCTTCCGGTAACACGAGGAGTAACCTTCTTGGGAGCCAGTTGAAGCAACCCAACAGCAACCACTATATCCATAGATGCTTTGATCAAAGAAAGAAGCCTCTCATTTGACTGCTTAACCTTTACCAGGTATTGTGGATTCTGAATTCACCATGGCCAAAAGCATTTAATAGTTTTATTATATAAACAAGCAGACATGTATAAGATATCACAAAAATTGACATTTCATACTCCATGTTTATCTTCTCCTTTCAGCTCCTTTTCTAACTTTTTCATGGAGTTATATAATCTTACAAGCTCTGCTAGCTGTATTAAAGGAATTTAAACGTTTATATGTAAGAAAACAATAGATTATATGCACTAGAAACAAGCAAACCAATCTTGGATCACAAAGGATGTTTAAATCTTTCATATTTAAAAAAAGAAATAAACTTAAAAAAAAAAAGAGGCTCCAACCTCAACTAGAGTACTGCAAGCTGAAGAACCCATCCAGCAAAACAGGGATATCCTACCAATCAGTTCTGCGCGTTCTTTGTTCTGAAAAATTAAAGGTAGAAAATCAACTATTCATCTAATTTTAAGGCTTAATTTGGGACGGCTTTCTTTCTGCTTCTTGAAGTAGTTTTTTAGTATAGAAATTAAAATTCTTATACTAAAAAGTTGTTTCAGGAAGCAGAAAAAAAAAAAAAACGGTCCCAAATAAAGCCTAAATCACCAAATACTCATTTGGGGTAACTTTAGAAGGAAATTTGAACCTTGTATATCCCAGTTCTGCCAGCCCAGACAATTTGATCCAGGAATAAGAAAGTTGATAGTAGAGCATTTTTAGACTGCAAGATGCCCAGTGCCCAGTGAATTTTAAACAGACAGATTCAAAAGCCCATAGATATAAATAATGTTCTAAAAAAATGAGAAATTACCAGGTACCTTTCCAACTAGTATGAGCGGAAGGGGGGTCCCTTGAACTGGAGGACTTATCAGAGCATGCAAATCATTCACAAACTGCACGTCCGCCAGATAATATTCATAGTGCTCAAGTAGAAGAACAAAAACAGTGATAATTTCTGCGAAACAAAAACCTCACCTTGAAAAGTCGAAAAACTTTCCTTGCTAAGCTAGTTGATTTGTCAACATTCTGTGCAGGGCCTGCCTGTCCATTGCTCACAAATTTTGACCCATACTGAATAGCCCTGCAAATCTTATCCCTAGCCTCGGCTTTGTTGAGGTACAAGACCAACAGAGCAAGCTCCGCTCTCGTTGCATCTAATGAACTCATTTCCTATCGCAGGAACACCTACTTGAATGTAAAGGGAAAAAAAGAGTTAATTAGTAAATCAGGAAATAGCAAGTAGAATTGATGTGAAACAACATGCGGTGAAACATGAATTGCACGTTAGAGATTAATGAGAGTTTAACTTTGCAATGTTAACGATAAAATCTAGCTTACTCAAGTAGGATTCAAGAAAATTCGTGATAGATTATGTTAACGGCAGTGATTACATTTAAGAATTATAAGAGTCTTGCAAAAGATAACCCAAAATAAACTAGATAATGCAAATAGCTACTACTAAAGTCACACGTTTAAAATTTAGATCGTTCACCTTGAGATCCGTCACTCGTTTTGAAAGTGGTGGCTAGCGGAAGAGAATCGAAAGTAGACTTAGCGACGCCACTAATAGACAAGTGATCTTGAGAGGACTTGTCGCCGGGAAAGAAGCCGGATTTGGAGGAGCGGGTGGGCGGCCGTCAATGATCCACTCGGAGTAGGGATGTTGCTTGTCGATGACGATTATGAGAGTTGGTAGGATCCGTTCCAAGTAGGTTCCAACGGTATCGTCGTCGGAATCAAATCCCGCGTCGAAGAACGGTGATCGTTGGATGTCGAGGTTGCCGTGAGCGTCGAACACAAGTCCCCATTCAAACTCGGGGTCCGCCATGCATGGTGGTCGTTAGAGATGAAGCCAAAGAGGGAGAGAGAGAGAGAACCGTGAGCAAAAGAGGGAGGAGTCACGGGTTGGAGAGGGGAGAGGGTGGGACGGGTGGAGCTCAGTGGGAAAATAACAAAATCTGAATTCAATTCAGATTTTTACTTCAATGATGGAGGACTTAATCTCAATTTAGAGAATTCAAATTTGAAAATTAGTCGGTAAAGGCAAGACATGATGGTGAATTATTAAAAGAATTAATTGTGGGAGAAGGAGAAAGGAGGGCCGGCCACAAGAGGAGGAGAGAGAGGTGATTTAGGAAGATGATAGGAAATACTTGATTCCAAGTATTTCCTAATCACTTTAGCCAAAGATCTCACAGCAAACTGCTGTCCACAGCAGGAAATCAGCCAAAACAGTGGGAAAACACGAGAAAAACGATAGAAACACGAAGTAAGAACTTGTATTTTACTAGAAGATGAAAGGAAAATAGCAAAGATACAAGGATCCTCTATTCGAGAGGAGGATCGCACTCTCCCAATCTCTAGAATACGATCTAGAGCCCAAGTCGACAAGAAGAACAAGAGAAACTACAAGACAAAAAACACATAACCCTAAACCTCCTCATTACTCCCTACTTAATGCATACAATTCAAAATAGATACAAAAGGACCTAATTGCCCTCACTTCCCCTCATTTTGGCTCCAAGAAACAACTTGAATTTCAAGTGGACCCCACCTCACGCCCTCCTGCGGTTTCCGCCTGTTTCCGCCCGCTGTTCGCCCGCCCTCTTCTCCGATAAAAATGAACCGGCCCGCTGGATTGGGTCGGCTGGACCGGTCCAGGGAGGACCGGTCTAACAGAAGAAGCGGGGACCACCACTTAATTTCAGGTTTTGCAAAAAACTGAAATTAAGTTTCAGTTTTCTTAGGGATAAAAAACTTCCTAATTAAGAGATCAATCAATTTAATAATTGGAATGTCAAATGTGAAATTTAAAATCCAATTAAATTGAAAGCGTAATTCAAGGAGCCAAATTAGGAAACAAGTAATGGCTCATAAACATCTAGAATTTCAAATTTTGAAATTCATGGGGGAAAAAGGAGCCGGCGGTTGGAGGAAGGAGGCAAGGGCGGCCAAGGTGGGGAAGGGTGGCTGGCCGGCGGGAGCTGGGGGCCTGGTGGCTGGCGGCCTGGGCGGCTAAGGGAGCAGGCGGCGGCAAAGCTGCAGGCCGGCGGGTGGCTGGCCTGCTGCTGGCCGGCGGCTGGACAGGGTAGGTGACAGGAGTGCTTGGTGGAAGGGGTTGTGGGGAGGAAGCTCAAGAAGAATACAATCCGGGTGTATTCTTTTTTGAGTTTTCACACTAATTGATTACAAAAATAAAATGGAGGAAGGTCTAGAACTCACAAAGAGATCTAGCTCTTCTCAAAACTCGCTAAGAGATTTGAGAGAGAGGAGGCACTCACAAAGAGAACACAAAGTAATTTTCATTTCATCCAAAAACTAACTATTACAAGAGAATGGTCATATAAATAGGCCTCACAATGACAAAGAAAAACAAAAGACTAAAATGCCCCTTGGGCTACAATAGCTACCAAATACCATAAGGGCAAAAACGGAAAATCATAAAATAAAAATAAACTACTACATAAAATGATGAAAATACATATCATGATCGTGACAGTCGATCTCCGGCATCTCCTGATGGCACACGTGTCGCAATCTCTGATGATGTCCTCATCAAGAATACTCCTTATAAGACCTTACAATCTTTTGTAATTTTTTAGCTCTTGTTGCATCTAATTTTTTAGTTCGTATATGTAAATCAAGACACAATGGAGAAAAAGGATTCATATAGCCAACCCCACGTAGTGGGACAAAGGCTTGATGTTGTTGTTATTGTTGTATATGTGAATTAAAAGCATGCCTTTTCAAGTAATTAGATGATCCTTCACCTAAAGTATGTGTTCGTCATTGCAAGTTTAAATGCTTCTATGAAATCAAACATTACTTTCTCCAATCACATTTTATAGTTACTTTTAAAAATAAAATGGTAAAATATTGACCAGTATAAGATGAAGAAGCTACAGAGTAATCAAAGAAATTATTTTAGCAGAAGTACACCAAGGATTATCAATAAGTTCATATGAATTTCTTATTAGTTGAAGGAATGCTTATGAAGGACTTTTAAAATGAGGTGCCTATATGCATGTATTTTGCAAATGATATTATAATAATAAGAAAACGATTGAAATAAATGAAAAGTTAGAACAATTAACAAAATATTTAGAAAAAAGCTTAAGATTGGTAAAATAAAAATAAATATATGATGTGCAATTTTAGTGGGTATGATATTAGTAACTATTAGCCATTATAGCTAGAATATAAAATGATAGCTTTAAAAACCTTGGATCAATTATACTGAAGAATATATATAAGGATGGTGGCAAAATTATATTGGCGGCCTGAGTTGAGCATGACAGATATGAAGATGTGGATGAATATGTTGCAAAACTATAAAGAAAAGGCTAATAAATTATCATAGAGGCAATAGGAGTAGCATATTGTGAAGATAAAATAATTGAAAATAGACTTAACTAGTTTGGACATATGCAATTAAAATTAGAACTAAATTCATAATTTGTTAAATTAGCATTGAAGGGATATGAAGGAAAACAGTAGACCAAAAGTAGCATAAAAAGCTTTACAAAAAAAAATCATTGAATTGATTTAAAACCGACCCACTCAAAATAGACCCCAAAATAATTATGATAAAGCTAAAAATGTCGATGATGATCTCATTCACGACATGAATCGCCTTAGAACTCAACTTATTAGAATTTGTAAGTTAATTTTGCTAGAATATTCATAGTCGCTTCTTCGGATATACACCATAGCAATCCACCCATTTCTTTCTAAAATTGACTTTAAATTTTTCATAAATACTAATAAAAAAAATAAACACTAACCACCTTCATAATCCAAAAAAATTAATTAATTAATATCAATCTTCAGATTATTATTCCTGTTCATCTCAATGCTATTATCTTCAACCCTTTATACTATACAATTCCTACTCCAAATATTTTCTTAACCTGTCCAAAGTGTAATATTCAGCAAACTCCATAATCTCTTCGTATATCTCTCCATTCCATTAGTTTCTTGCATACATATGATATATTAGTGACAAGTATATTAAATTACTGTCCACAAATAAAAAAAGTTAATATACGAAAGATAGTACGGTAGAAGGTGTGCAAAAATAAACCATTGAATGGGAATAATACTACATGCAGCAGTTGATATGACATCTTATATCAAAGTGTATATTTTTTATACATGCTAGCTCACTTCAACGTCAGTTGAATTGTCTAATCTGCAACAGCAAATATAGGGCATTTCAAACAACATCACAACATCAACATCAAGCCTTTGTCCCACTACGTGGGGTCGGCTACATGAATCCTTTTTTTGCCATTGTGTCCTGTTAAAAGTCAAATTATCATTTATATCTAATAAAGAAATATCATTTCTAATATTTTCTAATCAAGTCTTTTTAGGTCTACCTCTACCTTTCTTAACATAAGTCAAATCTAATACCTCAACTTTCCTAACTGGGTCATCGGAAGGCCTCCGTTTAATGTGATCAAACCATCTAAGGCAACACTCTCTAATATTATCTTCCACTGAAACTACTCCAAGCCTTTCACGAATATGCTCATTTTGTATCCTATCTCTAAGGTTGAAGCCACTCATCCACCTAAGCATCCTCATCTCTGCAACACTTTACTTAGTATTATGCTTCTCTTTTAATGGTCAACATTCGGTACCATAGAGCATTTTAAGTCTCACCACCATCTTATAGAATTTTCTCTTAAGTTTGAGGGGGACTTTTCTATCGCACAACAAGCCCGTTGCATTACTTCACTTCAACCATCCAACTTGAATTATGTTGATAATAACCCCATCTATTTCACAATCACTTTGATCAATAGATCCAAGATATTTAAAACGTGTACTCTTATTAATGACTTGATAGCCCAAAGTCACAATCCCCTCACTAGGTCTATTGGTACTAAAATTACATTCCATATATTCATTTTTTTAGATCTACTCAAGCGAAAATCTTTAGACTCTAAGGTTGACCTCCATAATTCAAGTTTACCTTCAACTCCCTCTCTAGTCTTATCAACAAGAAAAATATCATCAGCAAAAAGCATACACCAAGGTACATACTCTTGCAAATGTCTAGTGAGAACATCCATGACTAAAGCAAAAAGATATGGGCTTAAGGCTGATCCTTGATGTAATCTAACCGAAATAGGAAAATACTTGGTCAAACCACCTTGTGTTTGAACACAAGTAATAGCTCCTGCATACATATATTTAATGATTTGAAAATAAGCGTTATTAACTCCTTTCTTTTCAAGAACTCTCCATAGCACTTCTCTTGGAACTTTATCATATGCTTTCTCTAAATCAATAAATATCATATGTAGATCCTCCTTATTCTCTCTATATTTTTCCATCAAACCTCACAATAAATGTATGGCTTCCATAGTAGACCTACCCGTCATGAATCCAAATTGATTTTGAGAAACATTAGTATCAAGCCGCAATCTACGCTCCACAACTCGCTCCCATAGTTTTAAAGTATGACACATTAACTTAATTCCTCAAACATAAAAAGTTAATTTAAATGTGATTAATAAATATTTAACTTAGGATTTTATTATGCGATGTGTATAGTACATATGTGAGTACATATCGTAACGTATCATATCATACTATACAATGCATGATATACTGTAAGATGTGCCTTTTTTTTAAATTAATAGAACCAATTTGCATTATTTATGATTTTTGAACTTTAGAATAATCATATTGTATGATATTTATATTATATTATGTGATCAATTTGATGCACCTGTGGAGCCCCCCCCCCCCCCCCCCCCCCCCCCCCCCTCACTTGGTAGAATTTCAAGACAAACAAGCCTTATCGAGCCTACTAACAAACAATTACCAAGAGCCTGTTCGTGAGTATATCTAAAGAATATTTTTTACCTACCAAACGAGCCCGTTCACGAACATATCTAGTGAGTGTTTTCGAGCTACTAAACGAGCCTGCTCACAAGCAAATGAGCTCATAAAATGATTCTTCGTATAAAGTAGCTAGTTCAAGAACACTTAAATATATATATATATATATATATATATATATATATATATATATATATATATATATATATATATATATATATATATATATATATATATATAGCAAACATGAACAAATATCTCATGTTCATAAACAAATTCATTCTATTGAAAGAGTATACCATTAAAAATATAATTAATTTGTTTATAAAATAAGAATCATTTATTATAATAAAACTAAAAATTATGTGAAAATATACAAAATAAAGATTTAATCAAACTTCTTGATGAGTTTTATATCGAGCTTGTTCACAAGCTTTAATTGACATTGCTCATGAATATAAACGAGTCAAACGCATAGGTGTTCAAGTTTGTTTATTTGACAATTGAATAATTTTGAAAAACTAGTCAAAATTGTTTGATTAATGAAACAAATGATCAAGAAAGAGTTGTAATCGAGCCAAGCCACAAGTAGCTTGTTAAATGCTCGGTTTATTTGTAGCACTACTATAAAACATCATCATTATTAATAATCTTTGTTTGCAAATTACCGCGCTATATCAATCTAATTCAGCTAAATACTTTTTGAAAACTTCAATTATGGCCTCTCCTACTCCATCCAAGACCTTTCACATTGGTTTTATCTCCTTGCCTTACCAATAATTGTGAACTCGTTTAAACTGAAAAATCAACTCTATCTATGGTCTATAAAACTATCCGGTTCAAGGGCGGAACCAATCATAATTTTCAGGGGGGGGGGGGGCAAACTTATAAGTAACTGTTCGGAACAAATTTTGATTTATTATTTCTCTTTGTATTTGGTTCATCATTCCCTAACAATAACATATCTACACAATGTATTTAATTATATTGGGGGCAATTGCCTAAAAATCATAGTATTTTATTTTTATTTTTATTTTTTTTGGGGGGAGGGGGGGGGGGGGGCAATTGCCTAAAAAACCTTGTAATAAAGACTAAAAATCACCTAAATAAGAGAATTAAAAAAAAAAATTTTTGAGGGGGGGCAATTGCCCCCCTAGCCCCAAAGGGGTTCCGCCCTTGATCCGGTCCCTGATAGATCTTAACAACGAACCTCTAAAAGTGTAGGATTAACAAAATGTCCCCAGCTATGATCCACAAACATATCCTTGTTATCACTTAACCATTTGTCCTTACATGTTTTTACTACACCAACAGCTAGTTTCTTCATTCTTTGCTAATCAACTTGATAAAAAAAATCATTCAACATGTCAACATGACCAACCTTTGAAATACAAACTGCTTCATTCTTCATCTTTAACATAAAGCATCTGACAAAACTAATTATCAAGTTGCCATTACTAGCAAAGAAAAAAAAATTAAATTGTTGTTGTTATTATCAGCCAACAAATCAAGTTTCCACAGCTTCCTATGGTATATAATGTTGCTGACTCTTTGACAGCTCTGTCTACAGCTCCTGTACAAGATAACTAAACCAACCAATTCTTGTCTATAGTCATCACGGGATATACTGAAATCCCTACTGATGCTCTACTGATCAACTCTGCACACTAATAGCAATCCAAAACTCTCCCCACCCCCCCCAAACCAAAAAAAAATCAAGAAATGGCAAGCTAGATGATTATATTACCATTGACCCAATTCCAGTTCCTCAAAATCCAGGAAATGTCAATTCTCTCAAAAATGACAAAATGGATCAAACTATCGAACCAGAAGGATAAGATCTTATTTTTGGGGAATGTTTTTCTAGTAGAGATTTTACCCTTGAGATTTTTCTTCCCACTCAGGTGCCCTTTTCCCCATTTTGTTCAACTTACTAAGCTTGTGAATTCAGATTCTTATTGTTTATATATAGAGATGTGCAAACAAGTCCTGCATTAATTATATGCCAGCTAGAAGGAAATCAAATAAGAACGATCTTTTTGAGACATTCGCTTCTAAAAGGATATTTCCACTAAAAAAAGAAATGATGTTGTGATAAGATATATATCAAAATGTTAGAATTTATTAGGTTTTCGGCTTAGGATTATTATAACTACGATAACTCTGACTGAAATATAGATTATAGTTATGAATGATGCTACAATATTTGTTGTTAGCCACCACCAAGCTCCATGTTCTAGTCCATTTCACTTTCATATGATGTAATTGATGTAGTTTCTTATACCAGACAACTATTTTTTTATAACTTTTACTTTTTGTAATCCTAACATGTAAGAAGAACCAGCATCAGCCTTTGGTGTTCATCTCCTATAATCAATGGATCTTTTCTATTGTCGAGAAAAAAACAACTCATCACCATTTTTTAAAAATTCATATTTAGGCCTCTCTTTTTTAATCATGCAATAAGCGACCTAACCAAACAACCCTAAATTTTAGAAGGCGAGGTCAAATCAAGGCTACTCAATAACATGACCAGTGGGAACACGTTGTGGGTGTTAACTAATCAAGCTGAAAAAAAATCTTGGAAGTTATCGCCAAGTTATTGGGCTCAAACCTTGCTTCTTATAACAAATCGCACCTTGCGAACTTAAGTTTCATTTGGGTGTCTTACTGCTTCGCTTTCTAGTTCAAAAATTAAAAAGTTTATACTTAAAGTTGTTTTATGAAGTAGTAAGAAAGCCTTCCCAAACGAAGGCTTAAAGATGGAAAAAAAAAAAGCAAGACCGATGGTAACAGACTCAATAATATAATATCTCAACCAAAAAAAAGACAATATCAAGTCTAATTATTGCCCGCTTCTTACCGAACCATTTCAGGAAAAAAATTGTAAGAGCACCTTGTTTTAGCTGGAAGTGCACTTCTGCGCCAGCATACTTTTATGCTTTCTGAATTACCCTCTTAATATTACACATCGTGGCAATAAAATGGCAGTAATTCATTTCACAGTAATAGAGGGTATGCACCAAAACCCGCTAAGCAGACTACATGAAAAGACAGCCACTGTCTACACACTGTGCCACAGCAACCAAAACACTACGCAGCCCCTTCAATCTCCCCAACTCAACGTTCTTAGAGCTTCCGGCTTCATTCAATGCCCAAGGTAAGTATCATCAGTGCTCATTAATTACAGGGGCACTCACAAAATTAGTCCCACCGCCAAAAGAAATCCTCTCAGTTTAACAAAATCGGCTCCATCAACCCAATCACAGACAAGTCTATCCGCTGTGCAGAACACAGTTATTCGAATCAAACGACAATTACCCATCCATTCGAATCAAACGACAATTGCCCATCTATACAAAAATAAGATCCCTCGATCAAGAAAACAAAAGAATATCACCGTTGGCATGACATCAAATCGACTATAAAAAAGCTGCGGAGCGCAAAGTGATTTGAAAAAAGAATAAAAAACTAAACGGTAAGATTGCAGGTCGTAAAGGGAGAACAGATCCGTGACAGAAAGCATAATACCAGAGAAAAAAGGAAATGTACGCTTTGCTAGGGCTCGCTGAGAAGCACGCGAGACGATGAAAAGAGAGAAGACGAATTGGGGAGGGCTAATTGGAGAATGATTCGGCGCTGCGGCACCTTAATTTAATCTGATCTGATTGGGAATTGGGATCGAGTGGATGATGTTCGTAGACTGGGGATGTGGATTTTGTGATTTGTGATTTCTGCTATTGTTTTTCGTGGGGGCGGAGGCTTAGGCGTTGGAGAGAGAAACAAGCCGGTAAACGTCACCGAGTGCAGCGATCTGTTGGATCACGTAACTCGTATAATGCCTCCCTAAGATTCGTGCCAATTCCGTGCATATAAAATTCCTCAACCATTGGATTTACACGAGCATTTTCCTTTTAAGAATACTCTCTACTTGGTTATTCAAGTGTCATTACTAACAGTACACGTCTAATGGAACTTAGAAGCAGTTTGATTTGCTGAAATGGATGCATGCACATGCATTTGCTGAAATGGATGCATGCACATGCAGGAGATATGAAAATTTTCTTTTTTATTTGAAGAAAAAAATAATATAAAGTAAAATCTTTTTGTTTATATTTTCACTTCATAATTTAATTTTGATTTATCATAAACTCAATAGTTTTTTTTATAATACTTTTTTTTCATTGCAAGCTAACTTCATTGTTCCCACTAGTCAATACCCTAAGCTACCATCCCCCCCTACCATTGGTCGTCGATTACCATCAGTTTTAAGCTTTACACTATATTCATTTTATTTCAAGTCAAACAAAAAAAAAATTATATGCTTCTACACTTATCTAAACAACTCCAAACATTTCAAATATATTTAATTCACTTCACACTGTATTACATTTTACTCTACACCTTTTTATAAGCAAATCAAAAGTATCTCATTTGATTCCAATATGATGGAGCTTCACCTATTTGATTAACATCGTTCACCAATTTCTGATATGGACATCAGCAAGAGATTATGGAATGTTTATCGCCGAAAGCATCGTAGATCGACGGCTACGATTAGAAGTTTTTTATTTTATATATATGTTTTGTATTAGTTATTTTATTTGAGTTTAACCGTTTATACCCTTATTTATTATCTGTTGTGAGTTGTAGCCCTAAGGGCATTCCCGTCTTTTTTCTTTCTAGTTGTTTGGAGACCTATATATAAGGTCTTAGCCTTTGTATTAGGATTATTGATGAATGAAATACTTTTTTTTTTTATTTCTCGCTTGAGTTTGTGAGTTCTTGAGTGGGTAAGTCCCTAGGTGTGGACAAAAGCAATACCCACCAATCGCCGAAAGTGTCCGAGGCTCGTGGTCCGAATCGACTTCATTGCTCCAAACCGCCGACCTCGTCCCCTTGCCCTAGCCAACGGCTTCCTCTCTCCTCCCCCCCCCCCCCCCCCCCCCCCACACACACACACACACACTATGCAATTCCCCTTCTGTCTCAACTTTAACCCACCCAAGCTTTGGATTTGAAATTCAAATTTATATTTCCCTCCCATAAATTAATTCTAAATATGAAATTGATTTCAGATTTATTCTCATTTTCCTCCTACATAAACCCTAACCCTATCTTGGCCAAGAAGCTCCCTCTTCCTCTTTGGCCGACCCCTCCTCCCTCTTTCATCTCTTGGGTTTTCTCTTCTCATCATTGGTATCTCTAAGAGGAAAAGAGCATACAACCTTCCAATCGGACATTGACAAATCACTGGTCGTCCTCACACAACTCCTCCTCCGATGAACTTCGTTGAATTGTAACCATAGGTGTCTTCACAACTTTGGTGGCATCGTTCGGTTTGTTGAGACTATCTTTTCGCTAGCCCCTATTAAAGAACGCGAGTGAGGAAAACTCAAAGGTGACTTTTCTAATTGTTAATTGTGGGATTTCTTATTTATAGTATTTAAGCTTATCTTTATGAATTAAATTGTTTTTCAAGTGAATGCTACTCTACCTTATACTAATTGCCCTTATATTATTGATATTCTTAAGTTATAAGCATCCAATCTTGTGAAACATTAATTTATATTACAACGCTTAATCAATTTTCTTTATAATCTCTAATGCGATTTCTAGTGATTTCAAATCAATTTCTCTCTCTCTCTCTCTCTCTCTCTCTCTCTCTCTCTCTCTCTCTCTCTCTCTCTCTCTCTCTCTCTCTCTCTCTCTCTCTCTCTCTCTCTCTCTCTCTCTCTCTCTCTCTCTCAAAATCATGAATAAGAAAGTTATATCCACTTTATATTAGTTCATTCAGATTTAGATGAAGTATAGTGGGCTTCTCTGATTTCTTACAAGTTTTAATTCATTTCACACAGTCTCTCCAATCTCAACTTTTGATGTTGCTATTGTTGAACATGGATACGTCACCAAAAATCAACTTCATTTAGCATGAATCTTGAAGCATATTCAAATTGGGAATATAAAGTAAAATCTTTTTATATATATATTTTCACTTCATAATTAAATTTTGATTTATCATAAACTCAATATTTTTTCTATAATACTTTTTTTTCATTCCAATCTAACTTCGTTGTTCCCACTAGTCAAAACCCTAAGTTCCCCTCCCCCAGCCTTTGTCTTTGTTGTTTGTCGCCACTGCTACCGTTGGTCGTCGACTACCATCAGTTTTAAGCTTTACATTATATTTACTTTACTTCAAGTCAAATAAAAAAAAATTATATAGTTGCACTTATCTAAACAACTCCAAACATTTCAAATACGCTTAATTCATTTTACACGGTATTACATTTTACTATACAACTTTTTATAACCAAACCAAAAGTATCTCATTTGATTCCAATATGATGGAGCTTCGCCTATTTGATCAACATGCTTCACCAAATTCTCTCTCTTATCTCTCTCTCTTTCTCAAAACCATGAATAAGAAAGTTATATCCAATTGATATTAGTTCATTCAGAGTTAGATGAAATAGAGTGGGCTTCTCTAATATTTTTACAAGTTTTAATCCATTTCACACGCTCTCTCCACCCTCACTTTTTGGTGTTGCCATTGCTGAACATTGATACGTTACAAAAAATTGACTTCATCCCACATGAATCTTGGGGTATATTCAAGTTGAAAATTTCCAAAATTTAATTCGGGACTATCTGAACTCCAATTTCAGCAAATTTATACTCAAACTGAACGTCTCAAAGAGACGAACCCAAAGACACCAAAGTCGATACAATCTGAGCCCAAATAGGTCCAAATTGTGGGCATGAAGCACATTTGGATTATTCAAAGCCTAAGTTAGAAGACCAAATAATATTCAAATATGGCATGCTTATAGTCAAATCGAGTGGCTTGGCGAGATAAATCCAACGAGCCCAATATCGTTGAATTTTGAAATACTTAAGGCACTTAAACACTAAAAAATGCTATATAATCTGGGGAATCAACACAAGCCCTCCGATGGAGCACTCCAAACCTACCCAGGATATTCTTTATATTTATGGGGTGTGCCACTCATGAAAATATATAAATAGACGCACACTCTCTACATGATGGGGGACCTTTTGGCTAAAGATTATAGAGAGTTTTGAAGCTTCAAGAGCTCCATCACCACCGCCAACGAACTTTCGTCACCTGTGTGACTATTGGCCACCACCGGACTTCCGCTTGGTTGTCGATCGCCATTGCACTTCCAGTCGACTATCATCGGACCACCGCCTGACTGTTAATTGCTGTCGGACTACAAATAGGCTATCGTCCACTGTCAGACTTTTACCCGACCACCGCCAGACTTCCCCATGGCTATCGGCCGTTATCGGACTACCGACATCTGCCACCTACTGACGACAATCCCTTCAACCTCCATCGCTCGTCAACCTCTCTCCCTTCGACCACTGTCTCACACCGACCACGCTCCCTTCGATTACCGTCTCCCGTCGATTATAGTCCCTCTGACCTTCGTAGCTTGTCAACTACGTTCCCTCCGACCACCGTCGACTACCTACTACGATCCCTTCGACCACCTTCGCACATTGATTACGGTCTGTTTGACCAACGTCGCCCGAATAATATAGTCCCTCAGACCTCCGTCGTCTTCCAACTACAGTCCCCCCCCCCCCCGACCACCGTTGCTCACAAATGAGGTTTCCCTCTGACCTTGATAGCTCGCCGACCGCACTCCCTCCGACCACCGTCGCTCGCCAACTACGGGTCCATTAACCATTGTTGCTCGCCGTCTACAATCTCTCTGATCTCCATTTCCCAAATATAGCCCTACCAACCAAATGAACAGACCAACATTCTCAGAATGACTCCCTTATCACTAGATTCTCTCTAACCCCACTATGTAATTTGCACTATATGATACATTGAGGCAATGCCTTCCCCCGGAAGGGCAACATTTGTAATCGACTACAAACACTAGAGAATTCATTTTAACTAAGTCAGACCCTATGATTTTTCTCCTTTTTAGGATTTTCCATATAAAATTTTTGATGTTTTTTATGATTCTTATAACCTCTCTCA
Source organism: Dendrobium huoshanense (assembly GCA_016618105.1). NCBI lineage: Eukaryota > Viridiplantae > Streptophyta > Magnoliopsida > Asparagales > Orchidaceae > Dendrobium > Dendrobium huoshanense. The sequence continues at coordinate 5,918,072 of CM028356.1, forward strand.
CATTATTTGTATGTGTGTTGTATATTTGTTTAAAGTCAAGACATTAAGTTATCTATCTCTCTAACAAACATAATGAAACTACTCTCGCCATACTTATAGTGAACATAGTGGTTAATACAGGACTATGAATACATGACTTTATGAATTAGAAAATATTTAAGAAAGAATGATGAAATAATTTTTTAATCAAATTAATTAAGGCAATTATTTATCATGCAAATAATTTTAAAATAAAAAAATTTATGCATAAGAAATGAGCTTGTGATGTTATGACAGACCATGAGGATCAACTAAGGTTTAATTTGGGACGATATTTTTACTGTTTTCTTAAGCAACCATTTAGTAAAAAAATTTTTTAAACTAAAAAAAAATTATACTATAATTAAAAAAAATTGCTGCTTAAAAAAATAGTAAAAAAATCATTCAAAATGAAGCCTAAGAAGCTATTGTATGCTAAGAATATTGAAAGATATATTTATATTGTTATATTGAAGATATTTCAGAAATTGAATTTTATTTGGAAAGGAGTTCTATGGGTGTCCGACTATTAATTCTATTATATTGAACTTAAGAAAATTGAAATGTAATAGATATTTAATGTATAAAAAATAGATTTAATATTTTAGACAATTATGATTAAATAATTAAATATTTATAAATAATTAATACAATATTTTTTAAATATATGATAAAATTGATTTGCTATAAAATTTTGATGAGATAATCTGATCCAATTTTTTTCCGCACTGATTTAGATTTAGTGCGGAGGGTCGCATGCTCGCTTCTTTCTCTGTTCACCCGGCGCTGATGGCGGCGAGTACTGTCTCATTGGCGGCCGGGACTGTATTGGGCCGCCACAATCAGCTATCTTTGAAGACTGCTCAGAAGGCTTCTCGCTTCTACGTGATGGCTTCTTCTACAAATTCTACTGTTGCCGATCTTAAGGTTTTCGTTTCATCGGTCCTCTCATTCCTCTCTTTCATCGATTTAGTGACTTCTAGGTTTTGCAGATAAAGTCCATTCCTACGAAGCCAGTTGAAGGGCAGAAAACTGGGACGAGCGGTCTCAGGAAAAAGGTTTGAGGAGCTTCTCAATTTCTTGCTCTGTTGTTGGAGAGATTTTTTCACTGTCAAAATGACGAAGCAATCTAGTGTTTGTCTATTTCAATGTGGCTGCCTGCGATTATAGGTCAAGGTTTTTCAACAGGAGAATTACTTGGCTAACTGGATACAGGTTTTTTTTTTTTTTTTTATTCTTTCTGCAGTTGGGGGTTTTATTAATGGATTTGTGAACCGAGAGCGATAAAGAGGTGATGTTTATACGTGTCTTTCTTTTCCGATCACAGGCACTCTTCAACTCTTTGAACCCTGAGGACTTCAAGGATGGACTGCTGGTCCTTGGAGGCGATGGGCGGTATTTCAACCAGGAGGCTGCACAGGTATCATAATATTTCCTTGAGTTGCGCCTTTCTTTTGTTTCCTTTGAAACTTGTGATTATTTCAACCAGTGTGTTTATGCTTTTGTGATGCTTATGGAATACAGATCATCATAAAGATTGCCGCAGGCAATGGTGTTGGTAAGATTCTTGTGGGCAGGTAGGGACTTTGCTTCCATGGTGTATGTAATCCAAATTTATGCTTAATTTGGCATGTTTTACTTGTTCAATAGACTTAGTTATCTTATTATAACGTAGTAGGGTATTACTTGTGATTACTTTAATCCGGCAACAGCTTCTTTGTGCTACGTGCTATGGGTAAATAAATCAACCCCTACAGGGCCACAATATCAGAATGGCAGAAGCCCTACTTTATCGTAAATTTTTTAGACTATGTTGTTTGATTCATTTTGCCTAATGGTTTGTTTCTTGTGGGGGAAAAAAATATTAGAATTGCTATTGCTGTATTTGATGGGGACATCAGATCATCATGGAGAGTTTACCAGCGACGTGGCCGCCGATCTACGGCCACGACCGAGTCGTTATATTTTTGAGTCGATGTATTTTATTTTCATGCATTTTATTATTTGCTTATGAGTGTTTATTTTATTTCCCTTTGTACCCCTTTGTATGGGATTGGTCATGTGTAAGCCTAAGGGCAATTGTGTCATGTCGGTTAGAGTCTTTTGTATGAGGCTATTTAAAGCCCCTTTATTTTATTTTCAAGCTAATGGATGATTACTTATGAAAATTCCTTCTTGTATGAGCATTGAGAGCTTGAGAGTTCTAATGGAGCGAGCTTCCTAGGAGAGGAAGAAGTTTGGCGCATTACCCATCAACCTAGATAAGTCGGGTTCGTGGTTTCGTTGTTTATCTCGTTCTTTCTTTTTCCGTTGATCCCCGCATACCCCTCCCTCGTCGCCTAGCCACCGGATTCTCTTGCACCCAATTTTCCCCTCCTCACCCTCCTCAAACCCACGGCCAAACAACACCCACCCCATTGCCGCCGGCCAAGGCAGTAATTGCCGGCCTCCCATCCCCTTGTTGTTTCACTATTTTTTCTAATTTAAGATCAAGATTAATTTGGGTAATTTGAAATTCAAATACACCAAAATTTGAATTCAAATTGTGTCCTAAATTAACTCTTCTATTTTAGGAATGTATGTGATTCAAGCCTATTTTGAAATTTAAATTCAAGAGGATTTAAATTAGTTATTTCCTAATTCTAAATCCTAAATTAGGAATCCTACAATTGCTCTCAATTAATTTCCTAGCAGCCATGCATGCCACCGGCCCTTTGGGAACCAAATTAGAAATTGTTTCCTAATTACCTCCTAATCCCTTTTGGAAATATTTACTGTTTCTCCACAGCCGAAACTCCCCTACCTCCCTTGATTCAAATTACTTCCTAAATGAATCCACTGTTTTAGGAAATAATTTAACCTCCTCCCTACATCCAGCCGTTGGCCCCTCTTTCCCTTCACCGCCTCTCTCTTTCTCTCTCCCGCTCTCTTTCTTTCCCTCTAACCCGCCAACTCTCTCCTCCCGTCACCACCCCTCATCTCTTTTGATTGCATGGATTAAATTATCTCTTCCAAAAACCTGTAAGGAGGTTTGTTCTCATGCTCACTAGTCTCAACTAAGGCTAGGTTCTCCTCCAAATTTTCCACATCCTAGTCCAATAAAATCTGAGAGATCTTCTCAGATTTTCTGGATTGAAAAGCTGAAACTGTTCTCAGATTGCAAGATAAGAGAGACGTATCCAGTTGATTCGAAGGAAGTCAAGGACGAAGACGTTGAAGATATTGATTGACGGATCTCCACACCTCCTTAAACAAAGGTTTTCTCCTTTTACTTGTAATCAATTTCTTCTAACTCTAAATTCTCAATTGATTGGTTGTAATCACGAAAGCTCTTTCAATTGCTCTTGCCAAGCCTAGTCATTTGTAGGATTGAGTGTAATCTTCTATGCATCCTACGTCTCATTGTTAAATGAGGGATTAACTTGAAGCCTACTATTTTTCATTGTTTTATTTTCTTGATTAACCTTGAACGTTCAAAATTTGGCGCATGTAATTTAACCTATGCAGGATTAGCTCCTTAATTGTTTTATTCGCCGCGGATATTTGCTAATAATTTCATTCAGAATTTATTCTAATCGACGAGTTGTGCAAAGTCTAAAATAAAGTCATAAGCATATCATTTTATTTAGTCCTGCATCATTTGGTATCAGAGCATGGTATGCTCTTGCATGTTTTAGGACTCCTGGTAGTTTTCCTTTTTGGTACTTTCATTTTTGCATTTATTTCTTTCAGAAAGTTTTCCATATCATCCCTAGAGTGCTAATATAGCATTACATGTCGTTTTGAGAGCATATAACATCTTAAATTCATCATACTCCCTTGTTTAGAGTGCTGTCCAGAAATTTCCTGCAGTTTATCGAACTTTAGGTTCATTACTTAAGTGTGTTTTTGCTGTCCTTAAGCTTCGCACTCATTATTATTTGTTAGGGTGACTTAGTACTTGTGTGTAGTTGGCTGTCCCTGAATTTCCTGCACCATATAGGGTCATTTTAGAGTGTCTTTTCACTCCCTAGCTTGCTGTCCACTTTCTAGAAAACCCTCTAAGTATCCCTTTGTGTTTAGGAATGGACCCGGAACAACTAGGAAGGACCTTAGACTTCTTGGTAGGTCAGATGAACATTATTAGCCAGCAACTCAAGGAAAACCAGGCGGATCTAGCTGAGCTTCGTAGGAACACCACCGAAAGATTCGATACACTTGAGCGAACTAGAGACCACCCTACTCCTTACACCCCTTCTAGACCCACTTCTATGTATGGGGATGAAACCTACCCGGATGAGAGGCCACATCGGGCTAATCATCGAGCTCACTACCATGGACATGATCCACGTCATGATCCTGATTTGGATGAGAGGCATCACCGTGCCAATCATCGTACTACCTACCACGGCCATGATCCCGATGCACCACTTATGAAAAACATTAAAGTTGATGCTCCTACCTTTGATGGCACTCTCGATCCCCAGCTCTTCCTGGACTGGATCAAAGGTATGGACAGCTTCTTTAAGTGGTATGATATTTCTGAAGCCAGGAAGGTTAGTTTTGCTGCCATGAAGCTTACGGGTAGGACGAGTCAGTTTTGGGCGAACTTAGAGAGTCTCAGGGAGGATAGGAATGAGTACCCTATTGTAGACTGGTTATCCATGAAGCGGGAACTCAAACAGAAGTACTTGCCCTCGTCGTACTTCCCCCGCCTATTGGACAGGTGGAATAGATTGACCCAAGGCAACAAACCAGTGAAGGAGTACATCGCCTCGTTTGATGACTTCTTGATTAGATGCAAAGGGGAGACCTCTACCACCCCCGCGCAAATCTTATCTATGTTTCGAACCGGGTTGCGTGAGGATCTACGCAATGAGTTGTTTGCCCGGAACGTCACTACACTGGAAAATGCCTACAGCTTAGTGCTTGATCTAGAGGAGTCCCGTTCTCAGCACCCGAGTCGTTCCCATGATTCTAGACCCTCGTATAGATCAGCCGGTAGTTCCACCCCACACCCCCCTGCTTCACGACCCACTCCGGGGAGCACGACCCGACCACCCACGGGTCCACCTGCACCTAGATCTGATTTTAGAAGTAAACCTCCCACCCCGGATGCCCCTCGGTCCAGTCCCGGGACCAAGTGCTTTCGATGCCAGGGGTATGGGCATATCGCTTCTCAGTGCTCCAGTCCTTATAAGGTTTCGATCGTTGAAGAGATGACTGAGGACGATCTCGAGCCCGAGGTTGATCAGATCCATCAAGTCGAGGAAGAAGGCGAATACTTCGAGGAGGAGGACGACACTACGGTCCTCAATTGCCTTCAAAAGCTGAATACATCTCCCATCTGCGTGGTGAGATGTGCACTATCACACCCGACACCCATTGATGACTGGCGTAGGACCACGATTTTCCATACCTACACCAAAATCGAAGATAAGAACTGTAAAGTCATAGTGGATAGTGGTAGTTGCATTAATGCTGTTTCCTCCAGCATGGTTTCCCAGTTAGGTCTGTCTGCCGTTCCTCACCCCAACCCGTATAAGGTATCTTGGGTCAACTCCAATGCCTTGGAGGTGAAGGAACGAAGCCACGTACCCATCTCCTTTGCCACTTATAAGGAGAATGTCTGGTGCGATGTGTTGGCTATGAATGTTGGACAAATTTTGCTAGGTCGCCCCTGGATCTACGATAACGATGTCCACATTTATGGGCGTTCAAACACCTGCGTGTTTGAACATGCTGGCAAAAAGATTAAGCTTTTGCCATCACAGCCCCGGGTTACGGATACCACGAAATCCAACCCAGCCAAATCTAAAAAGGGCGTGAACCTTGTCACCGCCAAGGTTCTGATCACTGAGTTTACCCAAGGCGCCCCTCTGTTTGCCTTAGTTGGCCGTGAGATTTCCACTGAATCTAACGAGCCCATTCCTGAGGAGGTACAGTTTATTTTAGGACAGTATGCTGATGTCTTTCCCGATGATCTCCCCGATCAGTTACCACCACTTAGAGACATCCAGCATGCTATAGACTTCGTCCCTGGAGCCTCCCTTCCAAACCTGCCACACTATCGCATGAACCCCACGGAACATGCTGAGCTTAAAAAGCAGGTTGACGAATTACTGCAGCGAGGTTTCATTAAGGAGAGTCTTAGTCCCTGCGCGGTGCCGGCCCTTCTTACACCGAAGAAGGACGGAACTTGGAGAATGTGTGTTGATAGCCGTGCTATCAACAAGATCACCGTCAAATATCGATTCCCCATTCCGAGGCTCGATGACATGCTCGATATGATGACAGGTGCAACATTGTTCTCCAAAATTGATCTTAAAAGTGGGTACCACCAGATCCGGATCCGACCCGGTGATGAGTGGAAAACTGCCTTCAAGACTAAGGATGGTCTTTATGAGTGGTTAGTCATGCCATTTGGGCTCAGCAATGCCCCTAGCACCTTTATGAGAATCATGACTCAAGTGCTGCGTCCGTTTATGGGAAAGTTTGTCGTCGTCTACTTTGACGACATTCTTATTTACAGTCAGTCCATTAGTCAGCACTTGGACCACTTAAGGCAAGTTTGTGAGGTCTTAAGGAAGGAGCAATTATATGCCAATCCTAAGAAATGCACCTTCCTAGTAGATCGCGTCATCTTCCTGGGCTTCATCGTATCAGCCCAAGGGGTTTCCGCTGACCCCGAGAAGGTGAGGGCCATTGTAGAATGGCCTATCCCTCAGACTATCCGGGAAGTCCGCAGCTTCCACGGATTAGCCACCTTCTATAGGAGATTCATACGGAACTTCAGCACAATTGTTTCTCCTATCACTGACTGCTTGAAGAAGGGTGATTTCCACTGGACCTCAGCCGCCACTAGAGCTTTTGATGAGATTAAGCAGAAAATGGTGGAAGCCCCAGTGATGCGACTTCCTGATTTCTCCAAAGTCTTCGAAGTAACTTGCGATGCTTCGGGGGTCGGAATTGGAGGAGTCCTTTCCCAGGAAGGTCACCCAGTAGCTTACTTCAGTGAAAAATTGAACGATATCCGGCAACGTTATTCCACTTATGACAAAGAGTTCTACGCTGTGATCCAATCACTTCGTTATTGGCGACATTACTTGCTCCCGCAAGAATTCGTCATTTTCTCGGATCACGAAGCTCTGCGTTATATCAACTCCCAAAAGAAATTGAATGCACGCCACGGTCGATGGGTTGAGTTCCTTCAGGAGTACACGTACACCCTTAGACATAAGGCGGGAGTTGAAAATAAAGTTGCCGATGCTCTCAGTCGTCGTATGATGACCACCACCGAGATGAGAGCAGAAGTCGTGGGTTTCGACCAAATAAAGAGGGATTATTTGGAATGCCCCGACTTCAAGGAAACCTACACTCTCTTGTCCACTGGCAGCACGCGCTTGGTGGACGATTTCCTACTGGAGGATGGTTATCTTTTCAAAGCCCAGAGGCTTTGCATCCCGAGTACCTCCCTTAGGGAATTTTTGGTCTGGGAACTCCACGCCGGAGGCCTCGCTGGGCACTTCGGACGGGACAAGACTATCGAAGCTGTGGAGTACCGTTTCTTTTGGCCCAGCCTTAAGAGAGATGTTGGTCGGCTGGTCAGTCGGTGTCACACCTGCCAACTGGCCAAGCAACGAAAGCAGAACACTGGTCTTTACACGCCCTTACCTGTTCCCAGTTGTCCTTGGCAGGACGTTAGTATGGATTTTATCTTAGGCCTGCCCAAGACACTTCGTAGGCACGATGCTATTTGTGTGGTAGTTGACCGATTTTCCAAAATGGCACATTTCATTCCATGTTCTAAAACATCTGATGCCTCTCACATTGCGAAGTTATACTTCAATGAGGTTGTCCGTTTACATGGTTTACCCAAAACCATTGTGTCGGATAGAGATGTGAAGTTCACTAGCTATTTTTGGAAAACCCTGTGGATGAAAATGGGCACCAAACTTCACTTTTCCACTGCCTTTCACCCACAGACTGATGGTCAGACCGAGGTAGTCAATAGGAGTCTGGGTAATTTATTGCGGTCCTTGGTTGGTGAACACATTAGAGACTGGGATTCCATTCTTCCTACTGCTGAGTTTGCTTATAATAATTCAATTAACCGAACCACGGGTCGAAGTCCTTCTGAAATTGTATACGGGTTCAAACCTAGACAGCCGTTAGACCTGATTCCCATGAGTTCTAGGTATAGGATTTCTGAGTCTGCATCAGCATTTGCATCTCATTTACATGAACTTCATAAAGACATTGCACAACAAATTGAAAAGAATAATCAAGAATATAAATTACATGCAGATTTGAAACGGCGATTTAAAACTTTTGAGGTTGGTGATTTTGTTATGGTGCGGATTCGTCCGGAATGGTTTCCTCCAGGAACAGTTAAGAAATTACATGCAAAGAGTGCTGGACCTTTCAAGATTCTTAAGAAAATTAATGACAATGCTTATATAGTAGATCTGCCTGCAGATTTCAATATAAATCCCTCTTTTAACATAGAAGACTTAGTGGCATACGAAGGTCCTGATTTTAACCCACAAAATCCACTTTCAAAACAGCCTTGTGTGAACCCACCCTGTGAGATCCCAAACCTACCTCCACTACCAAATATTCCCAAATTTCCTATGGCAGAGCAAGTGGAGGCAGTCTTAAGTGATGAGATCATATCCACAAGAGAAGGAGGACGAAGAAGATATTTGATCAGGTGGAAAGGCAAGCCCGAGTCAGAGGACACATGGCTAGATCGTGAGGAGCTGCAGCAGATTGACCCAGATGCACTAGAGATCTACGAGAGCTTCAGAGATTCCTACTCGACGGAGTCGAGTTTTCTCCCACCCCGGGAGAATGATGGGGACATCAGATCATCATGGAGAGTTTACCAGCGACGTGGCCGCCGATCTACGGCCACGATCGAGTCGTTATATTTTTGAGTCGATGTATTTTATTTTCATGCATTTTATTATTTGCTTATGAGTGTTTATTTTATTTCCCTTTGTACCCCTTTGTATGGGATTGGTCATGTGTAAGCCTAAGGGCAATTGTGTCATGTCGGTTAGAGTCTTTTGTATGAGGCTATTTAAAGCCCCTTTATTTTATTTTCAAGCTAATGGATGATTACTTATGAAAATTCCTTCTTGTATGAGCATTGAGAGCTTGAGAGTTCTAATGGAGCGAGCTTCCTAGGAGAGGAAGAAGTTTGGCGCATTACCCATCAACCTAGATAAGTCGGGTTCGTGGTTTCGTTGTTTATCTCGTTCTTTCTTTTTCCGTTGATCCCCGCATACCCCTCCCTCGTCGCCTAGCCACCGGATTCTCTTGCACCCAATTTTCCCCTCCTCACCCTCCTCAAACCCACGGCCAAACAACACCCACCCCATTGCCGCCGGCCAAGGCAGTAATTGCCGGCCTCCCATCCCCTTGTTGTTTCACTATTTTTTCTAATTTAAGATCAAGATTAATTTGGGTAATTTGAAATTCAAATACACCAAAATTTGAATTCAAATTGTGTCCTAAATTAACTCTTCTATTTTAGGAATGTATGTGATTCAAGCCTATTTTGAAATTTAAATTCAAGAGGATTTAAATTAGTTATTTCCTAATTCTAAATCCTAAATTAGGAATCCTACAATTGCTCTCAATTAATTTCCTAGCAGCCATGCATGCCACCGGCCCTTTGGGAACCAAATTAGAAATTGTTTCCTAATTACCTCCTAATCCCTTTTGGAAATATTTACTGTTTCTCCACAGCCGAAACTCCCCTACCTCCCTTGATTCAAATTACTTCCTAAATGAATCCACTGTTTTAGGAAATAATTTAACCTCCTCCCTACATCCAGCCGTTGGCCCCTCTTTCCCTTCACCGCCTCTCTCTTTCTCTCTCCCGCTCTCTTTCTTTCCCTCTAACCCGCCAACTCTCTCCTCCCGTCACCACCCCTCATCTCTTTTGATTGCATGGATTAAATTATCTCTTCCAAAAACCTGTAAGGAGGTTTGTTCTCATGCTCACTAGTCTCAACTAAGGCTAGGTTCTCCTCCAAATTTTCCACATCCTAGTCCAATAAAATCTGAGAGATCTTCTCAGATTTTCTGGATTGAAAAGCTGAAACTGTTCTCAGATTGCAAGATAAGAGAGACGTATCCAGTTGATTCGAAGGAAGTCAAGGACGAAGACGTTGAAGATATTGATTGACGGATCTCCACACCTCCTTAAACAAAGGTTTTCTCCTTTTACTTGTAATCAATTTCTTCTAACTCTAAATTCTCAATTGATTGGTTGTAATCACGAAAGCTCTTTCAATTGCTCTTGCCAAGCCTAGTCATTTGTAGGATTGAGTGTAATCTTCTATGCATCCTACGTCTCATTGTTAAATGAGGGATTAACTTGAAGCCTACTATTTTTCATTGTTTTATTTTCTTGATTAACCTTGAACGCTCAAAATTTGGCGCATGTAATTTAACCTATGCAGGATTAGCTCCTTAATTGTTTTATTCGCCGCGGATATTTGCTAATAATTTCATTCAGAATTTATTCTAATCGACGAGTTGTGCAAAGTCTAAAATAAAGTCATAAGCATATCATTTTATTTAGTCCTGCATCAGTATTCCAATGTAGGAAGATGCCATTGCCTTTGAAAGGTAATCTGATTTCTTTTTTATTTATATGGGGAAAGGTAGTAGAAGGTCCAAGACTTAACCTTTGCTTTTTCTGTGATGGATTGTATTTAGAACATGGAAGTAGAGAAACATCTGCTAATTACTATAATTAAGAAAAAAATATTAACATTCTTATTCAGATTGACAGAATTCTCTCGTAGTGACATAATTGAATCTTTGTAACTATGAGTTGGTTACTTGGTTCTCTCCATGGGTTCATCTTGCACAATTTTTTATTTTCTGCTCCACATTATGGAGTTAGCTTCTGACGCAGGTGGTGATAGAGTCATGTCAAACCAAGGGATTTCATCAATACCAATTGTTTTTTTAAGAGATTTTTTTGATAGATTATAGATGGTCATCATCATTGAAACTTGAAAGTTTTAGTGGGTTAGGAGACAAGGGAAGGGGATTCATTTCTAAAGTGCTCACTAAACTGTGCATTATGCTTGGAGAATCTATCAACTCTGATGAAAAAGGGGAACAAAAGTCTAAAGAGTACTACAAGATATGACATAGAATACAAATGTGTAAAAAAGGAAAACATAAATATAATGATACATGGTGTCCTGAAATTGGGAATTCATTGGATACAATTGCTTTTATGCTAATATCTTGCTGTGATTTGTCAACATTATATGATAAAACGTTCCCAAAATTTAGTAGAAAGTGAAGAAGTTCTAAGATAGAGAGAGAATTGGACATCGAGTGGTACAACTTATTCCAAAACTAAGAAAATGAATCCAATATGAATTTTACTTGTGCTAGGGTATTCTCAAAATCAATACACTATGACGTGAAGTAGGAAATGATTTACTGCGATGTCATCCTAAGCAGCATGTGCAACTTAAACTGACTATAGTGATAAATATGCATGGATCCAAAGTGGCACACTACAACTTAATATAATTTTGGTGAAAAATGAGGGGTTGAGGTGGTTTAAACTTAAGATTAAATTTATTTGAATTTTGGGACTTTAGATGGGAAAACAATTGAATTGATGTACATAACGTTTATAAGAAGAATATATTTTACTTTTTTACAAGAAATAATATACAAAAGAGAAAATCTAAAAGCATTTGGGAAGATTATTACTCATTATATGTTGAAGTTGTTACTAATAAAAATGAGGTGGAGATAGTAATGAAAAAGTTGTTGATATGAAGATAGCTAATAACAAGATGATTACTATTAAGATAATTATCAATGAGGACAAGACAAATGTGATTAGTGCTTATGCTTCATCAATTTGATTAAAAAATAATTAAAAATAATTTTAAAAAGATATAGATGAAATATTATAGCATATATTTGAGAAAGAAAGGATATTTATTAAAAATGATTTAAATGTGCATGCATGTTCTATTAAGTTGGGCTGTGAGAGGTAGATCTTCATGTTTGATTTGTTTGAACCTTAGCCTAGTTGAAAACTTCGGTGAAGCCAATCTTTGGGAATAAGGAAAGTTTATAGTTTGACTCTTGGCCCTGTGGGTTCCCATCCTTCAATGTTCTTTAATTTCGCCGTGAAGTGATTCAACATTATTTCTATAACTTTAAATTAAGTTAATTTTGAAATAGCTTTGTTATAAATAATGTAACCAACCATCTAATATAATGAACCATTTGTGTTACTATAGAGTTTTGATTAAATAGAAGCTCAACATGCTAGTCAAATATATATAAAAAAAAACATGAGTACATTTTTATATATTGAAATTCATTGTCATCGTCTCCATTCAATATTTATTGACCTATTATTGCTCGAACTATTTACATTGGGTGATCACTTAGCCATTCTTCAAGTAAATTACTTTATCTTGTGTTTAGCTTCTTGTTATTATCAATTGTTGTAGTCACCTGATCCTATGATATGGCATCCATAGAAAAAAATGATAGAAACACTCATTTATGGCGATCATAGCCATCATAAAATGTGCAAAATCCATTGAAAAATGTTTAAAATCAATTGGAAAAATAGCTTTCAGACGAATTTCCGACTAACAAATTTTCGTTGGTAAAACACGCGTCCGAAAACAAATACCGGCGAAAAAATCCATTGGAAATATTTCCGACGAATTATTTCTAGGAAAATTGCTGTTAGAAAAATTAAAAAATTACTTAAATTCTTCCGGAGTTGTTGCCTGTCGGCACGCTTGACCGCCGCAACACACTCACTTGCCAACCCATAGCCTGCTTCTCGCCTGACCTAGCCAGCCCGCTCGTCTGCAGCTTGGGCTTTCCCGCAGTCTACCAGCCCGTGGCGCCTCCAGTGAGCTTTGAATCCAACTCCCTCAGAGATCCAATGCCAAACCATCAGGCTACGGGGAAAAATCTGTTATAAATGTTACTCTTTTTCATTTATATTATAACTTATAAAATAATTAATTTAACAAATTTTATTAGATTAGTTAGTAATAATAATTATAGAAACTATTTATTTAATTTAGTTTAACAATATTTAATTTAATTTAATTTAATGATAAATTATTAAATTAGTTAATTTTATTTTAAAATATTTATTTTAAAACAATTTAACAATATTTTTAGAATAAATTAGTTAATTTAACATAATAATAATTATTAAAACTATTTATTTGTTTTATTTTAACAATATTTAATATAATTAATTTAATTTGACAATAAGTTATTAAATTACTTAATTTAAATGTAAATGAAATCTTCAGCTAGGATAGGGAAAACTAAAATATGTCCATTTGATTTGCCTTCATCTTTGTGAAAAAGATAAACCTTTGTGTGGTGGTTGTCCGCTTCATTGTTTCTCACATGATGATGAGAGTGCCAAAAACATAACTTCTCTTATCTTCCATTTGTTGGGGCCCACATGAGAACATATGCACTTCTTGTGATCTATTTTCCTTTTGTTCATGCCTTTTGTCTGGCTTGAGAAGGATCCGTTGAACTGGCCCAAATACCATTCTTCTTATTTGCCATTTTAGGGATTTGAAGGTGCTAATTGGTGAAGGAATAGGTGCTCCTTGATGCATAGGAGTTTTAAGCTTAGGTTTGAATTGCAAAGAATGAAAACCATACATCTGATGGAACCGGTGCTTAAATATTGGATGAGAAGAAATTGGTGATTGGAGGATACATGGGCATAGGCACTTGTGCAAGATAATGAAAAATGATGGGGCTCAATTGTTGATTGGATTCCAATGTCTCTATATAACCAAACAAAATTCTGGAAACCAAAAAAATTATCTTAGCAGAATTGAGAACACCATTCTGTATCTATATAGAAACAGGGATGGGAATGCGAATAAATTTTAAAAGGTATCTTGTGGTAACATCACTGGCGCTGTATATGAAATGGGAATGTTGCTATATTCTCATGAATCTCATGCACAGTCTTAAAACAGGGAGCATTGCTGGCCTGAGTGGCTTAGTTCAAGTGGATGATGGCCAGGGAAGTAGCTCATAAATTTCTAACTTTTTTCACTTATCACACGTCCTTTAGTGTTATATGTATGATTTTAGCAAATGCATTGCAAGTCAGCTAAAGATGTTTTCCTATCCCTTTTATGCACGGAGAAATGTAAAGGTTTTCAAGTTGTGATATTTTTACTTGAAGGTCGTCGTGTGTAAGAGTATCCTTTATGTCACAATCTCTGCAAAATTATTTATCATGTAGACCTCCCATTACCTTATGTAAGACTGACAATATTGGTTTGGTTCCCCGAACATAACTTTTTGAGTAATACATCCTTTCCCATCCAAAAATATTTATCTTTGTTTAGTTTCTATTTATTCTTACTATTTAACTTTCCATCATGACCATAACATGTGTTCTACTAGCATACCCATTCAAATATTCACTTCTAATTGCTTTTCTGCCATTGTTAAAAATGATATCTCTGGTTAGGTTCATTGGACGTTTCCATACTTAAAAGCTTTCATGAGGTAGTTTGTGTTCTAGCTGGGATTTACATTCTCTAATTCTGTACTGCATGATTATGCAATAAATTAAAGGTTGCATTTCTCATCGGGACAGTTATGGTTGTTTCCTAAATTGAAAAGAAAAGCTAACGTTTTAATATTAAACTGATAGGGATGCAATTCTGTCAACCCCAGCTGTTTCTGCTGTGATTCGAAAACATAAGGTAGCATATAGAATTTCTGGATCTCTCCATGCATTCTTGATACTGCTATGGAAATCGTTGATTTTTTTGGGTCTTAATTTAACGCCCTGACAGGCTAATGGCGGTTTCATAATGAGCGCAAGCCACAATCCTGGTGGGCCAGACTATGATTGGGGTATAAAGGTGATTTGCTCCATGCTACTAAACTTTTTTGTTTCTCTCTCTAAAAGAGGTTCTCAACTTTCAATCCAAAGGATTTCGATAACAGAAACTTTTCAGCTTTGCATCCATCTTCGAACATTTTACTTTTTGAATACATAAAAACTACTGCTCTTCAAATATCTATGTGGATTCCCATGCCGTTTGCTTCTTTCATATTTTCAACTCTTGCTAATACTTTAATTTTTATCAGTTTAATTACAGCAGCGGACAACCTGCGCCAGAGTCTATCACGGACAAAATTTTTGGGAACACACTTTCTGTGAGTTACTCGAGGTCTATGAATTTCAATATTATATTTCATTTTCTACTGAAGTAACTTTGTCTTAAGGAAAAAAAAAAAAGAAGATTGAATAGTGTTGTTATTCTCAATAGAGGATGAGTTAGAAGAAAATAAATTGGGATGAGACGAGAAAATTTAAAGATTGCATGTTGACAGCTAGGATTATGTATAAACTGATCGGATTAGGGGATGGGGGGACTCTTTTTATTAATAATAGTGTAGCAAAGCAAATTGAAATGGATTAAATATGTTAAAACAAATAGAAGGCATACCTGTAGTATGATAAGAGCAACTTTTTAATTTGGAAGTGCAGGGTAGGACAAATTTTTGGCCAAAGATAATGCAGTTCGATGCTGTAGCAAAATATTTAGCTATATTTGAATTAAAGACACACATAATATAAATAGAAACCATGGTGAAGAAGGATCCCGAATCGTTTGGATGTAGTAGATGCTTTGCTGTTCTCATAAACTGTTCCTTCAATATATTATCATCTCCGCATCTAAACCTAGAAATTGATAAATGACTCAACTTATTGAATCCATTAAACTCTTAGGTAAATTGATGCTCATACGGTCAATGTTTAAAATTGCGTATATGGGTATTGAGGCGTTTTTCATTCGTGAGGCGAGGCGTAAGCCTCAAGGCGTTTTGAGGCGTAAGCCTCAAAATCAAAAGATTGCGTAAACATAAAATAATAAATTTTTTATATACTAATGATTGAATAATATAAAACATAAAAAAACATAAGATATGAAGTGAAATCAAAATATCCCAATAATAAGACAACATGAAATATAATTCAACTCAAAATTCTATCTTTCCCAAATCCCAATATTCTTTTCATTAATATATAATTCAAATTTCCAAAAATAAATAGCAATGACATATCACATAAGAACTCATAAGTCATCAGCACTGTCATCACTAAGGGATTCTTCATTTGAATCATCATTATGATGAACTGCTCTCTCCCCTTCCCCCTCTCCTTTAGAGTCCAATGTCGGGCATTTACTTCAAGATTTATGTAAGTTTTAATATATATAGCGTGAGGCGTAAGCCTCATGCCAATGAGGCGAGGCGGGCCTCAACCAAGTTGAGGCGCAAGTCTTATGAAAAAAACTTGAGGCGTAAGCATCGAGGTGCTTTTTATTGGAATTGCGCAAAGGCGGGCCTCAAGGCGAGCCTCATATTGCGCAATTTTAAACCATGCATACGGTGAATGATCAGGATAATCCCTATAGTTTCTCTGATCTCCTGCTTACATCAAATTTTATAATTCTGATATGACTTGAATACCAAAAATCAGCGAACAAGCAGTAATTTTTAGCAACCCAACAGATTTTTATTGATAAGAAAAGAAATACGAACAAACAAGATACAATAATCCTCTTTCGAGAGGAGGGCCTTTTCTCCCAAATTCTAGATACTATTAGAATTCCTCAAAAAATATTGGACAACAAACACTCACAAAATTATGCATGCAGAACATCCCCCTAACCCTAGGGTAACTCAACCACTTAAAGCAAATAATAAACAACAAATACCCAAACACCCCTCCCCCAATTCCCTCCCAAATCTGCCATATTTTCTTAATTATTTCCCTCCCAAATCAACTCTCAAATCAGCCCCCAAATATGCCCTCTTTAATTAGGAAATATTTCCTAATTAATTCCCTTCAAATCAGCCCCTAAATCTGCTATCTTTAATTAGGACATATTTCCCAATTAATCAGCCACCAAATCTTCCCTCTTCAATTAAGAAATATTTTCTAATTAATTTCCCCCAAAATCATCCCCTAAATATGCCTCTTCAATTAGGAAACATCTCCTAATTAATCCCCTTTGATTATATGACCCTTTCTAAACAACTCCCTCTTATTTAGGAAACCTCATAATTCCCTCCCAACCAAATTGACTGGTCTATCAATACTCCTCTCCCAAAGTGCCATCTTGTTCTCAATGTAGAACGAAAGAAGCTGCTGTTGAAGCACTGGACTAATAGCACTAGACTGAAAAATTGGTGCCTCCTGCATCTCTCTGATCAATCTCTTAATCTTATCCTTCTGGAGTTGGAGAAAATGATACAAACGAACACTGTTATGTGAGACTCCCTCCTTCAAAATGATAGCGTGCTCGTGTTCCCGCAGAGGAGGCAACCCCTGAACTTGCTGGAACACCTCTCGATATTGTTGGAGTGGTTGAACCATGTCTGATACTTCTATCTCCTCCCCATCTTCTTTTCCTTCCAAACTTTGCAGCTCCATTAAAAATCTCACTCCAGGCTTTCCCCTCCTTGGAAGTGCTTGCATAGATCTTAGATATTTTTGTCGGCCCCTCTCTATTGCTATTCTTTCATTTGTTTCTTCTCCAAGCTCAGTGTTCTCCAAGATTCTCCTGATCCTTTTCTTCTGTCTCTTGCTTATTGATACATTGATCTCAGCATATGAGGTAGTACTCTTGGCTTGCATCTTTTCTTCAATGATAGATTTGCAATGTTCACAGACAACGCCTCCCAAAAGTGGATGCCTGGACCCTTTAAGGTATCACAATAAAATGTACGCTGCAACTCCTTTTCAAGGGTTTTACAATTTCCAGGATACGGTGAATGATGCCTTAATAATATTAGGAAAATTTAGTCAGCTTGTTTGTGTGTATTTGCAAGGTAAATAGATACCCAGCTCTTGCTGCCAAATGAAGTACCCTCAGAACATCTCTGAGACTGCATAAGCTGATTGAATGAATCCCAATCTGTTGTGCCATTCTTATCTCCAACAGAGAACTTCCTTGCAAGAAATCCACTAGCACCAACCTCCAACAATCTACCACGTTGCCTCAGTACTGGATGAGAAGATTGGAGGTCTTCTTCGGCTTCCCTACCAAATGCATTGACTTCATTAGAAGCCTGAGAACCAATCCAATGGGTCCTCTTCTTCCATGTACCAGTACAACAACCATTAGGAGCTTGATTTTCAATCCACCTATACAAAATAGGGAGATTAATGCTAGCTCCATCAAATTGCTCTGATATAGTTGATATAAGAGGACCATATGTTCCAGTTACAGGATCAATTGTTGTTCCTTTCCCAGCCCAATGGAATCGGGTCTCCAATCTCTTCCTTGTAACAACTGCTGGAAATGTATCCTTCAAAAGCCTCACCTTCTCTTCAGCTTTACGTCATTTTGTTAAAAAAAGATTGCACTGGTTGCAAATTACCTTCAACATTAAATTTTGATCTTGATCAGCAGATACGTGTCTATGATTAGTACTGTCAGATGCTTCAGTACCAATATCATTCATATCCCAATCATTTAATAATGATCCTTTCTGATCAGATGAATTGTAGCCCTTTAATCCGTCTTGTTCAAGTTTTGAAATCAGCTTCTGTTGTTTATCCACCTTCATTGTACGCTCTGCAATTTTAAATTCACTTACATCTAGCAAACCCGACTTCTTTGTAATTTTAACCTTCAATTGTCTCAACTCATGCTCCATTTTCTGGTTCTTGTCAAGAAGCATAACTAGTTCCCAATCTTCAGCCTCCATGGAATTGTACCCAACGGCCTGCAAAATTTTGATTTGTTTGTGCAGATCCTCAACAACTTTACAAGTAGGCCTTTCTTGCCATTCTTTACTGATTTCCATTAGAGTAGCATCCTTTTCATTGAGCAAGGCGTTCAACTTCCTGATCTCGCTCATGTGTTGCTGTCGTTCATTTGGTTCATTTGACAAAGTGGTTTCCATTTTATGAAGTTCCATATTTAGATCAGAGATCATCTTTTCCTTTGTATTTAAGAACATCTCAAGAGCATTGCTCGAATCCAAAGAATGATCAATTGTGACTAGGATGGACTTGTCCTCAATCATTTGTTGTTGACCTGTTTCTGAAACAAAAAAAAAAAAGAAAAAAAAAAAGAAAATAAATAAAATCAAATCTCACTGCTCTCGGCCTCTCCCCACATCACTCCCACGGTCTTCGTGCATCGTTAAAGAGCCGAAGAGAAGAGGCCTTCAGCCTCTTTCTCTGATTCCCGCTCTCTCTCACTCCTTCCTTCGTTGCTGTGCGACTCGACTCCGAAGACGACGTTCCCTTCGAGCTAGATCGGAAGTTACGACATTTCGTGCGGAAGCAACGCCGGAAGCCGCTTGCAGTGAAGGCAACATTCTCCAGTTCGGGCGCTTCTCCGGCTCCTTCGTGGACTCTCGACTTTGCTCCTCCGTCGACTTTCCCTTTCAGCAGGATCGAAAGTTACGCATTTTGATCGGAAGCAGGAAGCGGAGCTTCTTTCTCCGGTCTTTCGTGACTTCCCCCCGCTGGATCGGAAGCTACGACATTTTGTTTGGAAGGAAGAACGGGAGCTCACTGTGTGAAGTAGCTTCCTCACTACCGTGCGCTACTCCGGCCAAATCCCGTGAATCCGCCGAACCAGGGGATTTTCCTTTTTTTTTTTTTTTTTAATTTTTTAATTATTATTATTCTTATTTTATTTTAATTAATTAAACTTAATTATAAATTAATAATTATTAATTAACAATGATGATAATTATTTAATTATAATTAATTATCTCTAATTGTAATTAATTATTATTAATGTATAATTAATTTTAATTAATCAAAATTAATTATTTTAATTTTAATTAATTAAATAATAATGATTTGTTATAATTAATTATTTAATTATAACTAATTATCTTTGATTTTAATTAATTATTATTATTTATAATTAATTTTAATTAATCAAAATTAATTATGTTAATTGTAATTAATTACTAATAATGATAAATAGTTTTAATTAATTATCCTTAATTAATTTATTAATTATTATTGATTATAATTAATTAAAGATAATGATAATAATAATAATAATAGTAATAATAATAATAAAGAGAAAGAAAATCCTTTCTTACCTCGGCATGCGTGTCAGGCCGGCAAACTACCTATACACGCTTTTCTTGGCATGGTGGGAAGGGAATCCTGCGCGACACCTACGACGAGGTAAGCGAGCGACCCCTTGGCCCCAAAATCCAGCCCTCAGCTTGTGCGACGAGCCGGCTAATCACCTATACACACTTTTCTTAGCGTGTTAGGAGGGACTCCGGTGCGACGCATATGACGAGGCAGGTAAGCCTGGTGCACGCTTTTCTTAGCGTGGCGGGGACAACCCTTAAGTACTCGTACGCGGCTCTGTACCTGCAGGGAAACAACTGCTCTTCTCTTGTAACAGGTACCGAAGTCCTATACACGTTTTTCTTAACATGGTGGGGACAAAGACTTTGCACGGCCGCGGTGTCCTTAAAAGAGGGCACCTATTATAAACGCTTTTCTTAGCATGGTGGGAAAGGCTTAGTTTTTCGTAGTTTTCCCCTAAACGGGGGAGATGCCGGGAGGTTGCTGAAATTTCGGGTGAATGTATTACTACACTCGGACCTAATTTGAACTTAAATGAGCTTGAACTTAAAGGAATTAAACATGAATTTGGACTTGAACGATGCAGAGGACTTTGATTTGACTTGAGCCTGAGCAATAGAACAAAGAACCTTTTTGCATAAAGACTTGAACTTGAGTTCGAATTGGAGACTAATGAACAAAGTTAAATGAACTAAATTGAAATCATATACAAGTGAACTCGAATATGAATTGAATAAGATTTCAGAAGACTTGACCTTGAACTTGATACAAGAGACTCGAACAGTCAAGAGAAAAGTCCCTTGGTTATTCAAACACCACTCTTCTTCCTTTAGTTGAGAAAATAGAAGATTTGTGCATCTGAACCTGGACTCAAACATATGCAGATAACAAAGCTTGACTCAAATCCGAGTGAACTCAATGTGATTGCAGGGGACCCGAACATAGAACTTAAACCTGAGATTTAAACAATCTACAAAGAACATGAAATAATTGTTACACTCCATATGCAAGTAAATGGATTTGGCATGCAAGCAAACACATCGGTCCCTTATAAAGAAATTAGCACACAAGTGGATGTGGCGAGTGGGCGACTAATGTATGTGAAGAAATCAACAATGAATGCAATCAACCCGATGGTCAATGGCAATCCTCTTAATGGACACATCGACCTTCTATGAGTTATTGAAATTCATATGCCATAAATTCAACAAGTCTCTAATAAACATGATGCGTATGTAATAGACTCCTACGACAATCCCTACAATTGCCTGTTGATTGAAGAAGACAATACTGTCAATTGATAATGTAAGATCCGTCCTTACAAACAAATGCAATCTACAAATCACCTGAGATTGGTGAAAGATGGATATGATGTAGGAACAATGACTCTCCTTTGAAAACTTCTAGGAGATCGAAGTGAATATAATGGGTCCCCGTCTACAAATAAACACGTACTACTTGTGGATAACAACAGTGTGTATATTGTAGGAACAATGAACCACTGTGGACACAAGTATGGATATCACCTACGTCAACGATGACCAAGATCTACGAGTACGTCAGGTACAAAGACAACTTGATGTACGAAAAAGGACACCTCATGGTAGAAGGAAAGAGGTGTTTGAACAAATTAGAGCTAAACTTTCTGATGTTTCAAAGTTTATTCTTGGTCCCGTATTCAGGAAGGAACTAATTCTGGCATCCACAAACAACAAAAACAACAAGTCTATTACACTAAAGACTCTAAAAAGTTCTTTGTAAGGCAGTGACCCCAAATTGCAAGAAAGACCTCCCTAGTGAATGAGAAAGGGGAGCCAACATCAAGATGATGAGATGCCTCATGACATCCAGATAATACCGCCACTGAATCCGCAACACTCGTATTAGCGGACTAAAGGCATGTATAAGCTCTTAAATGAAAAGTTGTGTGCACTCAAATGACAGTTATCTGAACAATTACAATTATTTCAAAATACCCTTGCACATGCACCATAGCTTGTATACACATAAGTACACGAGGGGCAGGTGAAATCATAAATCCGCATGGGCCCCGACGAGCGTGTTTTGAATATACATGTGACGTCTAGGGATGCTGCGCGGGTTAAAATGTGAATTCAAGTTCGAACCCGATAATTCTATACTGATCAATATGAGTCGACAGGGTTTAAACCTCCAAATCAAATACACGATCGTGACGACCGATATACTTGTTTTAATACATTCATATTAGGCCGTCAAGACCTATAACAATGAGAAGTCACTAATGAAGGCATAAAGCCTACGAGAAACCCGATGCTCGGTCAATAGCTTGGTCGAGTTGACAGGGTTC
Organism: Dendrobium huoshanense; assembly: GCA_016618105.1. Taxonomy (NCBI): domain Eukaryota; kingdom Viridiplantae; phylum Streptophyta; class Magnoliopsida; order Asparagales; family Orchidaceae; genus Dendrobium; species Dendrobium huoshanense. Next base: position 5,940,568 of record CM028356.1, read on the forward strand.
AATCAATAAAAAAGAAATGACCCTGAACACCTCGATGATGACCGCGTTGAACGAAAATCTCAACCGGACTGGTCCATTACAAATAATTCAAAATATTATCACAAAATGCAAATAATCCAAAGATATTTAAAATTGAAATCCAACCATAAATCACTTAAAGCAAAATCCATCCACCCTCCACAATAATTTGTTGGGGTAGACAAATTAAAATTTACTTCAGTTCATAAAGAGCCAAATGCCTAGTCAAAAATATCACTGGGATCCATTATCAAATAATCTCCTGTCTGTAAGGACGTGGTACGTGTCCTCTAACTGACGGTTTTGCCACTAAATGACACCGCAGGATAAACGGTTATGATCCGGGGCCCTCTGAACCGAGTGGTTTTGCCGCCAAATGGCACCACGAAATACCAGTTATAACCAGAGCCAATACGCTCCGTAATGACATCAAATCCTTGAGATATTGAATCAATAGGATATGATCGATAGGGCACAAAGCCCTTTGTTAGCTAATGTGGATTTAAATGTCCTCTTTGACAAACATTCACCCCATGTCTACAAGGTCCCCTTGGATGAAGCAACCCATGGCTGCCGACAAGGATCCTTTTATCAGGTTGGGTCGACTACCTTTTCTGACTACCGCGATGGCCCGGGACGACGGAACCATGGGATCTTGATCGGGTCTATCATCCATTCCCCTACCATCCTCTTTAAGTGCACGATGGTGAAATTTCTATTTTAAATATCAAATCTTTCAACCATTCAAACTTCCAATTCTCAAGCCCAATGCTGCTACTATATGCCAGATAACACGTATTCTCTACGTATCTGATTTACGACTAGCCTTAATCAAAAGTTCTCTCTCATTATTGGGAGGGGTAATTAACTATAAGGGCTTGCGCCTATATGAAACCAGAACTCAAATTATTAAGTCCTTGCACATGAGGGTGAAATCTCTGGGTAGTGTCTTATCTACAAACCCATCTGCCTTCCAAAATTTACCCCGAAAGTTATTCCGTTAAAACTCCATCACCGAAAGATAAAAAGCAACAGTGTCAGGAGAGGAGGCCGGGGCCGAATTTTTGGAGCCCACATTCACACCTTCAACTTTCTTACTCTATGATTTCCACCGCCCTAATAACTTCTTCTCTATTGTAACGATTGTCATGATCCATCCATGTTTCCCCCGTGTATTGATGGTGAGAATCCCACCTTTCTTCCATTGTCCTCCTATGATCAGATCCCCATGGCTCGGTTCGTCCTTATCCTTCCTTGGTTGTCCACTCCCCTTGCCCAAATGGCCTCCCATAGTGGCGGTCATCCTACCACCCTTCACTATAAAACTTCTTTCCTGCTGTCCCCCCATCCGAAAACCCATATTTCCCCATATTAGAGCCCTAAGAGGTGGCTCATGATGAAAGGATCTCTCTTCATCGAACTCTTCCCATCCGACCTCTTTCCCTTTAGATTCAGCCAAGGGAATCCCGATCAAATCTTGATTAGGGTTACCAATCGGCGTTGTAAGTGGGGTTTTGGATCAAATCTCTATGAGCTTTCTTATCATTTCTTCCAGAATTTCCCTTCCCTTTGGTCCAGTCCTGGGAATCGCTGATGAAGCTTTTGATTGCATCTCGATCATCTTCTTCATCATATCTTCCTAGTTTTCAAAGCGGTTCTTTATAGATGAGAGCCTTCCTTCCATGGATGAAGACCTCTTCTCCACGTTGGATTTGATTTGCTTCTTCTTACTTTCCAACACATCAACCTTCTTTGCTGTCATAGGTCCCAAAAAAATGCTATGATACCAATTTGATAGGACTTGAACATAAAAAATCAGCAAACAAGTAGTAAATTTCATTAACCAAACATATTTTTATATTGAAAAAAAATATGAATTAGCAAGATACAATGGTCCTCTTTTGAGAGTAGGACATTCTCTCCCAAATCCTAGATGCTGCTAGAATCCCTCATAATAATAGTGGACAACAAACACTCACAAAATTCTACATACAAAACATTCCCCTAACCCTAAGGTAAATCAATTACTTAAAGCAAACAAAAAACAACAAATACCCAAACAGCCCTCAACCAATTCTCTCTCAAATTTATCATATTTCCTTGATTATTTCACTCCCAAATTAACCCCCAAATTTGTCCTCTTGAATTAAAAAATATTTCTTAATTAATCTCTCCGAAATCAGCCACTAAATGTGCTCTCTTCAATTAGGAAACATATCATAATTAACCCTCTTTGATTAAGAACCTTCATAAACAGCTCCCTCTTACTTAGGGAACTTCTTAATTCCCTCCCAATCAAATTGACCGGTCGATCAGATTCATTATGATATTACCTTTTTTATCATGTTAAACTTGTATTGTTGTGTTCGGAGGACTAGAGGGTTGTAGCAATTGTCTTTTTAAAATGCTAGGTAAATCTACCCACTCTAATCTTAATTTGTGCTTCACAAATGTTAGTTGCCTTCGACTAAGGGGTCTAGAAAGTATTCTTTCATCCAAGCATTATAGTATAGATATTATGTCCTCGTCACAACATGTCCCCTCATGTTCATCATTTTAGAACCAATAGTCTTGCACACCGATTTGTTTCCCATAAAAATATAATCATGTGATTTATAAGTGGAAAACAACTCTATCATAATAGATGATATGAGAAATTAAATCCAAAATTCACTAACCGTTGCATCCGCCTCCATTTACCAATCGAGTATCGTTAGTATTTGAATAACACCAATTTGTAATACATATATTGCAGTGTCTTCCTTATAGTTGTCATCTATAGTTTCTACTATCACGACCCAATTTGAGTCCTTAGAATACCAAGTCGGGAACATACGTTTGGGCGTTAGTTACCTAAAAATTAAAACAATATAATAAAACATCTTTCAAATTTACAAAGAGCCAAAGAGCCACTAATTATATTCATTACAATTTAAACCATTTACAATTCAAATTTACTCCAAAGATCTCAAAACAATTGTATTGAAATCAAATGCATAGAATCATCAAATATCTATTCTTGTTCAATCCTCTTCTTCTGCATATAAAATCTTTTCTTTTATCTATTTAATGTATAGGAGCCTTACGTGAAACATTATATTTAATGGGTTAAATTTCAAACAATTAGCCTAGTTGCTAATTACAATTTAATAATATAGCAATTTAAAAATAAATAGAAAATAATATGCATGTGAGTCATTATGCAATCACTAAATATTTCATTTATGAGAATTTAAACTAACATATTTGATAAGATAAAGGCAACATCATTTCATAGAAGATAACACTTTATAATTTATTTTTAAATCATACTCTTTTGATATAACACTCGTTTTAGGAGCATTGTTTAAAATTTGCATCAATTAAGGCATAATCATATCTATTTTCATTTTATTTTTCAAATCTTTTTATTTTATGCGCATAGGTATGTTTCGTTCTCAGGTACTATTATTATACAAGGGGGTGAACTGTTTCATTTCAATATCTACATACATTTCTTTTAATTATTTGTATTCATTCCTCTTGTCATATCTAAACAAGTACTTTTAAAATTCATGTAATTGAAATAAAATACCTTTCATCAATATTATTACAATAGGAAAATATTTATAGGAGGAAATGACACATCTTTTTACTAATTTAATGATAATATTAACATATGGAACTACATGCCAGTTGTTGCATCAAGCTAGAAGTAAGAATTGAAAATTGCCAAAAATAAAATTGTCATCACCCATCTCAATTCCTTTTAGAAGATCAATTCTTTCACTTCAAGGTTACTTCAATGTTGGTTTAACCAAAATTAATTCTTCCTTAATTCACTCCGTATACATCATGCACTCATTTATATCAACTTACTTGTTTACATTCATCATAATTGCCTGAAATTTAATTCATAGCTAACATTTACATTTAAATTTTCTGATTGAATTAACGATAATGAAAATAATTAAATTTTGGGTTTAGCTCTTACCTTAACTGTAATGGAGACGGGAATTTCTCCTCTTTATTTTACTCTTCTTTGCTTAAAATTCTCTGTTTTGAAAGATAAAGAAAATCCTAGCTTTGGTATCTTCCTTTCTTAAAACCCAAACTTCTTAATTTAATTCATATCTAACATTTACATTTAAATTTTCTGATTAAATCAACGATAATCAAAATAATTAAATTTGTGGTTTAGCTCTTACCTTAATTGTAATGGAGAAGGGAATTTCTCCTCTTTCTTTTACTCTTCTTTACTTAAAATTCTCTTTTTTGAAAGATAAAGAAAATCCTAGCTTTGGTATCTTCCTTTTTGTAAAATCCAAACTCCTTACTTTACTCCTCCACTACAAATCGAAATATAATTTTATAGGAAATTTATATTAAGGTTTATTAAATTTTGATAAAAAGCTTCTTATTTTGTTAAAAAATGTAAATTAATATACCTTTTATGTACCTTCTATAAGCCACATGTTTGATACTTCTTGTTCTTAGTCCCTCCCTCTCGATCTCTTTTTTTTTCCTTCTTCCCTGTCTCACTACTACTTTCCTTTCTTTGTCGAGGCTAGCATTGAAGGTAGTGTCAAACGGCTTTAAAGGCTTCATCATCTTCTCCCTAGCTCGCGTGCTCCTCACTTCTATTTTCTCATGTTTGCCCCTTCCTTTCTCTGTCTCCTTGTCGAACAAGGTGAAACCGCACGGATCGCTCTCTCTTTCTCTTTGTTGTGCCTGCTCTTCTCTCTTTGTCACACTCACTTGGTTAGGGACGAAAAATTGGTGCTCTTAATGGATGAGCCGACTAAATCAGTTCATTTGAACTAATGTGGCTGATTCAATTAGACTGATCATCAGATCTTCTATCTTTTCAAAGTTTGTTAATCTGGCTTTATATACTCTTTCTTCTTGCAATATTATCAAATGATGAATTTTAATCTATCACAAGTTGGATGGTTGAAGTGGAGGAATGCATTGGGCTTGTTGTGTGATAAAAAAAGTCCCTATCAAACTTAAGGGAAATTGATGCGGACATCGGTACGAAGATTTGACGCATCTATCACAGGAGGCGTCGCAAATCGACGGCTATCATTTAAACCTTCTATTATGATTTATTTTTCTGAATTTTAGTTCTAAATTAATATATTTCCTGTTTTACCCATTGGATAGTTTGTTTGAGTGTTATGGCCCAAGGGGCAATTTTGTAATTTCGAATTTTCTCATATTAGGGCCTATAAATAAGGGCCTTAAGCTATTGTAATGGATGATTATTGATAATGAAAAATTTTATGTTCTTGTTGATCTCTTAGTGAGTTCATGTGATCTCTTCGTGAGTTCATGAGAGGAGAAGCCTGAGGAGGGTAACTTGCAATACCCGTCAATTTTTGGAAGAGTCCGAGTTTTGCGGTTCTTACGATCTATTTGTGAGTTCGTTATTTATCTCTATCTTTCTCGTATATTCTTGTTCATCTCCTTCCTCCCCTCTTCATCCACCCAAGTATTCCCCCCTAGCTCCACTTCCTCAACCCACGGCCGACACTCCACCCAACCCCTCATACCGCCGGCCACCTTCCACCTCCTTCTCCCCATTGAAATCCTTGCCTAATTTGTGTAATTTAATCTTTGGACATATTTTCGAAATTCAAATCCAACGAATTTGAATTTGAAATCTTTCCTAATTTGTCATTCTATTTTTGGAAAGTTCTTAAATCAATTCTTTTGAATTTCAAATTCAATTAGTTTTGTTTAATTACTTTCCTAATCCTAAATTTACAGTTATGCAAGCCTCATCCCCACATCCCCTCTTGCCCATTAATGCTGCCGGCCCCCATATGAGTAAATTGGGGATTTATTTTTTAATTACTAAATAAACTCATTTGGGAAATAATTCAAATTATTTCTGTTGCTCTTTGGCCGAATTGCCCAAGAATTAAACCTGTTTTTATCTTCTTTCCTATTCTATTGCAGAATTTGAGTTGGAGCATTAAATTCTTTCCCATTACAATTCCCGTAATAGCTTATTGTTTTGGAGAGTTTCCAAAACCTGATTGCTGCTGCCAGCTTTCCCGTTGGAGTTAATTCCATAATTTCCTCTCATGCTCAGCCAATCCCGGAAATCTTTCCCTAACTCCTCCCCTCACCTCCTCAATCCAGCCGGCCCTCTCTCTCCCATGAGATTTTAATTTGAATTAAATCCTAAATTCTCCCTCAAAGTATTTGAGGAAATAATTCAAATTCCCTCAAATAATTTGCTGTCCAGTTAATCCCCGTAGGCAGAATTTTCTCAGCTTGTCTCTTCTCCATCAAAGCTCCAGCCATTAATTGCCTTACCTAGGCTTGCTATCAGTTTTTTTTTTTGGAGAGGAGATCCTTTCCCTAGCAAAGTTCAATTTCCATTCTACATCAGAAATTCTATAAAATGGTAGTGAGACCTGCAATGCTTTATGGTGCAGAATGTTGGCCATTAAAAGAGAAACATAATATTAAGTTAAATGTTGTAGGGATGTGGATGTGCAGGTGGATGCGTGGCTTTACTCTAAGAGAAGGATATGAAATGAGCATATACATGAAAAGGTTGGAGTAGCTCTAGTGGAAGATAAGATTAGAGAGAGTCGCCTTAGATGGTTCGGTCACATAAAACGATGACCTTCCAATGATTTGGTTAGGAAAGTAGATGTATTAGTTTTGACTTATGTTAAAAAAGATAGAGGTAGACTAAAAGATTTGGTTAGAAGATATTAAAAATGACTTTTTTTATTAGATTTAGATGAGAATTTAACTCTTAACATGACACAATGGAGAAAAATGATTCATTTAGCCGACCCCACAGTGGGATAAAGGCTTGTTGTTGTTGTATGAGATTTACTATTGCCTTGACTAGAATCCCCTTCTCAGTAAATCTCCCCTTAACCAACAATTCCTTATATGTTTTGTTATCTCCTATATTCTCAAGCTTAAAAATTATATACTTATATAAAATAAAGAATTTAACAACCTTTAAGTCGATTGCATTTCTATCATGCAACGTGGTGTTTCAAGAATGTTTGTAAAATTGCAGTACAGGGCACAATAACAATGAAATTTGATCATTGTAATCAACAACTACATGAATAGTCTTCAAATATCGACTAATATGATTGGAATTCATTCATATGTGATTTAGTGGATGTAGCTTCCTACATGCAAAGTAAGTGGAATTTTTGCTTTTGATGAATTTTATTGGATAGTCTTTTTTCCTTATACAAAAGTCAAGCTTGGCCACCAATCTGTTAGGCCGGCACCTGAGCCGGCTGGACCGGTCCAACCTGGACCGGTCCTGGTCTACACCAGGCGGAAGCCAGGCGAACAGGGAGGGGGGCGGAAAAGCTTAGGGGCCCACTTGGAGTCAATTTCAAATTGTGGGAGGGAAAATTTGAATTAAGAGGGGTATTTAGGTCTTTTGTAATACTCATTTCATGTTTAATTAGGGAGATGAGGGGGGAATTAGGGTTATCTGGAATTTGAATCTTATTTGGAGATCTAGTGATGAGGACATCAGTTGGAAAGTCTACCGTCGACGTGGCCGTAGATCTACGGCCACGATCTACCCGATGTATTTCTGATTTTAGTGTGATCATTTTATTTTGATGTATTTTTATTTCTGCACTTTTCCCTTTTTATCCTTGCTTGAGGGATTGAGTCTTGTAGCCCCTCGAGGGTATTTTAGTCTTTTATGTTGTGTCTTTGTAGTAGGCTATTTATAGCCCTCTTCTTGTACTTGTGATGATTGATGAATACAACAACAACAACAACATCAAGCCTTTATCCCACTACGTGGGGTCGGCTACATGAATCCTTTTTCTCCATTGTGTTCTATTAAAAGTCAAATTCTCGTTTAAATCTAATAAAGAAAGGTCATTCCTAATATTTTCTAACCAAGTCTTTTTAGGTCTACCCCGACCTTTCTTAACATAAGTCAAATCTAATACCTCTACTCTCCTAACCGGGTCATCGGAAGGCCGCCGTTTAATGTGACCAAACCATCTAAGGCGACTCTCTCTAATCTTATCTTCTACTGGAGCTACTCCAACCTTTTCACGTATATGCTCATTTCGTATCCTATCTCTAAGGGTAAAGCCACTCATCCACCTGAGCATCCTCATCCTCATCTCTGTGATGATTGATGAATGATATGACAAATTTTCTTGCATTGGTCTTCTTGAAGCTTTCTTTTGTAAGAGCTTGAGAGAGAGGTTGAGAGCTAGGTGGAGCCTAGGAGAGGCCACCCGTCGTACCCAACAGTCACCACCGGTGGCTCTTGGTTTTTCCCGTCTTCCTTCTTCTCTTATTCTCCGTTTTCCACCTCCGGCCTTTCATCCACCACCACAAACCTTCCCCTCTTAACCTCACCTCCCAAAATCCCTCTCCTCAAAGAAAACCCGCCCCCCTCCCATTCATCCCGCCGGCCACCATCTTGACCGCCGGCCTCCCCACTGTCCACCGCCCCTCCCTTCCACCCATCACCGGCCTTCCCCATACCATCTCCATGAATTTCAGATTTTGAAACCCAAGGTGTAAGTTTCCAAATTTGGCCGACGCCAAATTAGGAAAGTTTTCAATGAGAATTCAAATTTCAAATTTTGAATTTGAGTGGATTTGAGATTTTCATAATTAATTTGGCGAAGCAAATTAGGAAACGCATAACTCTCTTTTCCCTCACCCCATCCACCTATACATGCCGCCGGCCCCCCTTCATGGCCCCCTCCATTAATGCTCCATTAAGGGATTATTAATGCATGCTATTTGAAATTCAAATTCATGAATTTTCCCTCCATTCTTACTTAAATCTGAGAATAATTTCAGATTTGGGAAATACACAAATCCTTTTTTTCACCTAACCTAGCCGCCCTAGCCCTAGCCGCCTCCCTCTCTCTCACAACCCGCCGGCCACTCTTCCCCACCGCCCCTCTCTCTTTCTCTTTTCACCCTCCTCTCAAGGCATAGCTCCTACTTCGATTGAAGATGGAAGATCAATCCGGAGCTTGAAGATAAACCTTACATCTCACGACGTTTCTTCGATAAAACTTTGCCTAGCCTTGGACGGAACAATCATTGGAAGGTACGTGGGATTTCTACGACGTCTCTCCGTGAAGGTGATCCTTTTCTTCCTTGATTCTTCTACTTTCGAATTCCAAGTTTTTCGTGAGAGTTTGTTCAAAACAAGAAATTGTGTCTACTTATTGCCATCCACTAGTATTCGTAGGATTTGTTACTTCATTGCTTTTAGATCTCGTTGTTAAACAAGGATTATGTTGGAAGCTACTTCGCATGCACTACTTTGATTTTCCTACGTGTTTTGACGCCACTTAGCATTTTGTGTAGTTTGGCCTAAACGAAAGTGACCATTCATTAGTTTTATTTTGTTGTTTTAATCACTTATAACGAGAATCTAAAATTGCTCTTAAATATTTTGTGCAAATCTCCAATTTCGCATATAGTTCTACATCATCTAGGTTTTGGTTCTTGGGCTCTTGGCGTTGCCGGAGATTGTGGAGAGTCTTCCTTCCTCTCGAATTGAAGGAAAATTGTATCTTTCTTATTGTCTTGCTTCTACTATTGGAATACAATAGATTTGTGTGATTTCTTCTCAGATTTCTAGCGATTCTTCCTGTTTTTTCCCTGTTTCTTGGCTGATTTCTGCTGTGGACAGCAGTTTTACATTGGATCTACTTGGTTTTGGTGAGAAACACTTGGAAATCCAAGTGTTTCCTATCACAATCTTTATGGCTATTTTCTCCCACTCATCCATTAAATATAATTGAATCATTGAGTGTGCTTTTGATCCATCTTTGGTTTACCTTCTTCGCTTACTCTCATGCATATTGACCACATGAGTGCCTTCATAAAGTCCCCGTTGAACTAAAACATCATAAATCTTGCTTTTTCAAAGCTCAACACTTGAGCCAACAAACCTCTTAGACTCAGGGTTTCATTTTCTTCATTAACCTTTATTTAATACAAGTTTCCATAAAAAAACCTAACTCTAGGTGGACGCATTAATCAAAAGTGAATTTAATAAACCACGGTGCAATGACTGGAGAAACCAAGAACAATCAAACATAAATATTTAGGGAAAGAAGTTCAAAGTAGTCCCTTGATTATTCATATATGACTTATTTAGTCCTACTGTATTACATTTCTTCAATTTCATATACAAAATTAATACCAAATAGTCCCGTAGTGACCAAATTGAGATTGGTTTTATATAGTTGAGGGATTTCATTTGGATTAATTTTGTATCCAATTTCGTCAATTTCTACTTGAGGGTCCATTTGAGATCAATTTTGCATACTCGAGGAACTAAATTGAAGAAATGTGATACTCTTGGACTAAATTGGTCACATATGAATAGCCGAGGGACTTTTTAAACATTTTCTCTAAATATTTATATTGGTTTGATAAATATTTTTATGTCTAAGAGCAAGGAGAGAGAACCTAATCTATTAAATGCGAATATACAATTAGTGTTCAAAATAAGGACAAGCACCGACCCTTCCTAAAATCTAAATACGTCAACTCTCATCATAAAAGGGAAGTCCCAATTATTTCACTACAAATATGAGAGAAAATGATTGAAGAGATAGTGAAGAAAGATAATTAAACCAAGCCTAGCAATTATTTACTTGAAGTTCTTCAAAATGATAACTTTATACCTATATTGGGTTGGCTCAAAATTTCTGGTGCAATGGTACTTTTGATTCATCAAGTGATACTTTCTCATCATAAAAGTTAGATTTCTTTGGTTTCTCTCTCTGAAAAAATATTTCTCTATTTTTGGATTTCTAAACCTAAAGTTCTCTGTTGAACTGCTCTCACCTATAATATTCGAATGTACATGGATCATTGCTTTGGAAATTGCACCCTTATGGTCCTGGTCATATGCACCCATTTTTATAGGAGTTTTTTATTCAGTAATTTCAAATTCAAATCGTGATCTAATTTTCACTTGAAAATATCCGAATGAAAAAATGATCCTAATAGATTTTCAAATAAGATTTTATGTCAAATTAAAAAAAAATGTTATTATTCCTAAATAACCTAATATTTTATTCCTTGGCTTATCCTAATAAGTTATTGGGTAAACATTTTTGTCATATGACGTTTTGAAAAATTTATGTTATATTTCAGTGCATTCATCTTCAATGCCATTTTCATATTCACAAGCATGATTGAAACATGGATTTCAGTCAGTTTCTTGCTGGAATGATAGAGAGTTCCTGGTCTTTATAGATCAGCTGCTACAGATTTTTCACATTTCCATTTTATTCGGGAGGATATTATCCTCGTGTAGATATTTAACCATTCTTTGCTAAACGTTGTGGTTCTGATCCATTAATTTTTTTCCTAATATGCAATTGAGCTTCTTGCAATTTTTTTACTTGAATTTGTTCTTCAGATTTTGGAAATAAAAAGAGCGGATATACCAGATGTTGATTTCTCTTACCTGGGAGTTACAAGCTATGGTAACTTCATCGTTGAGGTGATAGATCCGGTGGCAGACTATCTGGACCTGTTAGAGGTGATAGAACATCGGGGAAATCTTTTTGATCTTTGAAATGTTTTTATATTACCTATATTAAATTCCAAAATAGCGCCCTAACTATTGGCATATGGCCATTTAGTCATGGAGTATCGTATATCATCAATTTAGTCTTTTAACTGTATCAAATTGTTCCTAAATGATTCCTCTTGTAGAAATTGTGATTTAAAATTGATCTCAATTTAATCCATAAGGGATCATCTTGGATTAATTTCATATAATTAAGAGATTAAATTAGTCATATATAAGTAGTCAGGGGCCATAACCTTATATCGTATCTTAGAAAGTTTCTTCCTTTACTTTTGCAGAATGTTTTTGATTTTCAGCTTATGAAAGATCTTCTTTCTAGGCCAGATTTCAGGTATGCTATTCTTCATATGGGAATTCTATATATTCACTAGAAAGCCATGTTTCAACAATCAACAATTTGTATTGGACATAATTGCCATAACCTTAGAAATTTTCAATTTACGGCCGTTTGTTAGTTATAACTTTTTTTTTCCTCATTTAAAATACTAGATCTATCTATACCCGCAGTGATTTTGTTTTAGTTCCTATAGCTTTGTTTTACCGAGATTGCTTCTTCTCATTTTGAGTGTAATGAGATACCTGTGTATTCCTTGAAAACTTTTTGATTTGTTCATTGGAAACTATTTTGTTTTCTGGAAAAGCTTTTTGTGATGATAGTTATAAACTCTTGAAGGGGAGAAATAAGCGATTGTTGGTCTAACTAATGTACCTAATCTTGTAGATTTGTATTCGATGCTATGCATGCAGTGACTGGTGCATATGCCAAACCTATATTTGTGGATCGGCTTGGCGCAAATTTGGTTTGATGCTTGATTGCTTATGCTTTTACTCCATTTTGATAAGCAGTTTTTTCATGGTGTTATTGCCTCTAAAATAATTTGTTGACTTCAGGATTGCATATCAAATGGAGTACCTTTGGCAGATTTTGGCCATGGCCATCCAGACCCTAACCTTACGTAAGGAACTTGAAGAATATCATCTCTTTAAGTTTCATTTTTAATATAGCGTCATTTTCCTCATTTATAATGCAACAGGTATGCAAAGGAACTAGTTAGCATAATGTATGGTGAGAATGCACCTGATTTAGGAGCTGCAAGTGATGGTATGTACGGCGCTTCTGAAAATAGAATATTTGGATATTCTTTTAATTTGCATGTTTATGTCTGAAAACCTCTCTCTTTGATAAGTGTTGTTTGCAATCGGACTTGATAATATGCTAGATAAGCCGACCTTACAACAGGAAGGCATATCTCTTGAAAAGATAGAAATCAGATGCCCTTGTTCTTTGAATTAATGGTTTTGATATTATCAGAAATTGGGATTGGTGCTTGGAAATAGAATGCACAATGGAATTCTAGCTTTACAGGAGAATCCTTTAACGAGCTATTGGGAGAATTCTTTACTTGAGGAGTCTTTTAGATGTTACGCAAGTTTTTTTAGCCAAAAATATCCTTGGTATGGTATAGAAGTTATCTTAGAGTCTTCATAAAATATTGGAAGAAACCAACATTTTTTTTTGTATGCTTGGATATTGACCTTCTAATGTTTGGATGCTTCTTGCATGGTTGGAACTTTGGGAAACCTTAAGGGCAGGCTATCCATCATTGCGTAATACAATTCTATCTGTCCTTTAGTCTACACTACTTGTTTAGCTGGTCAAACATCTTTTACTTTGTCTGAGTTGGACCAATTTAGGGTTTGGATTCACCCAGATTTTAGCCCAAATGAGAGGCTTTGCTGACAGTAACAGGATCAGTAACGAGTTTTTTTTTTGTTATTGAATATTGTTGAACAATATTGAAAAGCAATTATGTGTGAAAGTTTCCTGCTGACGCTTTAACGTTGTGATGGAGTATTAATGTTTGCATCCGAATAATTTATCTGTCCCAGCCATTAGCCCTGTCTCATTAAAGTTGATTTTTCACTGAATGTTAAAAGTGAAGCATTTGTTTTTAATTTTAGCTTGTATTTTGCTTGAATTAAGTTGTTGTATCATTTTCGTTGTGCTTATTGCATTTGTCATGTTATTGCTGGATGAGCATTGGTATATCTGGCATGCGAATCTGATGTAGAACGGGTAGGAGGTAGTGGCAAGAATGAACTCCAAACTTCCTTCCAAAAATCTGGAATTGCCCTTCTCCAAAATCTGAAATAAATCGGGATTTATCTCAAAAATCTGAGAGGAAAACTCAGTTTTGACCTGTAGGGAAGAAGATCTTGAAGGAGTAAGAGGTGAGGAATTTAGATCCACTAGAGCACTAACGGTGGAGAGGGCAATTGAGAGATAGAGATGGCTAGGGAGGGGCGGCGGGATGCTGAGGAGGGGAATTGGAAATCCAAAATTAAATTCCCTGGATGTAGGAAATTAATTAGCTGGCTATGGCAAAGGAGAAATTCGGGTAAGAGGGATTTGAGGGAGTTTGGATTATTTCCTAAAACTTGGATGGGAAATTTAGGTGATAAAGGAGACAGTGGAAGAAATGAGGCAGAATTTGTGTGAGGAATAAAAGAGAAGGAAGGGATTTGGTAGAGAGAAGAAGGGGCGGGTGAGAGAGGGAGACGGGTATAGGGGCGGTGATGCAGGGAAAAGAAAAGGAAAAGAATTTCTTTATTTCCAGAAGTGGACTTACCACTTAGGCAATAATTTAATCCATTCCAGGTGAGGGGAATTCAGTAAAGAGGAATTACGTGGCTTTCAAATTATTTCCTAAGTGTTGTGTTGAAGTTAGGAAATAATTAAAAGGATTTTTGTTCCTGTAATTAATCTCCATAGACTAGGGAATTAATTAGTAGAGCAAGGCAAGGGGAAATTTGGGCTCATGATTAGGAATTTAATCAAAAACTGAATTTTAATTTCAGTTTTGGTTAAATTAGGAGGGAATTGATTTGAATTTTAAAATTCAAATCAAAAAATTAATGCCATGAATGGGGGAGTAAAGGAGGGAGCCCAAAGAGGGGGCCGGCGGGTTTAGGGAGAGAGATTAATTCAAATCCTGAAATTAATTTCAGGATTTGAATGAAAATGGGGGGAAATTAATTTGAAGATTGATTTCAAATTAAGATGCCATTAATGCCTTAATTGGGGAATTGATGGGAGGAACACCAATTAGGAAAGATTTCAAATTTGAAATTTGAAATCCCAAATTGTCATGAATTTTCCCTCTTGATTTTGCCAACCCAAATTGGAAAGAGGCATGGCCAAGGGAGAATGAGGGGGTGAGGTGGCCGGCGGGTTGTGAAAAGGTGGCCGGCGGGATGGTGAAGAGGTGGCCGGTGGCTTGGGTGGAGGATGGGGATGTCGACAAGGAGAAAATGAAGAGATAACAAAAAGAATAAAAAAAAATAAATAAAACCACGAACCCGACCGTCTCCAAGGTTGGTGGGTGATACGATTTCCCTCTCCAAGGGATCTCAAATCACGAGCCCGGACCCATCCTGCGGCTAGTGAAGATTTCGATTCCTCCCATAGGAATCTCACAAACGCTCTCTCACAAGAAGAGCACAAGTGTGGAAAAACACAAAAATTTCATATTCATTAACCATCCTTTTACAATAGCTTAAGGCCCTATATATAGGCCATAACATGATAAAATAAAAATTACAAAATTGCCCCTTGGGCCATAATACTCATATAAACTATCCTAGGGGTACAACAGGAAAATACATTAATTAAGAACTAAAATGTAGAAAAATAAATCATAATTGAAGGTTTAAATCATGGCCGTCGATTTGCGACGCCTCCTGTGATAGATGCGCCAAATCTTTGTACCGATGTCCGCATCATTCTCCCTCGGTGGGAGAATACTCGACTCCGTCGAGTTAGCATCACAACTGCTCATGTTCTTGAGAGAGATTTTTAAAGCGTCCACCAATTGTGGAGCAAAAGATTTTGTTGCAATGATATAATCGGGTCCGATGCAAGTTTGACCATTGTTGGATGGAGCAATTTCTGATGGCTTTAGGAAAACAACATTACCAGCTGCAATAGCTCCTATGACAGGATCAATAGCGAGTACTTCCTCTTCATTAGCCTACTTGTCAATCAATCCATCTTCTTCTTCTTCATGTTCTTCCTTGATTACCTTAGGTTCCTCTTTGATTTGCACAGTGATTGGGAGATTGACAACTTCATTAGCCTCCATCCATTTTTCCACTCTATCCCTTATCTCTCTGTCTCTTAGTGCATTCTTTCGATCCTTTGATGATGGGGTTTTTGCATAAAACGGTGGGTTAGTCCTGCCTCGCTCTAGGTGATCGAATCGTTCGATTGTTTGACGGTGGAGGTCGACTAAGTCCGCTTGATCTTCCTTGAGTTGTTGACTAACGGCGCCCAGTTGACCTACCAACCAATTTAAAGTCCGTCCAAGTTGATCCGAGTCCATGCTCTGATACCAAACTGATGTAGAACGGGTAGGAGGTAGTGGCAAGAATGAACTCCAAACTTCCTTCCAAAAATCTGGAATTGCCCCTCCAAAATCTGAAATAAATCGGGATTTATCTCAAAAATCTGAGAGGAAAACTCAGTTTTGACCTGTAGGGAAGAAGATCTTGAAGGAGTAAGAGGTGAGGAATTTCGATCCACTAGAGCACTAACGGTGGAGAGGGCAATTGAGAGATAGAGATGGCTAGGGAGGGGCGGCGGGATGCTGAGGAGGGGAATTGGAAATCCAAAATTAAATTCCCTGGATGTAGGAAATTAATTAGCTGGCTATGGCAAAGGAGAAATTCGGGTAAGAGGGATTTGAGGGAGTTTGGATTATTTCCTAAAACTTGGATGGGAAATTTAGGAGATAAAGGAGACAGTGGAAGAAATGAGGCAGAATTTGTGTGAGGAATAAAAGAGAAGGAAGGGATTTGGTAGAGAGAAGAAGGGGCGGGTGAGAGAGGGAGACGGGTATAGGGGCGGTGATGCAGGGAAAAGAAAAGGAAAAGAATTTCTTTATTTCCAGAAGTGGACTTACCACTTAGGCAATAATTTAATCCATTCCAGGTGAGGGGAATTCAGTAAAGAGGAATTACGTGGCTTTCAAATTATTTCCTAAGTGTTGTGTTGAAGTTAGGAAATAATTAAAAGGATTTTTGTTCCTGTAATTAATCTCTATAGACTAGGGAATTAATTAGTAGAGCAAGGCAAGGGGAAATTTGGGCTCATGATTAGGAATTTAATCAAAAACTGAATTTTAATTTCAGTTTTGGTTAAATTAGGAGGGAATTGATTTGAATTTTAAAATTCAAATCAAAAAATTAATGCCATGAATGGGGGAGTAAAGGAGGGAGCCCAAAGAGAGGGCCGGCGGGTTTAGGGAGAGAGATTAATTCAAATCCTGAAATTAATTTCAGGATTTGAATGAAAATGGGGGGAAATTAATTTGAAGATTGATTTCAAATTAAGATGCCATTAATGCCTTAATTGGGGAATTGATGGGAGGAACACCAATTAGGAAAGATTTCAAATTTGAAAATTGAAATCCCAAATTGTCATGAATTTTCCCTCTTGATTTTGCCAACCCAAATTGGAAAGAGGCATGGCCAAGGGAGAATGAGGGGGTGAGGTGGCCGACGGGTTGTGAAAGGTGGCCGACAGGATGGTGAAGAGGTGGCCGGTGGCTTGGGTGGAGGATGGGGATGTCGACAAGGAGAAAATGAAGAGATAACAAAAAGAATAAAAAAAAATAAATAAAACCACGAACCCGGCCGTCTCCAAGGTTGGTGGGTGATACAATTTCCCTCTCAAAGGGATCTCAAATCACGAGCCCGGACCCATCCTGCGGCTGGTGAAGATTTCGATTCCTCCCATAGGAATCTCACAAACGCTCTCTCACAAGAAGAGCACAAGTGTGGAAAAACACAAAAATTTCATATTCATTAACCATCCTTTTACAATAGCTTAAGGCCCTATATATAGGCCATAACATGATAAAATAAAAATTACAAAATTGCCCCTTGGGCCATAATACTCATATAAACTATCCTAGGGGTACAACAGGAAAATACATTAATTAAGAACTAAAATGTAGAAAAATAAATCATAATTGAAGGTTTAAATCATGGCCGTCGATTTGCGACGCCTCCTGTGATAGATGCGCCAAATCTTTGTACCGATGTCCGCATCAGAATCCCTGCATGCTACCTTACTACTTTCTGTTGCCTTTGTTAAACTAAGCCTCTCAGAAGTATTTGTTCTTGTCAGGTGATGGTGACCGTAACATGATTCTTGGGAGAGATTTTTTTGTGACTCCATCAGACTCTGTGGCTATTATTGCAGCTAATGCGCAAGCAGCAATTCCTTACTTTCAGAATGGTCCAAAGGTTTTAAAATATAAATAATCTCTTTAAGTATGAAAATTTGTGCCTTTGTTTTCATACTGTTAACTTATTAAATTGTTAATTTTAAATGTTTTTCACAGGGACTTGCCAGGTCTATGCCTACCAGCGGAGCTCTTGACCGTGTTGCTGCAAAACTGAAGCTTCCCTTCTATGAGGTTTTACTATATTATTTATTGCTGGATGAATAGAAATGCACGAATGATGAGACACATGTATTAAATTATTTATTCTAATTAGCATTGCTTAAACATTTTTCTTAACAGGTTCCTACGGGTTGGAAATTCTTTGGGAACCTGATGGATACTGAGAAGTTGTCTATTTGTGGGGAAGAAAGCTTTGGTACAGGATCAGATCACATCAGGGAGAAGGATGGGATATGGTAAGATTTAAGAATTGCATCATATGTGAAAATTCTAAACAATGTTCCATTTTTTCCTTAAAATTTTATTTGGTTATTTGGCCTTGCGTCTGAATTCATTGATTAAGAGGGAGTACAGAATCAAAAACTGATTTCTTTCAAGAAATTTATAATGCCTCAACCGCAAATGAATAAACTGCCTGCTATATTGAAGTGGATGAAAAGTTTTCGTTTAGTTTCTTCAAAAAGAGAGGGAGCATCAACAAGAAAGTTGAAAAACCATCATTTTTGACAGAAAGGACATCAGATATCTCGAGACTAAGCAGTCTTAGCATCCGCTGCAAATATCTTGTGTTATTTGCTTGCCCTTGTCATACTTTTACGTGATACTGCAGTTACAATTCAGCTTTCAAGTACTGCTAGAACAAGCTTTTTTATTATTATAGCTGTCTATCTTAGGGTGAGTTTTGTTAGAATAATATGCTGCTACATAACGATAATTGTGAAACTTTTGTACAATTTCTCCCAGCTGGGATCTATACTCACATCTTTAGGTGCCACCTCATTGATTTGTGTGTCCCCTATTGCCTGCTCATTAATTAATGGACTTGTAATTTTTCTACGATTATTATTCTTTGATTTTGTATTTTTGTTATTAGAAGCTCTTCTACGATTGCATAAAATGCTACACAAATATTGTAACAAAACAATCAATCAATTCTATCTGATTATTATCATGGTATCAGAGCTTTAGGCTTTTTACTCTTTTGTATTTTCATTATCGCCACATTGATCATTGCACTACCATAGTCATATGCGGACTTTTTTGTTGCACTACCTTCTTTTTCTCTATTTTTATATAATCGCATTCATCGTATTAGCATAAATTGTTCTCAGTTATGGAGCCTTAATTGCTTTATTATCATCTTTCTTTTCATTTTTGTTATGTCTTGTGAATAAAACCTCAATGAAAAACTTGCTAATATTCTCACTAAAGTTTTATCAGGAGCATTGTTTAAGAAATTATTAGAAAACTTGGAATGCATGGCATCTATTCTCTCGGCTAAGGAGGGAGTGTGAAATACCCGCATGACTTTTTGTTAGTGGAGACCCCCTTGGCCCCTTCCCCACCCCCAACACACATACTAAGACTTCCACCCTTTTTGGAAAGAACTGAATTAATAACATCCTCTATGCTAATTATATTTCTTTCAAATAGCATGAAAATACTTATTAGAGGGAGATAAATATGAAATATCTAAATTATTAAAAAGGTTGATCCTCATTATCAATAATCTCATCAATATTTTTTAAATTCTCGATGACATAATTAAGATAATTAAAACATGATTTTATGGGTGTAGCTTCATGCATGCAAACAAATACAATCTTTACTTTTGATAAAATTTGTTGGAGGTTTTTTTTCGTATATAATAACTAGCTTGAGCCACAATCGCTCTGTGGTTGTTTCCTTGAACATCTTTATGAAAATCTTATAGTCCAAACACAATTGCATTACTAAGAAGATTTTTTTGTCCATTTCTATTTTATCTTCTTTTTTAATCTGTGCATTTCTTAATGTCTCATCAGTGCTTTTGCAAGCCACTTTTGAATATAAACACAACGCCTTTTGTTTTTTCAAAGCGTAAACTCTTTGAACTATTGTACTTCTTGATTTCATATCTCATGACCATCATATTTCTCATTAATATTTTATACCAATGGTTAGGGAATGTGAAACCAAATGAAATCAAAGTTTAATTTAATACACAGATCATCACATCCATTTTTAACTCGGAAAAACCACTTGATATTCAATATCAATATATTGTTCAACTATTCAATATAGTTTTAAGTCCAATTCTTTCATCAGCCTTAACAAACTTTGTGGAGAAGTGCCTTTATTGAAAGGATAGGTTTTGATCACTTCATCTGAAGTTTAGTTGCATAATTGGATATCAAATGTATTTAAACATTCAGATAGCTTTTATGAGTTTATTTGTTGAATTTATTTTGCTACAATTCCTGGATATAGGGCTGTTTTGGCTTGGCTTTCTATCATTGCATACCGAAATAAGGGTAAGAAGGTTGGCGAGAAGTTGGTATCAGTAGCAGATGTTGCTAGGGAGCATTGGGCAACCTATGGCAGGAACTTCTTTTCCAGATATGATTATGAGGTATTATTTAGTCAGTCTTACAGATGATAAATGCTCTTATTTTTAGCAGTTCCCTGTTCTAAACGTTTGACATGTAGAAATCTCATTTTGAACTGCTCTTGCTCTATTTTACCGCTTTACTGAAGTATAAATTTGTGGCCCTAAAACTTTCATCCTTTGATACTAATCTACTTTTAGAACCTAGAACCTAGAACCAAACTAGAACCTAGAACTAGAACCTGGAAACTAGAGCCTCTTAAAAAAAAAATAAAAACATTCTACTTTTAGAACCTCCAATTTCTATCTTTTGCAGGAATGTGAATCAGATGGTGCTAATCAAATGATCGAACATCTTAGGGATCTTATTTCAAGGACAAAGTATGGGCATAAATATGGTTTGTATCCTCCATTTCCAAGTTCAACCATATGAATTCTTTTGGTTGTTTCTGTTCTAGCATTCACTACTTGTTACCTCAGGAAATTATGAACTTGATTTTGCTGATGACTTCAGCTATACAGATCCAGTAAGATTATCTGCTAAAGAGTTTTTACAATTGATTTCAGGATGATTATTTGAATTCTCCTACTATAATGTACGGAAATAATTCCTTGCAGGTAGATGGCAGCGTAGCATCAAAGCAAGGTATACGATTTGTCTTCACAGATGGCTCAAGAATAATATTTCGCTTATCGGTATGCAAGATTCATACTCCTCTCTTCCTAGAAGGAAAAGCATTGACTAACTATAAATTGCCAGCTAGAATCTTTTGTGAATCAACTACAAATTATTAGAATTTATATTCATTACAAGATTACTTTGGATCATATTCATTTTTGTTCTAATTAGAAGAAAGCTAATTATTACTAATGATACTTTGTTCCTTTTCAGGGCACTGGCTCAGCAGGTGCGACGATTCGCCTTTATGTTGAGCAGTTTGAGCCTGATGTCTCCAAGCAGGACATGGATGCACAGGAAGCCTTGAAGTCATTGATAGGTTTGTGAAACTTGTGTTTATTTATTGTTTGAAGCAAAAAGTGGTCACGTTTATTAGTTTGGAAGTCACCAATAACTGGCACAATAAAATTTAATTTTGGGTGAGTAGGCAATGGTTGACTAGAATGTCACTTTTAAATGATGTGTCATAATTACTCAAATTATTATGGAAAATAAGTAATTATTGATTAATTCTAAGATTAATATTAGATTAACATCATGAAGTTGAAAGTGAAAATGGAGTTAAAAAAATCAGTGGATACAATGATTAGAAGACAAATAAGTATTACATGTTTACAAGAAATTAAATAGAAAGGGAAATATTTTGAAAACATTGCTAATTGTTATAATCTATTATATTTTTGGAGTCTTAAAATATGATTGAATTATAATCAGTTGTGGATATTGGGTTGAAAACAAAATATTTGAGGTGAAAAAGTTAGTGATAGAATGATTTCTAATAAGTTTTTTATTTGTATGGAAATTATGGTGGGGTTAGTGACGTTTATTTTTGCATCGAGCCCGATTCAGCCTGGATCAAGCCGATTCGAACCCAATTGGGCTCATGTTGACCATCAGATAATGAACAACAGCAAAAAAAAAGAGAAAGAAGAAATCAAAAACAAATATCCACGTAGTCCCGATTTTTCGCTGAAATCCTGCCAAACTCGGACAGAAATCCCGCAGCTTCGTACCTGTTCGACGCCGTTCGCGATCAGATCCTGTAAATCCCGTGAAACTGCCTCGATCGCACCTCGCCAAGAGTCGATAAATAGCGACCCAAATGAGAGATTCGGCTCTCTGCTCTTCCACTTCGCACTCCAGCTTCCACGAACTCCTCCTGAATACCTCTGCTCCGACCTTCCCACATCCGACCAAAACCCCTCTCCTCTCACACACGAACTCCTCTGTCTTCTCCCGTCTCCCTTCCTCACGCAAAGCCAGCCGAATCCAGAGACCTTGGCCGACCTCTCTTCCCGATCCATTGAGCCGATCTTGTCCGATCTCCTCTACCTCTATCGAGTGTCGACCTTCTCTGGCCGAGAGAGAGTGATGCAGGACAGAAATGCGGCTTTGCTACGGAGAGGATCTTCTCTCCAAAATCTGAAATATTCTCTTAAGATTGTGAAAAAAGATGAGAGCCCACCCTCAAAGAAAATCTTAAAAGTTTCAGATTTCAGTTGTTTGAGAGCCTAATTGAGAGAAGCAATGAAATCGGGATTTTATAATAAAAAATAATTTCAGCAAGGGGCCAGCCCGTATGAGGTGGTGGGAGGAAAAAGAATTTATTTCCTAAGCCTTGGGGAGGAGTTCGGCCAGCAGGGGATAAAATTCCTTTGCTGGAATCTCAAACAGCCAAGGAATTTACTTAGGAACAGGTTTGGAAAGCAAAGTTACGGGCCAGGAGGGGGGAGAATAAGAGATTAAATCTTAACTGATTGATTTCTTAATTAAGGTAAGAAATAAAGGAAAGGGGGAGGGAGAGGGGCCGATCCAAAGGGGGATGAAAGGATAGAATTTAATTGAATTTAAATTAGAGGTGGGCCCAACCAATCAATTAACTATTTGATTAAATCTGAAAACTGATTTCATATTTAAAAGATTAGGAACGTTTCCTAATTTAAGAACAAGTCATTTAGAAAGAATTCAAAATTCAAATGTCATGAAATTTGGATTGAAAGGGGCTTAATTTGGGGAGTTAATGAGGGAAAGAGAGGTTATTAAGTAATTAGGAAATAACTCCTAATTTACCCACCTAGGGGCTGGCGGCATGCATGGTCAAAGAGGGATTTGGTGAGAGCAAATAAAAGCTTCCTAATTTAAATGCATAAGATTGGAAAGATTTGCTTCAATCCTTTCTTAATTAAAATTTAATTAGGCATGAATTCAAAAAGTTTCCTAAAATAGGATAGAGAATTTAGGAACGTTTATTTGAATTTCAAATCAATTGAGTTTGAATTTCAAACTATTTCCAAATTCATTCAAGCCTAAATTATGAAACTTCAATGGGATGATGAAGGGAGGTGGCCGGCGGGTTGTGAAGAGGTGGCCGGCGGGATTGTGAAGAGGTGGCCGGTGGCTTGGGTGGAGGATGGGGATGTCGACAAGGAGAAAATGAAAAGATAACGAAAAAGAATAAAACCACGAACCTGGCCGTCTCAAAGGTTGGTGGGTGATACAATTTCCCTCTCCAAGGGATCTCAAATCACGAGCCCGGACCCATTCTGCGGCTGGTGAAGACTTTGATTCCACTCACTAACGCTCTCTCACAAGAAGAACACAAGTGTGAAAAGCACAAAATTTTCATATCAAATTAACCATCTCTTACAATAGCTTAAGACCCTTATTTATAGGCCATAACATGAGAAAAAAATAGAAATTTACAAAAATGCCCCTTGGGCCAAAACACTCACATAAACTATCCTAGGGGTAAAATAGAAAATACATAAAACAAGAGCTAAAATTCAGAAAATAATACATAAAAGAAAATTTAAATAATGGCCGTCGATTTACGACCCCGCCTGTGATAGATGCGCCAGATCTTCTGGTCGATGTCCGCATCAGAGAGAGAGAGAGAGAGAGAGAGAGAGACCAACCTTCCCTCCATTGTTTGCCGAACACTTCAACCCGACCACTCAACTCTTGTGCTCTAACCGACCCCTTTAGCCGACTTTAGGTATAGGTTTAGTTGTATTTATTATTATTATTATTTGAGATTAATTATAATTAATTTATAATTAATCTCAAATTAAATTTAATTAATTTATGATTAATTTTAAATTAAAATATAATTAGTTATAAAAAAATATAACTAATTGTAATTGATTATAAATTAATTATAAGTTAAATTAAATTAATTTATAATTAATTTTTTAAGTAAATATAATTGATTATATTAAATATAATTAATCATAATTTCTTTTTTTATTAATTATAAATTAAATCTCGTTAATTTGTAATTAATTTTAAATTAAATATAATTAGCTGTATATTAAATACAACTAATTATAGTTAATTTATCACTAATTACAAATTAAATGCTTCTCTCTTACCTCGATCACGAAAGCTAAGGTATAACACTCATAAACTCTAAGCCTTTGAAAATTCTTTCCCGGTGCTTGCAACGCGGCGAACGACCAACTCATGCACGCTTTTCTCTAGCGTGGTGAGAAGGGAATTCATTGCGATGCTTGCGACGGGGCGGGTAATCAAAACCCCATTTTCGGCGTTAGTGTTGGACCGGAAAACCAACTCATGCACGTTTTTCTCTAGCGTGGTGGGAAGGGAACCCGGTGCGACGCCTACGGCGAGGTGGGGTCAAATATAAACTGCTTATTTTAAACTGGTGCTCGCAACCCATGCACGCCTTTCTTTGGCGTGGTGGGGAATAAAATAAATTACGGCCGCGGTGTCCTCTTCCGAGGGCACCTACCGTGCACGCTTTTCTCTAGCGTGGCGGGAGGCCCAATTTTTCGTAGTTTTCCCCTAAACGGGGGAGACGCCGTAAGACTGCCGAAATTTCGAGTAAATGCAATTCATACTTGGGACAATTTGGAGCTTTATTTGGACATTGATTGGAGCATCAAATGGACTTAATTCAAACTCAAATGATATAATAAGTTCGAATGCAAACGAAACAAAGAATGACTCGAATTCAAATGAACTACAGAGGACATATTGAACAAAGATCCGGACTTGAACTTGAATTCAAACAGATGACTTGTGAACAAGGCTTGGACATGGTTGAACTCAAAGGACAAGGATTTGAACATTAACATATTAAATACAAACTTGAACAAAAGATTTAAAATCAAAGCTTAATCAAGTGATGTTGTAAGGAATGAGAACTTGATTCAAGCTTGGACTTGAATTGAGCTTGCATAAAGAACCATTCATTGAAATTGGATAATCTTTGAATGATGAACAATGAAATTTAGATGATTCAAAGTGTCCAACCAAGTTGACTTGCAAATGAGAGCAAGTGATCATACAATCAAAGGCTACTAGAAGGATTTTGCATGAAGTGTATGATGAATATGGTGGCACTTTCATAATCAACATATGCAAACAAACTAGTGGAAATCCACAAGGAATGAAAGTGTAACCAAATGGCAAATGTTCATCATAATGGTTTCATAAAGGATTTGTGTCGCTCATCATAACACACACAAGCGAATGTTACAAGTTGCCAATCAACATGCATGGGGAGATTATTGATGAGTTCGATCCATTCAGCAAGTCAATGTTAATATACAAAGTGAATATGCTAAGTCTACCTACAAACAACGATTCTAGTGGTGTCTCATAGATGATGAATTATTTATGAATAATAAAGATTGACATACACATGGATATGGTAATTCTTCAATAAGAGACATTATAAATGTGATGATTTGCTAACCATCATATGCAACGCAGTAGGTCTACAAGCAAAGAGAGGGGAATGTTAAGGATGTAACTTCTTTCCAACCAATGCTTAATGTAGTTCATTGGGAATCATGCTTGATATAGTCCATTGGGAAGATAACAACTAATGAGTTGCTATGAATACAAAGGATCACAAGTAAAACATAGAGGAATTTATGACAAATGAAGGCATCTACAAGCTGTGTAGCAAGGGGAAGTGGGTACAGAGGGATCCTACAGTTAATACTTATCAAGATACATATGAATGCCTTAGTCTTCTACGATACAAGGTTGATATACAACAAGCACATTGATCTACATGCCAGCAAAGATAAAAGATCTGCAATACATGCAATCTCGCAACAAATAAATATGTATGTATAACATGCCACCCAGAGGTAGATGCAGAAAGACTTCAGTAAATGCAGTATCCTGAAGTCAATTTCAGTCTATGAAGGAATACGTCTACCTACCTAGATGCAGCAATAGCGGATGTACTGAAAAGACCAAAAAATCACAACAAAATCCATGAAGAATATGACAAGTCCACCTACACAAATCATGCAAATAGTGCACAACAATCTACTTGTACAAAGCAGCAAACAACTCTATTTAGAAGCTGCCACGCCACGCCACCGGATTTGCAACATTCGAACAAGCAGACAGAAGACGTCTATTCCAAGAATACCCCCGCACGTGCACCATAGTTTGTATACACATATGTACACTAAAAAGGGTAAAAGCAACCATAGAACCCGCATGGGCTCCGGCGAGCATGTTATTGGTACACACGTGACATCTAGGGATGTTGCGCGGGTTATTAAATATGAACCCGATCCTTCTAAACAAGTAGGGGTTGACAAGGTTCAATTATAAAATGCCTCTAAACACCCGCATGAGCCCCGACGAGCATGTTATTGGTACACATGTGACGTCTAGGGATGCTGCGCGGGTCAATAAGTGAATTATAGTTCGAACCCGATCCTCCTATACGAATCAATAGTAGTCGACAGGGTTCGAACTCTCAAACAAGTACACGGTTGTGGCGATCGGTGTATTTGTTTTAATACATTCATATTAGGCTTTCAAGGCCTATAATCAAGAGAATTCACTAATAAGGGCATAAAGCTTACAAAATCCGATCCTTTGTCGACAGCCCGATAGAGTTGACAAGGTTCAATCCATAAAGAGAAATGACCCCTAACACCCCGATGATGGCTGTGTTGAACGAAAATCTCAACCGGAGGGGTTAATTCCAAATATTCCAAAATTCCACTCAAATGCCTATCAAAATCCAAAACTCCACAAGGATACCAAAATCCCAAAAATCCTAAAAATATTAAAAATTGAAATAAATTCATCAAAAACTTAAAACAAAATCCATCCACCCTCCGCAACAGTTTGTCGGGGCGGACAAATTAAAGTTTACTTCAGCTCACAAAGAGCCAAATGCCTAGTCGAAAATATCAATAGGATCCATTCTCAAACAATCTCTTGCTAGTAAGGACGTGATACGTGTCCTCTAACCGGCAGTTTCGCCGACAAATGGCACTGCAGGTAAACGGTTATGACCCGGGGCTCTCTGAACCAAGTGATTTTGCGGCCAAATGGCACCACAGATAGCGGTTATGGACAGAACCAATATGCTCCTTAATGGCATTAAATCCTTGAGATATGAATCAATAGGATATGATTGATAGGGCACAAAGCCCTCTGTAAGCTAAGGTGGATTCAAATTTGTCCCCTTAGACAAACATTCAACCCAGGTCTACAAGTGTGAGATCCCAGATATCGATAGTGAAACTGTGAAAGGATTCGTCTGACATTCTGATCGAACTCTATTCCAGTTGCCTTGCTCGGACCTGAAATTGTTAACCACATATAATGAGCTTAAAAAGCCCAGCAGGTCACCAAAGCCTACAACTGAAATCAAAGCACGGCGATGTTATCAATATGCGGGTCAATAAAAATCAAGTCAATCAATGGTCAATGAGTCTATGCAATGCGGAAATCCGAAGTCTATGAAATCAAATCTGCACAGCGGAAATCAAATCAATAGTCAAAGCAGTACGGAAATCGGTAATCAATATAAAAACATCAATAAATCAATATTCCCCAGCAATCAAATCAGTAAGTGCTTCCAATCAATATCTATCCATCATAGCAGTGTCTATCAATCAATACTATCAGTTCAATTAATCGTATCGTCTAGTTAATTCGTCGAATCTATATCATCTATCCAATCAATAGAATGTCTGTGTCAACTAAAAGCAATCAATAGCATCAATTAATTCAATATACAATATTCAATGACACTACGACAGATTCAATAATGACGACGTAAGATGCTACAGTAGGGAATCATCTCAATCAATAAAGCACTTTCCAGTCAATCATATCTATCAGCAGGGAAATCCATAGAACAATCGAATCAACTCAATAAGCAATTGAAAACAAATCTATACAATGAAATCATCAGGTCAATTGAAATCAATATAATCAGCTCCATAAAGAAATCTATTCTACGATAAATCAAATCCATACGGCAACAATCTATTCAATCAATCAATCGATAATTGGTACGACGAATCAATGTATCAATGTATCAATAGCATGTCAGGATCTGTCGTATCAATAGTATCCATATGTCAATATCATATCTATATCAATGTCGATGTCGGTATCTTATTAATCGGTACAATCTATATCAATATCATTTTTAATCTCTATGAATCAATAACGCAGAATCCATATCAATATCGGTGCCGGTATCTATGAATCAATCAAGTCGATAACATCCATCGGAAAAGCAATACGATAAATCCAATCGGAAAAGCAATACGATAAATCAACAATAGCAAGTCAAATCAATGCAGAATCAATAGTATCAATGAGTCTATAAATCTATGCCGTCCATGTCCATATCAATGTCAATAATCAATAATCAATAGTATCAATGCTCAATGATCAATCAATGAAATCAATGAATCCATACGATAAGAAATCAATTCGATAAATCCATCAAATCAATAAATCAATCGGAAATCAATAAATCAATGCATATCAGGAAATCCATACGATGCAATATCGTATACATGCAATTTCATACAATGGTCTTACTCGACAAGCACAAACACTAGCTATTATCAATAGTGCTGTTGTAGAAATCCATAGTGCTGTTGTAGAATCCATATTGCTGTTGTAGATATCCGCACGTTGGTTTCGATCAAGAAGAGTCGTCACTCTTTTGCCCGTCGGCCGCCCGTCGGCATATAAAACTCCTTATAACTCCCAATCGTTATATCGATGGTCTATGATTTAAAGGAAAGCCCGTCGGCCCACTATCCTGTACAGGTCAAGTTCTATCTCCAACCAACGTTCAACCAGGTTCTCACTTGTCTTTCAGTAACAATCAATCAATGCAATAATCGATGCAATAAGCAGTATTAAAAAAATCTAGAACAATCATATCAATAATAATACATATATCAATTCAATCTATCAATTTCGGGAAAATCAGAAATCATATGAAAATCGGGCAGAGTAACGGTAGTCTACAAAATTTACACAGAAATCTCCAAAAATTACAATTTACCAAATTAATACAGAACGTGCACATCAACATTATAAGACTATTCTTCTACTGCTCAAACCAATTCGGACATCATAATAAATTGCAGTCAAAATAAAACTCCGCAGAACCAAAACGGACCGGACGAAATCTGCCAGAAAATAATCAAAATGTGCAGAATAATCACATCTACAACATACCAAAAGTTATGCGGTGAAATCTTTGCCAGTACCAAACCGGGTACGAAAATCACTTACAAAAACACAAATCTGAGCACCATTTTACAAAACCTCAAAATCTTCGAAAACAGAAGTAGGGTTCGGAGTCCTTACAGCGAGACAAACAAAATATCCAACAGCAACGAACGACGAAAATCGCTCCGCGGGCCCCGAAATCGGACTTCTTCCTTTGCTTTTCCGCTCTTTCTCTCTCCTCAAAATATCTGATTTTATAAAAATGATTTTTCTCTCTCCTCAAAACGACTGATTTCAGCTTTATAAAAACTCAGATCGGCCCGGCCGATCGCCATATCGTCCCGGACGATCAGACCAATTTTGATCGTCCTGGACCGTTCCAGGGCTATGCTCAGGACGATATTTTGAACAGTACAGATCGGCCTGGACGATCTCAATATCTTCCCGGACGATCCTGTCCAGAAATCATTCCAGAAAGCACTCCAGAAATCAGCTGTTTTCAATGCACTGATCGGCCTAGACGATCTCAACATCGTCCTGGACGATCCTGGGAGGAAAATCCAATTCAGAGAGGAACAGTAAGGGAACGAGATCTCACAACAAGGTCCCCTTTGACGAAGCAACCCATGGCTGCCGACAAGGATCCTTCTGTCAGGTTGGGTCGACTACCTCCTCTGACTAAGTAGACTAGGGTCCACGATGGCCCGGGAGTCCGGGACGACGGAACCATGAGATCTTGATCGGGTCTATCATCCATTCCCCCTCCATCCGCTTTAAGTGCAAGATGGTGAAAATTTCTATTTTAAATATCAAATCTCCAAATCTTCTAATCATCCAGATACCCAAATTCAAACCCAATCTTTCAAATTCCAATCCATTCCTATTGCTGCTACTATATGCCAGATAACACATATATTCTACGTATCTGATTGACGACTAGCCTTAATCGAAAGTTCTCTCGTTATCGGGAGGGGTAATTAACTATAGGGGCTTGCGCCTATAGGAAACCAAAACTCAGATCATAAAGTCCTCACAAAACGAGGGCGAAATCTCTGGGTAGTGTCTTATCTACAAACTCATCTGCCTTCCAAAATTTACCCTGGAACTTATTCAGTTAAAACTCCATCGCCGAAAGAAAAGAGTGAGCGGAGGCCTGGGACGAATTTTCGGAGCCCACAGCTCGATCGACTCGATCGAATGTCGTCAAATTAAAATTGACCTAAATCGAGTTTTAATTTACTCAAATCAAACTCAATTTCATTAAATTAAAATCAATTTGATCGAATCGACCCAAATTCGATTTGAATCGAATCCAATCTAGCCTTGTCAAACCAAATTCGACGCAATTCGGTACTGATTCGAGTCCAATTTTACAAAATTGACTTGATCGGACCCAATAGACCCGAATCGACTCAAATCGGTTCGGGTCGAGTCCAATTCAGATTCAATTTCAGCTCTAATTGATCAATTTGGGCTAAAATTGACTTTTCAAATCAAATTTCTCAATCAAGTGCTAAGATCTCATCTCAAATCATGCCCAATTTCACATCAAATCCCGCAAAAAATCCACACTAGTGGATTTTCTTCATTTCGCACAATGAGGAGGCAGGATTGGAGTGTTTGGGAGGCGGGCTTGGCTTCGTGCGTCTCATACGAAATGTGGGAGAGAGGAGAAAAAGGCATTTAGCCCTCTTTTGTTGTGTCCGTCAGAACCAAAACCAGAGGAGAGAGAGATCGAGAGAGGGAAGCTCCACGTGAAGCCCGCTGTCTGTGACCCCTTCTTGTGTGCAAAACTCCTACCCGCGTCAGGGATTCCCGTCCGCGACTCCTGCCTCCATGCGGAATCACCATTCAACCTTGCCAAGCCACTCGCCTCCCTTCTCGTCATGCCCTCCAGGTGCTAATTTCTCAAGGCCACCGATTTCTGGCTATGGTTTTTCTCTTCCTTGGGTCAAGAGAGGAAAATATCTTCCCATCTTCCTTCATTTCTCTAAGTGGAAGAGTTTAAACTTTCTCTTTTCTATCTCTCAAGCAAAAGAGGAAAGGTAGTGGAGGCTTTTCAGTCGTTGTAGGAGTTCATTCTTCCTTCGCCATCGTCTTCGACAACTTCAAGGCAACAAGGTCAGCAATTTGGAGCTCTTGGACAACAGAGACGACATCCGAAGCGGTTTGAACAATGATTTGGAGCACTTGGACAGTGGTGACGACGTCCGGAGTGGCTTGGACATCGGATTTCTATAGCTTTATCGCTTTTTGACAGGGCGAGTGGATTGTGGCATGCGCTGTGACAACCCGTCAAGGTAAATTTCTCAAAAACGTAGGAAAAGCCCTAAGGCCCCCTAGCCATTTGTTGTGTGGTTGATGATCCGAAGCCTTAGGTCCATAGAAAACCTTTCTTTTACTTTTCCAACCCAAGAAAATCCTTTACTAGCCGCTGTCCACTTGTTTGGATCGTGGAAATCAAGTGATTTCTTATGATTTGCTTTCATGTAAGAGCTAAAAGGATGGTGACAAGGCGACGGTTCATTGAACTTGTGTTCAATGTCTCTATTTTGCATGCAATGCAGTCATGTTGAGCTCAATATCTTCACCTATGATCAAACCTTAGGTTGTGTTGTTATTCAAAGTTAAATTGAATGCTTAGCTTGCATGTCCTCCCAAAAATTCACCTATGATCAAAACCTAGGTTGTGTTGTTATTCAAAGTTAAATTGAAAATTTAGCTTGCATGTCCTCCGAAAAATTCCATGTCATATATATTCTTACTCAACGCTAGTGTCTTGACAAATAGACATATGATTTAGGATTTTGGTAAAGCTTGGGGATTTCGTCATAGCTCTACTATATATCAATAATACATTTGATGACTTGTTGTAAGATCTAATGTGAATCCCAAAGGTTCATTTTGTAAATCCTAGAGCAAGTGATGTTGGTCAAGAGTCTATGAGGAAAATAACCATGATTTATTATTCTATTATGCAAATTCTCTAAACATTGGAAACTCTTCTCTATGCATTTAATGAATCAAATCATGTCAAAATTAATTTTATTTTTAAAAGCTTTAGATGCATGTTTCCTATCATATCATGAATCAAGTCATGTGCCATAGATCTTTTGCTAAGATTAGCAAATCCCTTAATTTGCAAATTTTTCTAAATATGCTCATTTAATCTTAAGTGTTAGTGAAATTAATTTGGAGCGTTTCATGGACCCCAAAGTCCCATGATTGATGCCCCAGCATACTTAGAGATTACTTACGCTTATTTTCTCTAATTTGCAAATTAATGCTACCAAATACAAGCTTCCAAATTTCTAAATCATATCAAAAATTGATTTAGGGAAAACTCTCCAAGGCGTTAGGAAATGGTCTTGAGTCTTCTCTTCTCCTAACAAATCCAAAACATTCATACAACAAAAGGAGAACCCTCTTTCATGTACTCATCTTTAGGATTTCTTTAGATCGTAGTAAATTGATCTTTAGAGCCTACCTATAAACATTCTAGTGGTGATTAGCTTACATGCCTCTAGGTTCTTTATATAACGCCACAAGTTATCTTCCAAACTCAAAGTTGTAGCCTTGTAGGAACAAATCCCTCCTACCCAAATCTCTTTATCATGCCAAAAGTGATTTAGGAATCCTTTCAATGCATTGAGAGCTCTCTAATAGTCTCCCCTTCCTCACGCATGATGGTTTGGAGGGTCTCAAAGCTTTAAACACTTCATTGCATGAATCATTTTAACTTAGAATCAAAATCCTAGGTTCATGCCATTCTGTCTGTTGATAAGAAATCAATAAACTATATTCCCTCTTCCTCATGTATAATGATTAGAAGCCCCCAAAGTTTTCAAAACAATGTCATTACATGAGTCAAGGGAACTTGGGAACAAATCCTAAGTAACCCATCCCTTGTTTGTTGATACAAGATCAACAAACATTTATTCAATACCTTTTCTGCATTGTAATCTGAAGTACCCTCCAAGGTTTTGAGGAGCTATCATTGCATGATAACTTTTAGCTTAGAACCAAATTCTAAGTCTTTCTATATCGTTTGTTGAGACATAAAATCAACAAACAATCACCCATCCTCTCCTTTCATATATAATGACTTATAATTCTCCAAAGTTCTAGCATGCCATCATATGAAGATTTTTGGAGTTTAGAGCCAAATTTTAAGCTCCTTCTATCATTCGTTGAGGCACAAGATCAATGAATGAATATCCTCCCTAGGCCTAGGATTATAATCCTAGCCTATAACATTTACCTAACCTATCACATTTAGTAGTAATAGATCTAGTGAGGGATTGTGACTTTGGGCGATCAAGTAATTAATAAGAGTACATGTTTTAAAAATCTTGGGTCTATTGTTCAGAGTAATAATGAAATAAATGGTGATATTATTAGTAGAATTCAAGTTGGATGGTTGAAGTAAGGAATGCATTGGGCTTGCTGTGTGATAGAGAAGTCCCCCTTAAACTTAAGGGAAATTTCTATAAGATGGTGGTGAGACCCACATTGCTTTTTGGTGGAGAGTTTTGGCCATTAAAAGAGAAGCATAATATTAAATTAAGTGTTACAGAGATGAAGATGCTCAGGTGGATGAGTGCTTTACTCTTGGAGACAAGATATGAAACGAGCATATACGTAAAAGGTTGGAGTACCTTCAGTGGAATATAAAATTAGAGAGAGTTGCCTTAGATGGTTCGGTCACATAAAACGACAGCCTTTTGAGACCCTGTTAGGAAAGTAGATGCATTTGATTTGACTTATGTTAAGAAAGGTAGAGGTCGAACTAAAAAGACTTTGTTAGAAAATATTAGAAATGACATTTCTTTATTAGATTTAGATGAAAATTGGACTCTTAATAAGACAATGGAGAAAAAGAATTCATGTAGTTGACCCCATGTAGTGGGATAAAGGCTTGATGTTGTTGTTGTTAATGATGATGAAATGTTGAATGCATTTTAGAAATTGAAGTGTCTAATAGGGCTTTTTATTTGTTGACAATTGATGATATTCTTTATGATTGGGTGTTGGTGCAAACCTCCACAATTAGTTTTTGGGTGTTGGTGCAAACCTCCACAATTAGTTTTCTTGATATACTGAACAAGTTTCTTGGGCACGTAACCATCTACATGTTATTTGGTGACCTTATTCTACATCCTGTGCATAAGCAACCTGTGAGATTGTGGTTGAATGAATGACCACCACCTCAATATCAACTTGGATGTTCGACCTTAAAAAGCAAGGTTATTGTGAGGGAGGTGCAATGCTGTGAATCCACGTATTATTTGTTTAGGAGTTAATAGTGAATTAATTAGGATGAGTAATTTGCTTAATGGATTGTAAGCGTATAAATACCCCGGTATTTGAGGACGAGACATGGAAAACATGATTAAAATCCTCTTATTGTATCTTCTCTCTTTCTTCTTTCTTTTGAGACTGCTGAACATTTGAATATTCAAGTTCTATTGAAGGTAAAATAGGTTCTCATTAGATGATCTTTGTCCCTTTAATAAATGGATTAATTCCAAGTCCAATGATAAACCTAATTATTTTGAGCACCATCTGCTTCGTGTGTGTATGTGGTGATCGGTTCAATTCTAACTTTGGTGATCTCTGTTATTATTTTGAGCCGATTTTTCTATGGGTGTTCAGGATTATGTTATTGGCTTCTCTTAGTTGTCCTTATTAGCATCTTTATATAATTTTCTTTTGGTGCTTCATGTGCTTTTTACGATGGTTTTGTTCCAGATCAATGCTAAGCGCTTATTATATGTAATTTTGCTCCATTTTCTTTTGTTTTTATTCTTCTTCTATTATATATAGGATTTTTTTTTTAAAGGAGCATGGTGGTTAATTAAATTAGGAATAGGGGCAAAGTATTAAAATTTTTTTAAAAGAAGCAAACTACCCAAATCATTTGGCGCATTTTAAAGAATGCACAAAATGATTTGGTACATTCACCCCAACCAGCCGAATTAAATTCTAAGGTTACTGTAGCAATAAGCCAAACAATTTCACTCATTCAATGGAATGCGTCAAACTGTTTGGCTTATTCTAAATATGCCAAACAGTTTGGTGCATTCAATGGAATGTGCCGTTCTATTTGTCTAGTTTGTTTTTTTTTTTTAATTTAATATTATGCTGCTATTCCTAACTTAAATTAACCACTTTGCTCCTCAAAAAAAATATGTATATATATAGAAAAAAAAAAGAAATAATGTGTGATAATTTTGTAAAAAATTAAAATTTAGATGTTATGAATGTGATTCCTTATATATATTGATGAGGACATCGAAGATCAACGGCTACGATCGTGTTTATTTATTTTCATGTATTTTATTTGTTATTTGTACTTTTCCATTTCTACCCTCACTTGAGGGCTTTGTTTTATGTTTGCCCTAGGGGAAATTGTGTCTTTTATTTTCCCTCATGTATTTGCCTTTTAAGCCCTCCCCTTCCACTTGGAAAGGGATGATTATTGAAATAAAATTCTTCTCTTTGTGTTCTCTTTGTGAGTTCATATTTTCTTGATCTCTTAGTGAGTTCAACTCTCCTAGATCTCTGTGTGAGTTCTAGGAAAAGCCCAAGGTGAGAGCAAAAGCAATACCCGCCAGTCGTTGGAAGTGTCCTCGACTCGTGATTTATTTTATCTTATTATTTTCTTCTCCAACTCTTGTTTTCCTCCTCCCCACACCAAGCCCTACCCGAGATCCAATCATCCACCGCTTTATCCACTAGCTTCCTCCACTACAACCCAAGCTCCATCAAGAAACCCCCAACCCGACGGCAAGCCCCCTCTTCCACCTTTGGCCGCCGGCCACCTCCTTGCTCCAAGCCATGATGAAGATGTCAATCATCATTATGGCTCCTTGATTATGGCTTAGCAATAAATAAAGGAGTTACCGATTTTTGAATTTCAAATTTTGAAATTCAAAAACTTTCCATATCTGGAAACTCCTAATAAGGAAAGTTCTTAAATCCGCATTATGACGAAATTCAAATTCAAATGGACTTCATCATAAGCTTTCCTAATTCCCATGTGCTGATTTGGAAGCCCCTCAATGGCTCCCACACTCTTCCCCTCTCTCCACATGCCGCCGGCCTCACCTTGGTTGGAGCCCCATTCAATTCCCAATTAATGCATTGATTACTACTTAATTTGAAATCAAATTTCAAATTGATTTCCCCCCAAAACCTCTCAAATTCTGAATTTAATTTCAGGATTAGCATTTATTCCCCCTCCCTCTCTCTTGAAACCGCCGGCCACACCTTAATGGGGGGCCATGACTTCTCTAGGAAAGAGTTTGACTCATTCCCTGCTGCTGGCAGAAATTTCCAAAGCCCCTCTCGCTAATTTTCTTCCATTAACTCTTCTCCAAACTCAATCCAACGTGGAGCCCTCTTCTTCCTAAGACTGCAGCCTGAAATTCAGCTGATTGCCTTGCTCCCTCAGCCAGTGGAAGACCCATAATTGTTGTTTTGGGAAGACGGAATTGCTGCCCAAAAATCCTGGTTGCTGCCCAACGGTACCCGGAAGAATTCCAGCGAGGGAAACTTAAATTCTTGCCTCCTAAAACCTTCCAACTGCTGGACGCTCTTCTACAACTTGCTGTCCACTGATTCTACAAATCTCCTAGCACCATGGCTTCATCCGGAAGGTTCCAAATGATGTCCAGAATCTGTCCAAAACAGAAACTGCTACTGTCTTGAAGATCCACACCTTATCGTGGCTAATCGGTGGTGCGAAGAAGCTCATGGTGGCTGTCCTAGTCGTCCCCAACACTCAAATCATCCTGCAGGAGTACGCATCTCTCTTGTCTTTGGGTAAACTCAACATCCGATTCACTATCTTCATAGTTACATCCTTGAATGTGAATTTATTGTCTTCATGAAGATCATATTAATGCGTCTCCGCTAAAGCCTAGTAATTAGAAGAGTTGTGTGAGGGATCTTTTATAGACTAATCTTATTGTTAGTATTGGAATTTATTGTTGGAACAATCCATGTATGCAAAGAAAGACTTAGTTGACTATTTAATGATCTCAACCTCTATGCATGTGAGATAACCTAAGCTAGACACCACTTTAATAGTTATTTTATCGTTCAATTCCGCATAAGATCTTGCTTATTATTGCCTCTAAATCTAAACGTGCAAACTTCTTTAAGCAAATCATTTTCGCATGGGATTGTTTCACATCATATATATATATATATATATATATATATATATATATATATATATATATATATATATATATATATATATAACTACTTGAGTTATATCAAACGTTGCTTACCCTTATATGCTTAATGATTCCTAGATTTGGCGTTATCCATATCAAAGCTGAGAGAGTTTACAGGCAGGGAGAAACCTACAGTCATCACCTGAAGCACTTTGGTTAGGATTCTGGCTTTTCCTTTTTGCAGACCTGTAAATATTAGTCTTTTTAACTGATAAAGGAACATAGTTGCTTGTTATTTTGATTTTTTTGGGGGTGTAATGTTATTTCATAATAAATTAACATGCCTTTGTTCCTTTGATTTTTCTCTTTTTGTTATTTTTCCAATGTGATTATTCATTTAGCATCTTAAAGGGGATTCTTCCCTTCCTTTTACTTCTCTGCTATGCGAAATTATTATTGTCCAGAAGTTTGAGGCTACTAATGTCCGAAGGAGAAATTATTCTGTGCGGAGTCTGAATGTAGAGCATCTTCCGGATTACTAAGAAAGCTCTGCATATTTGTAGATACGCAGGTAGCGCAGCAAATAATTATTTGCTGCATACAGAGTGTTCGCAGTGCGTATCATTAATCCGGAAGATCCTCTACATTTGGATTCCGCACAGAATAATTTATCGACCTTTATGGTCGTGAACGCATGACAAATATGCTTACTACCTCTCCATTTGGAGAAATTATTCAGTGGACGGGAAGAACCGTTGGATTGAGTGTACACAGTTTGTATAAAAATTTGATATATATTGTGTATAAATATATACAATGTGTACACTTACATATCCGGACTTTTTTTTCCGTCCGGACTCCACACAAAATAATTTCTTCATTTGATGCTATATTTATCACAATGGAAACCATTTGCTGCTATATTTATCACAATTGGAAAGAAAATAATGGGAGTTAGTTTAGGAGCAGTAGCCTAGGTATTTCTACTATTTGCCATGTGCTCTGGTATAGAACGAGCCATCCAGTTAAAATTACTGAGAACGAAATTTTTTTGGGGCTATTCAAGCAGATATTTTGGGCCAATTATTAGGTCCTCCGACCGGACGTAGAGGAACGTCCGGTTGGCATTAAAATCCCGCCAAAAAACTCGGTATTTGCTCGGTATTGCTAGGTATTATTTGGTAATAACGAGGAATATCGTTTTGTGAAGACCAATACCGAGTTATACCGAGCAATATCGAGTTATACAAAAAAATATCGAGTTTTTTCTAGGAAAAACTCAGTATTTTTTTGTATAACTCGATATTGCTCGGTATAGCTCGATATAACTCGGTATTGGTTCTTCACATGATGGTATTCTTTGTTATTGTTTGGTATTGCTCGGTATTTGCTCGGTATTTCTCGTTTTTTTACGCGATTTTAGTTCCGACCGAACGTAGCTCTACGTTCGTTCGGAGGACCTAATAATTGTTCGATATTTTGAAAGTCCATTCATAAGCTTATTGTTTGTTTTTCCCTTTTCTATGTTTTTTAATTATTTATTTTTTAATATAAAATAAAGCTTATTGAAAAAAACTTAATACAATTTTGAAATGTTGAGTTTTTTTAAAATTAATTTTTTCGCTACTTGCAGCAATCATTGTTGTCTGTAATCATTTATCACTTAAATAAGTAAAAATTACGTGTTTTTTAAGATATGAATAATATATTTTTATATTAATATGAATAAATAAAATAAAATGAAAATAGAAGTGACCCCTAATGATTGTTAGATTATGAAATATTATCAAAACCTTATGCCAAAAATATCTGATTGCAAATGATTTAACAGAAAATAAAACATAAAAATATAATAAAATACATATCAAATATATAGAGGAAATGACTTGAAATATTTAGAAAGATCAAGATCGAGTAAATTAAGCTCAGTTGAAAAACATGATCCCTAATAATTTAGTTATTTTATGAAATTGAACATATTTGCTTAGTAGGTTTTTTCTTGCCTACCATTATAAAAAATTGTGCAATTCTGCTATAATATAATGATGTATATGCATATATGATTAAATTATATCTCTTGGAAGACAAGGCATAGAATTATTTGAAACTTTATCTGTATTAGGGAATATTCTGATGCGTATAAAACATATTTTGGTGGTTATAAGTCATTTTTTTGGGACATTTAGGTCATTTAAGGCAAACTCACACACACAACGCATACACATGAACTCGAACCTTGGACCTCTTAGTTTGAAGCCTAAGCTCTCAACCAATAGGCCAAGGAGAGTTGTGTGTGGTTATAAGTCATGCTTTGGTGTCTATATGGCATGCTCTTGTGTTATAAGCTCAAAAGGGAGTTATGGGGGCCAGAATCCTTTGAGATTCCATATGGATCTAAAAAATATGATATGAATTACTTTATGATGCAAATTCCAATTTATTTATCTGTTTAGTATTATTATTTAGATAATTAGATAATTGTTTTGCTCTTATTAAATTTCTTAGTAGAATGATTTATTAAATTATAATTAATTATTTTTAAATATTCAACAAAATATTTAACAAAAGAATTTGAAAATTTAAATTGATTTGTGTGGCTTGTTGAACTATTGTAGCTCACTGTGGTTTTGTTTCTAGTTTTTCAAGATTTGGAAAGGGAAAGAATGTTGATTAGCAATTCATGATCAAGTTTGAGTTTATTGGTATTTTTCTTTTGACTTTTAAACATTTATGCTAATTTATTATTTAGTTTTATAGCTTCTATATGTAGTTATGTATTGTAGTGTGGATATATTTTGATGAAAAAAAAAAATCTAATAGATAAGTTTATTTTTAATATTTGGATGTTTCGGTAGATCTATAATTTGTAATTTATTTAAAATAAATATTGTAAGAAAACATGAAATACTTCAAAATTAGATTTTGAGATTTGTCTGTCATAGCTCAATATGATATGACCTATTCTAGTCGGATTGGGTTAGTAATAGTTTTTGGAATGGATTGTAAAATAGAGTCATAGAATTTGATATATAAGTTAAGTGGGATAATTTTGAGTATATTTGGGTGTTTATTATTTTTTATTTTATGTGCATGTATGTTTAGTTGCATGTTATATATAATTATGAATCTGCCAAATCCAAACATAACAGATGGACATAGTGCTAGTCAGGAAGCTCTTGTATACAATATGAGTTTGACTGTTGCTTCTGATGCAGTTTTATAGTTTATTAGTATGATAGCCCATATGATGGGCGAGGCACAGAGCCAAAGTTACTGTTATGAGGTCTGATGAGGTAGATAAACATTTACATATATTTGTGATATTGAAGTCTTCAAAGTTTTAGGGCATCGTTGAGCCTAGGGCTTCAGAATTGGCTAAGGAGATTGGAGAAGACATTTGATGGTATAAAATGTCCTTATAAGAGAAATATACCATTAGCAATCTTTCTATTAGATGGTGAGGTAGACCGCTGATGGATGGGCCAATAGGAGTAGAACTTTTAAGGGAGCATGATAGTTATGCAATATGAGACAGAGTTAACTGATTTGCCTAGATATACTTCACAGCTGATTAGCACTCCCGCGGAGAAGTGTTGCAGTTTCTTGAGAGGACTTCGAGATAATCTTAGACAACATTTGGTGCCATTTTATGTTTTTGATTTTTTTTGAGCTGGTGGAAAGAGCTCGTCTAATAAAGAAAGAGGACTCAAATGTTTTCTTCCGGAGTGAATTACATTACCTAGGTGAAACTCCTATTTTCATTTCATCTTTTGTTGCGCAACCTCAATGTGTTATTTTCTTAACCATTTAGGTAGACTTTTCTAGGAATTCTTTTTCTAGGAGTTTGCAGACGAATTCTCTGAATCTTCGATGAAGAAGACTTTCCAAACAAGGACTAGTCTCATTTTATGAGAAATCCCTCTTCTAGCGCCTTTGTATAGGGATAGTTCTGCTCATTTTACTTCCTAAGTTGAGTGATAAAGAAGAAGATTGGCTACTTCCAGGCATTCTAATGAAGTTTTATCATTCCCAAGGTGCTAGCCAAGTTTTTCATCTACGTATAATTCAATTTCTAGGCTCAATAGTAACTGCCCCCTTTTCCCAATCAGCCGGAAGAATCTTAAAGTCAAGGAGGGGAACTGCAAGTCAAGTAAGGACATATTCATTCTTGTATTTGAAAGCAGAGAAAGCAACCTGTGTAGATGAAAGGAAGTCTCTTCCCAGGGGAGCTCTCCAATCGGAGCAACAATGGCTAATTTACAACGCTCTTGGCAAGACTTAGTTAGATTATATCGTCATGTCAAAGCTCATGAGAAGATGATGAGCTGAATTCTATGAGCGATAACGAAGAAAAAAAGAATCATCATTCTATATAGCATCCAAGAATTAGTCATGTATGTCGTCGACACTGGAATATTTAGATTAACTTACCTCATCATATCTTCCCAGGAATGTCCTATGGTGTGTAGCAATACTGGCTTCTCTCTTTATTGGTCTATTATCCTCTATGGGATGCAAGTAGAGAGAGATGACTAATCCTCGTGAGTGACTAAGCTCCGTCTACTACTTAGCAGCGGTGGACTATTAGTAGAAAGAGGTGCAGTGATGAGACATTAAGTAGTGGCTTTATTTGGGAAAAAGAGTAGATTTATGCCTAGAGATTTCAAGAGATATGAATAGTCAGCATCTGTAGTAGGGGTGTCAATATTTGCAACGACCCGAAAACCCGACTCGAACCCAACCTGAAAATTTCGGGTTATGGTTAACCCGAACCCGAAACGGGTCGGGTTCAACATTTCGACCTGTTTAAAAAATCGGGTCGGGTTCGGGTTAACCCTTTGCCCCGAAATTGACCCAAAAGTGATCAAATTTTGACCAGAAAACCCGATTTTGACCCGGCAACCCTAGATTGACCCGATTTTGACCCGGTTTTGACCCGAACAGAGGATATTGACCCATTTTTTACCCAAAAATTTGCAATTTTCTTGTTGGAAATGGGTCATTCGGGTCATGTCGGGTTGACCCGGACCCGAAGCGGGTTGAGTTCGGTCCGGAAAACTAACCCATTTTTAAAAACGGGTCAGGTTCGAGTTGACCAGAATAGTGCCGGATCAGTTTTGGGTTCAACCCGAACCCGACCTATGACCCGAAATTGACACCCCTATGTAGCAGTCTCTTCATTGGTAGTGTAGCCAGCTTTGATTTT
This sequence comes from Dendrobium huoshanense, assembly GCA_016618105.1. Lineage (NCBI taxonomy): Eukaryota > Viridiplantae > Streptophyta > Magnoliopsida > Asparagales > Orchidaceae > Dendrobium > Dendrobium huoshanense. The sequence continues at coordinate 5,983,569 of CM028356.1, forward strand.
ATTAGTAGGGCATCTGTATGCTAGAGTTGTAGAAGATATCATTATGGTCAGTGTTATATGATGATTATATAGTGCTTTGAATGCAGTCAGATAGGCCACTAGGTAGCAGAGTGTCCACTGACAGAATTTGACTGACATTTTGAGTCGAGATCTGAGAGCTTTATCTGACCGATAAGAAGATCGAGGGCAGTTCCACTTTGTACCTTTTTTGAGGAACCATCTGGTAGAGTTGATGGTTCTAATTTTGTAGCAAGGAGGTCATTTGATAGTGGTTAGAGTGAGAGCCTAGTAGTTCTGTTGTTCTAGCTTCAGTTCAACCACACATATATAGTTTGACTCAACATGAGGCTTGTAATTCTCCAGGCCATTTGATATTTCATTCGATTATGGAGCTAGTCATTTATTTATTTTTGAGCATTTCTTCGATTTATTGTATATGCCTTTAGTTGTATTGCATATCTCTTTTTTTGTTATCTTATTGACTGGAGGTGGTATAATTTCTAGTAGATTTTATTTCTAGGATATTAACGTTTCTAATAAGAAGTGAAAATCTATTTTGATTTTTTACCCATTTTTTATATGATATAATTTTGGATATGGACTAATTGAGTCGGTATGAGGCTCAGATTTATTATTTAAATAAGCAAGTTAATTTATTTTTGGACAGTGAAAGTTATGTATTTTAGAGAGTTAGACGTATTTTGTCTTGGATTATTTTTGCTGTGGAAGCAAATAGATTGTGGAAGAAGGATTGCATGTTATTTCTAGCATTAGTTTAGGATATGAGTATATATTATAGTCTTCTTTCTGATGTCCCAACAGTATGGGAATTTTTAGATGTATTCCATGAGGAGCTAGTCAGCTTAACTCCGGATAGAGACATATAGTTCTATATTGATGCATTTTTATATGGGCCATGATATCTAAAGCTCCATATAGGATGAAAAATTTTACTGGGTATTTTGAAAGTTCAACTATTTTTATCAACTAGAAAATAATCTGGGCACTGAAAAAATAGTGTTGTAGTACAATGAATATTTTAAAATAGTGTTGTAGTACAATGAATATTTTAAAATAGTATTTTACACGATTCCTCATAATTTGATTATTTTTTTGAAAATATGTACTTTTACATAGTAGGATTTTTATTGTCTACCATTATAAAAAAACTTTGTAATTTTAATGCATGCACAATTACACTTTTAAGTGCTATAATTTGAAGATAGATATGCTCATATGCATATATAATTAAATTATATTTATTGGGAGAGATAAGGGGCCTGAATTTTTTTAGATTCTGACTATAACAGAGAATATTTTGATGCTATAATCCATATTCTGATGTCTATAAGACATGTTATGATGTTAAAATCATAAAAGAGAGTCGTAAATGACTAGAATCCTTTGAAATTCTTTTTTTTGGGTTTTAGAAATATGATATGAACTACTCTATAATATGAATTATAATTTATTATATACTCAATATTATTATAAAAATAATTGAATAATTATTATGTTCTTATTATATTTCTTAGTACTGTGATTTATTAGACTGTAATGATTTTTTTTTTAATATTTAGCAAAATATTTAATAAAAAAAATAAAAATTTAAATTAATTTATGTTTTTGTTGAGCTATTGTATCTCATTATAGTTTTGCTTTTGGTTTTTAGGATTTGAGAAGAGTAAGAAAATTCTTGATTAGAAGTTCAGGATCATATCTGAGTTTATAAGTATTTCTATTTTGAATTTTGTGCAATCAATGCTAACTTATTATTAAGCTCTATAGCTTCTTTATGTAGCCACAAATTCTGTAGTGTAGATATATTTTGATAAAAAAAAATTTATGGATGAGTTTATTTTTTATATTTGGATGTTTTAGTAGATATGTTGTCTATAATTTATTTAAAATGAATATTGGAGGAAAATTTGAAGCATTCTAAAACTAGATTTTTGGATTTGCTTGTCACAACCTAATTGTGGTATCTAAAGAAGAGTCCTTGGTTGCCAAGAAAGCTATCTAGTTTGCAGGAGTCAATTGGAGATAGCATTCATCATTATTCCAAGCAAAAAAGAAAAAAAAAAAACCCATCAAGAATGGAGTCATGAGCACAATCAGCATGAAGAGGAACAATTTGTATCAAATTAAATATAACTTCAGGAATGTGTAAAATGTTATGCCATTTACTATTACAAATAAGAGCAGAAAGAGGTGTTCCATGATTTAAATTATGAGACAAAGAGGAGGGCTTTAAGGCCTTTTCCTAAACACAAAGGGTCCCATAAAAGGGAAGTATTAGCACCACCATGAATCTTAAATGAAATTTCTTGTTTAAGCACAGTGGCATTTTTTTTTAATTCTCTCAACTAATAGTTCCTTTAATGGCAGGGCTCCAAAAATTTTCATACTTATTAGCCCACCAGCAAGCAAGCAAGCAAGCCGTCAAAATGGACACAAGGCCAAAAAAGATAGCATTTGAAGGCAAATGTAAGGATGAATTATTCTGTGCGGACGCCGAACGTCGTCCAAAGCCCAATGAAAATGTGCCACGTCACCCCTACTCGGTATCGTAGCTCGGTACTGCACGGTACCGAGCTTGGTATTGGATAAAGTGGCTGCACTTGATTGACCTCTGGACGATAAGCTGTATACGATGTTCACACAAAATAATCTCTTAAATGTAAGAGATATAATAGAGGTAACCCAACCCTCCAAACTTCTTAGGTTTAATAGTGTTAGGCCATGAGACAAGATGAAGCTTTTTGAGATGAGTAGGAATTTAAAGCATAGTCTAGAATCATTTTCATGTTGGCTTTTGGTAAGATAGCTGCACGAATCCAATATGCAATTGAATTAGAGATGGTGAATTGAAGATATTTTATTCTACCATCTAAAGAGAGGTTCTTTGATTTCTAGTAATCTAATAACTTAGGCTTCGTTTGGGACGGCTTTTTTGTTGCTTCTTAAAATAATTTTTTAGTACAAAAATGTAAATTTTTATACTAGAAAACTGCTTTAAAAAGCAACAAAAAAGTCATCCCAAACGAAGCCTTAGACTTTGTTTGGGATGGTTTTTTTACAGCTTCTTAAAGCAAATTTTTTTTTTTGAATTTTGTACTAAAAAGTTATTTTAAGAAGTAGCCATCCCAAACGAAACCTTAGGCTTTATTTGGGGCATCTTTCTTAATGCTTCTTAAAATAACTTTTTAGAACAAAAATTAAATTTTTTTTACTGAAAAACTATTTTAAGAAATAGTAGGAAAGTCATCCCAAACAAAACCTTAGCCATTTTGTTCATCAATGGACTAAAATCCGTTAGAAGAACCTCTCGAAAGACATGAGAATAGCTAAATAGGTGAGGGAAATATTGAGCATGGCAGCTAAGCTTTGAGCGATTATTAAAATCAATTAAAATGTTATACAAAGATAACATATTGTTTGCATATAACAACATTATATACCAAAAAAAGCAACCGCAACTCCCCTGATTTCCGATTCAAGAAGAAGGGCCTCGGCCTCCGCAAGGAGAAATTTTTATGTGCGGTCACCGAAGGGTCCGGAGCACCGATCTTCGATCCCAGCCCACCGTTGATCCGGTAATGCCGGATCCCTCCACTATAAATCTGTCTGCAAATTGTTCTCTTCTCACTATTATCTCTTCTCCTTCTCCTCTTTGGATTCGTTAGGGCTCCGATTGCCTGCCATGGTTCCTTTGACACGTTCTTTCTCGAGCGGCGGTTTGTCCCCGAGCTTCCGAGGCTTTCGCGCTCTAGTCGTACAATTCTTCTTTCTTTCGCTTCTGGCGCCGCTGTTTGTCCCGGTGGTGTTTGGAACTCTGACCACCTTGACCAATTGTAAGTCGATTATGTACTTACCTTCTTCTTTCTTCGGTATTCAGATCGTTTCGCCCTTAAATTAAGAGTTGTTTCAGTTATGGAATACCGAGGTTCTTAGGTCGTTTGGGATGCAATTTCTGCATTTATTTTGGAAGTTTTGATTTTAACTGGATGGCGGAAGGCGCTTCTTGGTTTGGGATACTGTTGAGAGCATGACTTTCTAGAATGGGGAACCGTGCTTTATTTTTCTTGTATGCTTCCTGAGTTATTCATTTGATGGCCATTGGAATTGGAAAGCACCAAAAGTCATATGGAAGAAATATTTACTTTTGTTGAGATGACAATCATATGGTGAATTACTGCATCTTATTCCGAGACATTTAAACTATAATTACATAAAAAAGTAGAGTTTATTACGAATGAGCGATTACATAAAGGTTACAAAATGATACGATTGAAATAACATGTTATCAAATTATTCTGATACGCCAAGATTTTTTCTTTGCTTCAGTGGTCTCATGCCTTGTTGAGGGATCTTAAAATAGTTATTTAAAATATTCTAAACATGTAATTATTGTAATTATAGGTTGATCTATAGTTATTATAATAGATGCACACCCACACATTCGAAGAACAATAGCATTCACAAAGATATGCATCTATGTATTAGGCTGCATGCATGACACTTATTAATTTTAATATTAAGATGCGAATCTTGTAAAAAAAATTTCTTGTGGCTCAATTTAGGGGTTTAAAAATATAATAAATTTATTCTTGACAATAACATGCTACATTCTAATATATTGTTATGTTATAATATTATGATTATCAATGTCTAGCAATTAGTCGAAATATCTTATAATTTGCCTTATATTAATTATTGAGTAAAGGATATTATTTGAGCATCATAAACATTGTAATTAATTGAAATTACTTATCATGAATCAAAATAACTAAAATAAGTTAACTGAATTTCCTGCCAAAACCTTGTGTTCGGAGTAGGATCTTATGGAACAAAAGCCTCATTTGTACTTGTTGTATTTTTTTCTTTTTCAAGATTTATGAGGTTTTCCTTAAACTTTTTCTCTACAACTCTTCTTCCTGGCGCCACCAGACCCTATGTTGGAATTGTAATTTTTAATGTCACAGTTCTCCTAGATTCATTCTACGAGCTTGCTAGCTGATGGAGAAGTGATTGTCTTTCTCTTATTTATCAATTAGTATTGCAATCTTAACTTCCTCTAAGAAAACAAGTAGACAATTCATACAAAATTCCCAATTAACATAATTGCATGGTCTGCTAACACTACAACACTTTGCGGAGCTTTGTTTACAACTCATAGAATCATTGATGAGTTAATTGTACATACGTTTGTATGCGCCAGGTGCCAACATAAAGCTCTTGCCACCACCAAACAACCACATCTTTTTGAAGTCTCATTTTTTAAAAACTTTTGCATGCCAATAAATTGATAGTCATCCACACAAATGGATTTAGTCTCAATATGTGAAAAAATGCTTATTCATGCAGCCGGCTCCAAGTAACTTCCCTTCAACAATATGTGATCTATGCACACTCTTTTGCACTCTGAATAGAATATCTTTGGGCATCATTGAATAACTTATATTTTCCCATGGTTTAAGCAAAACAAATTTTTTTAAGGATCACAAGACCCTCCAACCTTGCTATTGAATAACTACCACAACACTTGAATATAGGGTATTGGGCATAACCGTCTAACTTGCAAATCTGTTTGCGCAACACCCCTTTTGGACATGCAGGGTGTGTGTGACATGCATGCCCCATCGATTCGTTCATAAACATAGCGACAAATTCATAGTTGGAACTCAATTCACCTTTGAGCATTTTTGCATGCATTTGCTTCTTGTTGGGCACATTAATTACTATAAGCGCTTGCTATTTGATGTCACTGTGCATTTGCCTATGCACACTGCAATAGTTCACATTGCACTCGTTCAGTGTACACCAACAAAACTGCATTTCATCAACCAACATCTAGTAACCAACAGTTTTTGTCATGTTACCTCAACTAAGGGTGTAAGTCATCACTCAATACTTTAGTTAAAGCATTGGGTCATCAATGGTGTAACGATCCACCTTGACTAAGCAACCACCATTGTTTATTAATATTCATGCTCACTTTGGGATGTTAGTTTCAGCATTTTGCTTGATTCAGAAATGCGTTCTTGTTAACTGCCTTTAGACTCGCTTAGATGAGAATTATCATAGGAAACTTTTTTTTTTTCCCGCTGGTTTATTTATCAGAAGATGTCATGCTTGTGTTTTTAATGGGGCTTGCATTCTATTATTTTAAGTTTTGCAAACTCTACTTCTTGTCACTCTACTCTAGCTTGTGTATTCTTTGGATTGAATGTAAATTTATCATTGCAGATCAAAGCAGCTTTGCAAATGTTTCTAACAAAGTGGTACCTTCTCTTCTCTCTGCCTTCTTTTTTCGATTTTCACTTGTATTGGCAATATGGTAGTTTATTATTCACCACTGTCATTGCTATGATTGCTGACCGTCGGATTAATAATATGTATGTAAATGTAAAAATTGTATTGACAAAGTTTAAATAGGACTGGGAGCTTATAAAAAGTATTTGTTCTCGTACCTTCTCTACTCTCTGCACCTTTTCTTATGGAACTCTATTTTACAATTTGTTTGGTTTAGTGAGATCCTCTTACTTTCATAACTGTACAAAGATCAATGGTTCCATTAAGCATCAAAGGGGAGGAATCACGAGTTTGCCCCTAATACAAAGGGGAAGTGAAACTGTTTTACCACTAGTTGGCATTAGAAGATATAAGACAAAGTATAGAGAGATGAAGAGAGTGGAGACACTGATGTGGTTGGAGGATAGCTTCAATATTCTTCCTCACCACACGTATTCTCAGATTATTTTCTCCTTCCTAATTCAGACATGCAACCCACCTTGAGAAGCTGAAAGCAATTAAATGCTTCTATAGTTCTATGTTTCTGTTGTGAAAATCCAAAGCACCCTCCTTATGTTCCATATGCTAAAGCTCCGCCACTTTTCTCAATTTACTAAAATTGAGCACATTTGATTTGAAGCAAATCCTCTACCCAATCTTCTTCCTTCTTGTGCTGAATCCACATTGGACCTCTTCCCTTTCTCCCTCTTTTGGTTATTATTTTGTCATGGACTTTACCATGTCCTCTCTCTTAAAGCTCTTCTTAAATACGAAGGGCTACAAGAATTAGAAAATAGAGAATTAATTACAAGTTTAGTTAAAATATTTCAAGGTCTTTATAATCCATAAAAAATGTCAAATATTTATATTACATGAGAGATATCAACCATCACTTGCGAAGATAGGATTAGGAGAGAAATTTGGCTAAGAAAAATTAATAATTTTCCATTTGTATATGTGCCATGCGGTACATCTTTGTGTTTCTAGGTCTCCACACAAATTAACATTAACATGCCCTTGCAATTTTATATTAGCTTTTCTAAATTGCAACAAATGATTCATTTTACCTTTCAAGTAGTAAAAGGTCCACCTTACAGCTTCCAAGTATTCTTTCTCTAGTTTTGATAGGTATTGATTGTCATCTTTTATTAAATGAGCAATGTATGATCTAATGTAAACCATAGTGTACATAAAAGACCCAATTAGTGAGGCATAGTGGACTGCGGCCATTTAGTTGGTCTCTTTATCTATCTTGAGTAATGCTCTTTTGAGAGCTTGAAATGTTGGCAAATGGGCTGTTCACCATCTTTACTTTCATTATTTTGCATCTATCCAACACCCTTTAAATATAATTAAAATATAGATAGATTTATAATTCTTGCATCTTTGTCACTATTAATTCTCATCTAGAGGATCTTTTGAGTTTTATTGACTTTGACAATGGCTCCGAGGTTGATCCGACAAAATACAGCAAAAAATGGTGAGCGAAAAGGCGACGTTGAGCATATATTGTATGAAATGTGTCAACCAAAAGTTAAAATCTTCCAAATAATGTTTGTTTGTGAAATGAACAATACTGATGCGTTCATGATAGTAAAAAGAGCTTAAATAGACACTCATATTGCTTGGGTCTCTGCATAATGAAAAAAAAAAAAACTATGTGTGAGATGATGATGTGACATGGATTTGTGCAAGTGACAACAATTTTATAAAAAAATAATTAAATTTAAAAATTCAAAATTCCCACCTCACCTCTCCCATGCTTGAACCATGTCGCTCGCATTCCCTTCACCTGTTTCATATCATATTCAAATGTTTAGCTTTGTTAAAAAAAAGAAAATGATTTAAACCCCCTTGTACCACTCATTAACACACCCACACCTCATCTCCCTAGCTCTTACTGCTTGCGAGTCCTAGCTCCCACTTGACACCCTCATATGCCACAAGTCACGTCGACCCTCCATCTCCAGTCCCTCCTCTCCTACCCACAAGCTTTGTCGCCACATGCACCTCTCACTTTTCTCATGCACCCAAATAGTCACTAGCACATCCTACTTAGGTTAGGGATCCCAGTAACCATTTAAGCACAAATGCAAAAGTGGGGTCATGAAGTTAAAATGATGTGAGGGAGATAGTCTCATCTAAGTCTAATATGCATATTAAGGATTTGTGCTTTTATTTTAGTTTTATCCAACGGGACCTTAGGCCACATGTAAACTCACAAGGCCTTGAAGTGATATGAATTGGTAATATTTTGTTGCGCCTTGAAGACAAAGACAACAAACACATAATGAAAACAAATGCAAAAATACGAATATAGGTGGCTGTTTTTTATTATAACTTCAACGAGAAAGTAAGATATAGATGATCTACAAATTGAGAGATATATTGGCTCTCCCAAATCACCTAGACGTCGCTAGGCTGCTCTCACAAAAAGAAAATTATAGCAACTCTTCAATCAAATTATGCATAAAATAAAATAAACCATAAACTTAGTCTTAAATAAGCTTCTTCTACTTTCCTCCTAAATCAGCACCCCTTTTCTAATATATTTTTTTCTCCAATTGGAATTTCAATTAGGAAATCCTTCCTAAATCAGCCTCCTTTCCTAATATATTTCCCTCTCAAATTTGAATTTCAATTAGGAAATCCTTCCTAATTAATCTCTTCGTTAATTCCTCTTCTAACATAATGAATTAATGTTTTATTGGGCCCCACAAGAGGAGCTGAAATTTGTCCAGGTTCATCTCCCCTTAGTTCGCCTCTCCCTAGGGGTGTCAAAATCGGGTTTTGGGTACAACCCAAAACTGACCCGACACTATTTGACTCGACTCGAACCCGGTCCATTTTTACAAACGGGTCACTTTCTCGGACCTGAACCCGACCAAATTTTGTTTCGGGTCAACCCAACACGACCTACCAACCCGGGTGTGAACTTACAAGTAGCTAGTTTCACATTAAGGGCAAATTTCATTTCTCATGTTATTTGCTCATTCAATCATTCTAAAAGCAAGTTTCATTTCTAAGCATGTTTAATAATAATAAACTATTTACAAAATACAAACTATAAATTATAAAATATAAATTACAATTTACAAAGTTAAAATTACAAATCAATTAACATAATACAGAACCATTGACAACAATTTAAATTGGACATATCACATGTTTACATTTTGTTGCTTTGCTAAATTATAAATCAATTTACAAAATACAAAATACTTTATAACAAATCTAAATTTGGAATACATCAGTTTACAGTTCATTGATTTGCCCAGTCTTCCCCCAAAAAAGTACTACTTGAAAAGAATATGTCTTCGTATAGATTTAACGACAATAAAACTAGTTAAATAGCTAGAAAATTTGAATATATAGTTCAGATTAACCCTCCAAATCATTAATCATTGACAACAATTTAAATTGGACATATCACATGTTTACATTTTGTTGCTTTGCTGAATTACAAATCAATTTACAAAATACAAAATAGTTTACAACAAATCTAAATTTGGAATACATCAGTTTACACTTCATTGATTTGCCCAATTGTTCCCCCCAAAAACTATTTGAAAAGAATATGTCTTCATATAGATTTAACGGCAATAAAACTAGTTAAATAGCTAGAAAATTTGAATACATAGTTCAGATTAGCCCTCCAAATCATTAATCAGCTAATAATTATAAGTTTAATAAATATTACCATCCAAGGTGGTAGTTTATATTAGCTTAGTTAGTAACTGATCAATTAGATAATATCTGCTCATTCTAGGTGAACACAAATGCCACCATGTTCTAATAGCACTTACCCTAATTCGATTCACACTTTCCATTTATAAGGTTTATAATCATTGCTTCATAAAATTAAAATGTAATATAACAATAGGTTTCAGCAATATAGCATCCCACGAACCCAAGGCTTAAATAACAAACACATGGGCAGTACAATGCACATGAAAAAAAATCACCATCACATAGCAAACAACCATGTAAATTTAAATGATTTTTTTTAGAAAATGAACTGAAATATTGTTAGCAGAAGCATTATCCAAAGTAATAATGAAAAGATTAGACTCTATTTTTCACTCTATCAAAAGAAACTATAGCTTCTCTAAGAAAGCAATTCCATCATGACGGGGTGGCATGAAAGAAAAACTAATGATATTCTTTTGCATTTGTCAATCATTATTAATAAAATATACTATTAATCATATAAACCCATCAATATTTATAGAAGTCCATAGATTCGATGTTAAGTAAACCTTGCTAATGGACTTTGATAACTATGCCTGTATAGTACCAGTTTCCTTAGTGAATAATTTTTTAGATCAGTTATGCTATATTATGCATATTTCTTTTCTTGCAATTTTGATGATGACGCCTTAGATTATCCTTCCATTTTTGCTATCACATAAATATGTAGCACCACATTTCTTACATATACACTTTAGCTTGCCATCTTTTATATTAGGCAACATCTAAAAATGGCCCCATACAGTTGAAGCCGTCATTCTCCGCTTCTTAATAACTGTTCCCCCTCATTACAATACAATGTTAGATGGCTCTATAATATTTTCAAAAGCCTCAGCTTCTTCATTTTCATCAAAAGAATAGTTCTTAGGAATGATATTTCTCCAGCTAGCCAAAATATTAGAATATATTACAATGCAAATATTTAACCATTTCTTAAATGTCATGTTCAAATAGAAAAAACTATAATAATATAACACATTAACTACTATTCCAGTAAACTGAAATGGACAGTACACCTCAATTTATTTCAGCAAACTGAAACACAATTCAATTTATTTACTACTACATAATAAATGCATATCAATGATTAAACATTTATCCATCAGTGCATGCCACATATTAAATTATAAATCATAATGTTATATTGATACTTCTACTGTAAAATGCAAACTACAACCTGCAGGCTATATGTATAAAGGGAAGGACCAATAAGAAGAACAACCCAATGAATCTATAAACAAAAATAGTAAATAACCCTAAAAAATGCAAAGCCCTAAAAAATTGAAAAAAAAAAACTGGGTAAAAAAAAGAAGCCCTAACAAGCTAACCTAAATTCTTCAATGCAAAAACCATGACCGAGCGGTCCAAGACAAGATTTGGAATGGACAAACCGAGACAAAAATGGAAGTTTCCTTTGGAAGGAACTAACCGATATGACGAAATCAACTAAATACCATAATGCCCATAGATGCTCAAAGCTTTGACTTCTAAAAGGGAAAAATAAAAAATAGAAATGAGATACAAATAATGGTGTTTTTCTTGAGGCCGAGGAGATGTGCTTGGCGAACACATCGAATCGAGACTTATGAACGCAAGAGTCAAGACTGTTCTTGACTAAGCAACATATACTGGAAAATCGAAAAGAGCTTCAGGCTCAAATATATTTGAGAGTGGAGATGAAACACTAAACAAACGAAGCCAGAGAAGGAGAGCTGAGAGTAGATACGTGGCATATGTAAAAATGAATAGCGGCTTTTACTAGATGACTACTCGTATTATGCATGCAAATCACCCTAATTAGACCATGCAAGTCATTGTGGGTCATCATCAGATTCTTGGGTTAACTCGAACTCGAACCGAAATTTTAAAATGGTCAGAATTGTAGACCCGAACTCGACCCATTTTTTAACTACTTACTTCCTGTTATTATTTGCCGCACTCCTTTGACCTCCAATGGTACCAATAACACATCCATGTCGTTCGTTGAGGTCAAGGGAAGTGAAGAAGATGGAATGTGATCTCCTATCACTTGTCGCAAGTGAGATACATGAAACACGGGATGGATGGCTGCCGACTGCGATAACTGTAGGTAATATGCCATAGCCTCGATGTGCTCCACTATCTCGTATGAACCAAAATACTAGGGCAATAACTTATCATTCCATCTCATTGCCATGATTTTTATGTCCTTAGGGATGAAGCTTTAAGTGAACTGCTTCCCCCAAATCAAACAGCCATGTCTCTCCTTTGAGCATCTGCCTTCTTCTTTTGAATTTATTGGTCTCTCAATAAATGCCCTTTCAACTCCCCTAAGATCCTATATTTGTCCTATAAGTACTGCTCTACTGAAGCCACCAAAATACTGCCTTGTCCATAATATATCAAGGGAGGCAGATCACTCCCGTATAACACTTTGAACGGTGTAGTCTGAGCTGCCGAATGATAGGAAGTGTTATAGCAATACTATGTCCAAGCACCATTTTTCAAACAACTTAGGTGTTTTCGATATAAAGCACCACAAATAAGTCTCCACACTACGATTGACCACCTATGTCTATCCGTCCGTCAGAGGATGATAAAGCAGTGCTCTTTTTCAAAATGGTCCCCCGCATTTTGAACAATTCCTTCCAGAACCAGCTCAAAAAAATGTTGTCTCGATTCGATACAATCGATTCTGGGATCTCATGCAGTCTCATTCATCCGTCATGAAAACCATGGCTATTGTTATTGCTGTGTAGGGATGGCAAAGGGGAATAAAATGGGCATGCATACGCAATCAATTCGCTACCATTAGTATCATAATGCATCCTTCTAATTTTGACAGCCCTTCAATGAAATGCATGGTCACCTCATCTGACACCTTTTCTGACAAAGCTAGCGGCTGAAGGAGCCCTCCTAGAGACATAGCTAAATACTTATGTCTCTGGCATATATCACAGCTAACCACCATTTTCTCAACATCCTTCTACATACCCTCCCAATACAGTTTTGTAGAGAACGAAGATATGTCTTTTTAACCCCCTGAATATCCCCAAATGACCGCACCATTAAACTCCTAAAGCAAGCAGAGAATATAAGAAGAAATATATGGAAGCACAAATTGCACGTAATGAAGCAATTTTTGTCTCGCCACTGAATATTCCAGATGGTAGTACTTATTTTCTGCCAACTCCTCCTTGATGTTCCTCAACCATGTATCTTATTTGCTCTCTCCTCTTAGTACTTTCCAATCAACAACCAAGAACACAAACAATGTCATCATCTGTGGTTCCTCCATGCACTTGGATAAACCATTTGCTGCTTTGTTTTCAACTCCAGGTCGGTATTGAATCTCAAACTCATAGCCCAATAGTTTGAAAAACCACCTTTGATGCTTCATAGTGATCATTCTTTGCTCCAACAAGTACTTCAAACTCCTCTAATAAGTTCTGATGACGAAATATCTTCATAATAAATAAGGTTGTCATTTCTGAATGGCCAACACGAATTCCATTAGCTCTCTTTCATAGACTAACTTGAGCCTTGCCTTGGACGTAAACACCTGACTGAAATAGGAAACTTATCTCTGTTTCTGCATGAGTATTGCTCCCAACCCAAGACCTGAGGCATCTATCTCAACTAGAAAGGGCTGGTTGAAATATGGAAGAGCTAATATTGACACACTGGTCATAGCCTTTAACTCCTCAAAAGCCTGGGTGGATGACTATCCCCACTTAAAGTTATCGTTCTTGAGATGTTTTGTCAACGGCCCTGCTATAGAACCGTATCATTTCACTAGTAGCCTGTGAGTTATAAGAATCCTCTTAGCTCCTTTAAAGTCTTGGGTACAAGTCATCTGAGCATGGCCTCAATCTTACTCCGGTCAGCTGCCAATCCCTCTTGTGAAACCACATGCCCTAAATACTCCACTTTGGGTTGAACGAAAGAACAATTCCTCTGATTGTCAAACAAAGTGTGATCTCTTAAGGTGGATCGCATAACTCTCAAATACTCCAAGTGATCCCCCTCAGACCTGCTATACCAGTATATTGTAAAAACAATGCCAGCACATCCTTCACAAGTAGGTCTGAAATACCCTATTCATTAGGCACTTGAAGGTGGTTGATGCGTTAGTGAGGCCAAAGGGCATCACCAAGAACTCTTAGTATCCCTTGTGTGTTTGAAAAGCAATCTTGTGGGTGTCACCTAGTCTCATTATGATATGGTGGTATTTGGATTTCAAGTTAATCTTGAAGAATATTACAGATCAATGTAACTCAGCTAACAGCTGATTAATGACTGGTATGAGAAACTTGCATGATACAGTTTTCTTGTCCAGGGCACCATAATCTACACATAATCTCTAGTTTTCATTCTTTTTTTCATCGATAATATAGGACTAGAGAGAGGGCTTGCACTGGGTTTGATAATTCCAACTTCAAACATCTCCCTATTCAGTTTCTCAATCGCATCCTTCTGGACCCGAGAGTAGCGGTATGACAGGATACTAATTGGAGAGATTCCTTCCTTCATAATGAAATAGTGCTCATGCTCTCGAGGGGGTGACAATCCTTGGGGAAGCAAAAATACCTCCCTAAATTGCTGAAGAAGTGGTTGGACCATGTTTGAAATGTCCTCTACATCCTTTGTCTCTCCTCCATCTAAACTCTGGAGCTCTACCAAGAATCCCTCTCCTTTCCCTTGTGGCGCACTAACCAGGATTTTCAAAGAAACCATGGCTTTGGATAAGTTGGGGTCTCCCTTAATTATCACTTTTCTCCCCTCCTGGATCTACATAGATAATGCCTTCCAGTTTACCTTAGTTTCCCCTAATATTTGAAGCCATTTCATTCCTAGAATCAAATAAGTACTCAAACTTCAATCGGAGAAAATCCTCCTTGATGTGAATCCCCTGCAATTCTACCCCCAAACCCTGACATATCCCTCTGCTTTATCTCCACCTTCCCCATGCCCATCATCACTCCAAAACATCTCGTATCTACCAGTTTATGCCCGAATTTGTCCATCAGGATTGCCACCGCCCCTTCTCATATCTGGCCTCTCACCTTCATAGTGTGATTCAATGTGAATTCTACAACAGAGTTCAATGAAACTTCAGCCACCTCCAAGTGTATAGGCTTTTCTTCCTCCCTCGCTTCCTCTGCCTCGTCCACCTCCTCCTCATCACACACTAAGAGAACCTGCAAGGTATGATTTTTGCATCTGTCTTGGTGTAAAATCTTGTAAAATCATTTTTAAGATAGATGCATTCGAACATGAATAAACCATTATTATGTTATTCCCAAATTAAATTTTCTTTTGTTAACATATTTGACTTTAATATCAAAAGCATGACATAAACTCTCCACTTTACTTTCATTTGAGGTTATAGGTTTGTTATATTCACATATATTTATAAAGCTATTTTATATTTAATCTTTTATAAATATATTTCATAATTTGTTAAGGAGAAAAAGAAATACATATAGATTAAAAAACATGCATGCACAAAAAAAAAGGAAGCACAATATTTTAATATTTTTTGCAGTATAGGCTCTATGTGAATGAGATGTATGGCAAACTTGAATTACCCATGGCTCAACTAATTGATGGCGGCAATGTGCTAAAGATTTAATTGTTGGTCCTTATGCTAAACTTCAACTAGTGGAAGTTTTATTACTAATTAAGACATATTTCAATTTTCTTGTGTAGAAAATTATAAAATTTTCAATTATATAGGACAAAAAGATCAGGTTAAATTAACTCGTACTATAACAGGATGATGAAGTATTTGTTCAACTCGAAAATGCTGCCATCGAGCACTCAATAGCTGTGGACTCTGCAGTACTTGGTAAATATAATCTATGGAGGCGAGAATATGATAATGAGCATGCTGATCCGAAAGTAAAGTTCATGCGAGATCAAATGACTATGTCAAAGGTTTATATGGCCCTTGCTAAGTCAAAGAGTAAGATTGGTATTTATGAAGAGTTATTGAATCGTCTCAAGGAAAATCAGCGCGTCCTAGGAAAGGCTAATGCTGATGCCGATCTCCCACAAAGGTTTCCTCCTCCTTTCTATTTAACTAATGTGATGTGTAGTTATTATAATACAAAATTATGTTTTCAGTGCACCGGAGACAATCAGAGCAATGAATCAAGTCTTGTTAAAAGCAAAAGGTCAGCTTTATGATTGCAAGATATTTATTCGGAATCTAAGAGGGATGCTTCAATCTGCGGATGAGCGGGTTAGAGGCTTGAAGAAGCAAAGTACATTCCTTAGTCAATTGGCTGCAAAAACAATTCCAAATGCCATTCATTGTTTATCAATGCGTCTGAGCATAGACTATTACCTTCTCCCTCCAGAGCAAAGAAAATTTCCTAAAAGTGAAAATTTGGAGAACCCAAATCTCTACCATTATGCACTCTTCTCTGACAATGTATTGGCTGCCTCAGTTGTAGTGAACTCAACCATAATGAATGCTAAGGTAATTGATCTTACATTTTTGTTTTCTTGGCTTATAGCATATACTGCCTGCAATTTAGGATATAATCTTGAAGAAGTTGCTAGTAATGTTTTGTTAAATTTCAGGAGCCAGAGAAACATGTCTTTCATCTAGTTACTGATAAACTAAACTTCGGAGCCATGAACATGTGGTTTCTGTTGAATCCACCAGGAGATGCAACCATCCATGTGGAGAACGTAGATGATTTCAAGTGGTTGAATTCTTCATATTGCCCAGTCCTTCGTCAGCTTGAATCTGTAGCCATGAAAGAATACTACTTCATGGCTGCTCATCCCACAACCCTTTCATCTGGTTCTGACAATTGGAAATACCGAAATCCAAAATACCTTTCAATGCTTAATCACTTGAGGTTTTATCTACCACAAGTTTATCCTAAGTTGAACAAAATCTTGTTCCTAGATGATGATATTGTTGTTCAGAAGGATTTAACACCTTTATGGTTAATAGATCTTAAGGGAAATGTAAATGGTGCTGTTGAGACCTGTGGTGAGAGCTTTCACAGATTTGACAAGTATCTCAATTTCTCAAATCCTCACATTGCCATGAATTTCGATCCAAATGCATGTGGCTGGGCCTATGGTATGAATATGTTTGATTTAGTTGAATGGAAGAAGAAAGACATAACAGGCATCTATCATAAATGGCAGACATTGGTAAGGCTATTAAAATCTTTTCATTTTCTTTTATGTTTTCTTATTCTTATCTATGGAATTTCATATAATCAGATAGGTTATGTTGGTTGTTATGTGTTATCAACTCATTTTCATTTTCTAACAGAATGAAGACAGAGCCCTTTGGAAACTTGGAACTCTGCCACCTGGTTTACTGACATTCTATAATTTAACGCACCCACTGAACAAGTCATGGCATGTTCTTGGTTTGGGCTATAATCCGAGCATCGATCGCTTGAAGATAGAAAATGCTGCTGTTATACATTACAATGGTAACATGAAACCTTGGTTGGAGCTGGCAATGACAAAGTACAGGCCTTACTGGACCACATATATCAACTATGATCATCCTTACATTAAAAACTGCAAATTGAGAAGATAACTAGAGCTCAACAAAGACATGATTAAATTGCATAAGAAGGGAGTTTTTGATCCTATTGAGGCCTTTCTTTACTCTGTCCAATTCTAATTTTGATGATGATGTACATTACATCTTTGTAAATTTATTCATCATAATAGATACGGCACATCATTTCCTTTGTAGAACAATTTACTGGTACCAGATAGGTGTAGATATAACAATTTAACAGTAACCATTTTTTTTTTTGTAGTTACCAGATTGTTATTTTATTCCTTGTAGCTTGTTTATAAAGTAATGCATAGTTGGGATCTTCAGCTTGGCATTGTCATGGATATAGTTTTTGTTTGTTTGTTTGTTTGTTGTTATTTTTTTTTGGCTTGAAGATGATTGTCTGCTAGTTTTCAGTAATATTTTGAATGAAATGAAATGATTTAGATATAATAATGTATTTTTCATTAGAATAATTAAGAGAAAAAATTGTTTCATGAAAATTTTATATTACAATTATTTCAAAAAATTCCAATAACTAATTTATAACATTTTGATATCTCATTCTTTGTCAAAATTTTAAATAGCCAATATGACCGTTATTTTGATATTATATCCAAATCTTCTTAAGAGAAAAACTGTGACCAAACACATAGCAGGAGAAAGGCTCGGCATGTCCATCCCCTCCGCTATATAAAACAATATCAAACATAAATTAGGGAGTATTCTTAAGAGAAAAACTGTTGAAGTGTTGAACATGTGAAAAGAACATGATGTGCTGAAGGAGTAAAGGATAAACTGAAATTAGATTCTTTCATAGCTCTACGTAGTAATAATTCATGAACTTACAAACATGCAGCAACACACTATCTCACATGTAGAGAGGGCTAATGCTAGAAGTGAACTTGTTTATACTTCACATGTCAATGATTCTTCGTTACAGCTGTCAAATATAACTGAAGTTGTTGAGCGAAATAATAAACATAATATATTTTAAGATTATCATTAAGAATAAGTACTTTTAAATCATTAAACTTTCATTGCATATTAAATGCTCCATCATAACCTCGACTGTGTATTCTATGTATGTTCAATAAATGCTTGACAAGTATAGCTTGAAGAAAGGTTTTCATTCTCTCCTTGCACCTGAAGGAAAGCTAGAAGTTCAGCTATCGTGAGTCCGGTCCGGGGGAAGTTTCCTTTTTTTTTTTTTTCTAGAGGCTCTTAAGACAGCAATACCATCTTAAGTAATCCAGGGCCCCAGGACAATTCGTGTCATTCTTGTCTTGGCTGCAATCAAAAGTTGGCCTGCGAATTATGACCTTCGCCTGGAATGTGAGCAAATACTCTTTCGCTCGTGCTCGAGAGGCAGATCCAAAGCCAGTAGTTACACCGTTGCTTTAAGTGTAACTATATTAGTTGAAGAAGTATATTTGATACTAATAAATCTTTCAACAACTTTTCCCTGTCAACTGCTTCTTTGTTGACATATCATGACTCTCATCTACAAGAATGTCAAAGTAAGAGTTGTTAATATTATTCATGATAGCAACTAATGTTTCAGCGGCCGCTGCATAAAAAAGTTGTTTCTGAACTTTTGGTAAAATTAACTTTAATTTAGCATTATCATTTTTAAAAGTAACATTTTTGATTTCTTCATGGTGATCATCAATAAATGAAAATAACTTTAAATAATTATCTTTATTATCTGAATTAGATGTCTCGTCGTGCCAACAAAACGACAAACTTTATCTTAAAAAAAATCTAATACAATCAACAGTTGTACCCAATAGGATCCTGTATACTAAAGTAATTTACGTTCCCATGTGAATTGTATAATAATTTACTATTATAACCTTCCATATTTATCAATATACTCAACTTCATATATATATATTACTATACCCATGCTTGCAGAATTGTCTAAGTTGCATGGCAAAAAATTTCTGGATATCGAGATATAATTTTGTGAAGTTTGTTCAAATTAAATACAAAAATTTTCATGAATATTAAAAATATAAAAAATTAAGATAGGATAAAGGTAACTTATCTCGAGCCAAATAACTTTCCAGTGGCATGATGGATGAAAATAGCCCAAAGAACCCTGGAATTGTTTCTCTCTCTAGAATTTCTCTTCCCTCTCTAGCTACTCTCTCACCATTGAAAATGAGATTAAAATGACATATAAATAGTTATTTAGATATTTATAAAAAAAATATTTTCCTTTGCGCCAATACTCTAGCACCACATTAATGCCCTTAAGGAACCAGTGTTGCAAATAGAGGAATGAACGCCATAACACCCCCAAGAGATGCTTTATACTAATCAATTTCTTAAACAGAGATATGAGCATGACAATATCACATGATAGTGATGCATTGCCATAAATAAAAAGGATAACACTACAAAGCCAACAAGATAACACTACAGCGCCACCAAAGAGCCACTTACAGCTAGGCGTGTCAATTTCGGGTCACGGGTCGGGTTCTGGTTGGACTCGGAATTGACCCGGGTTCAATCAGGTCGACCATAACCCGACCCGGTAGGAAAACGGGTCGAAAACACGGACCCGGATCCGACCAGTCGGGTTGACCCGACCCGATACAGGACGCGCAGGCGGGCAGACGCGGGGTGCGCGGCGAACTCGCGCGCAGAGGACTCGGGCGCGCGGCGGACGCGGGCAGGGCGGGTTAGCATCGAGCATGAGGCGAGAGCGAGGACTGGTGCGTGCGTGCGGGCAGGGCGGGCGCGTGCGGGGTCGCGGGCGAGACTTGCAAGCGGGCAGCGTCGGGCAGGGCGTGGGCAGCCGCGGGTAGTCGGGGCAGCCTCTGGCAGCTCTTTCTAAGCGGGTTTTTAGGTTGACCCGCCAACCCGTCGAGTCAACCCGAACCCGACCCATTTTGAAATCAGGTCGAGTCCAACCCGGATTTTCCGGGTCGGGTCTGGGTCAGATTTTCGTGTCATGTCAAATATTGACATCCCTACTTACAGCTTATCCAAAATTTCTCCCAAGTTAAATCACAAATACTTTCACAACTAAATTAGACATAAAAATAGTTCTATTAATTTATAGATATTCAATCGATGCTAAGTAAACATGTCATTCTTACCATCTCCAATCAGGTCATCATAAAAAGTCTAATTATTGTAGAATCGGTTATTACACTTTGGTCGAGAGATCATAGTCGAGTGATGGTGAGACTGTAATTAGATGATGGTGGTCAGGAGATTAGGTGATAGTGATCAATAGAAAGTAGTTTGACGATAGTAGTCAGGAGATTGTAATTGAGCGATGTTGCTTTAGTCACTATATCCAAAAGATGGAGGCTGGGAGATTGAAGTTAGATGATGGAGGAGGGAAGATTGAAGTTAGGCGAAGGAGATCAAAGAGTCATAGTCGGGTGATGGTTGTCAAGCAATGATGGTTTGACATTGGTGGTCAGATGACAAAGGTTCAACAATAGTGCTCGGATGACAATAATTAGAAGGTGGTAGGTGAACAATGGTTGTGGGTAGACGACAATGGTTTGACAGAGGTGGGTGAACAATGATGATGGTTATACGACATTGGTCCTTTGAAAGTAGTTGGACGGTGGTGGTCCCATTGTGGTGATTAGGCGGTGGTGGTTTGAAGATGGTTATCCAACGGTGGTGGTCTGATGACAATGTTTACACAATGATGGTCTAATGACAATGGTCGAATTATGACAACTCGATAATGGTGGTCAATCGATGACATTCTAACGCTGATGGTAGGACAGTGGTGATTTGATGGAGGTGGTACGTCAGTGGTGGTCATTATCTTGAGCATGTTAACAATATTTACCAAAATACCTCAAATGGGTTAAATTGCCTAATAAATTTTCCATAACACCCAACTCAATATATAACTCAAGCATATCTTTGCATGCATAAATATGAAAAACTCTATGAATCAATCCTAAAAAAGTGCAGTGTAAAGAAATGAACTTGAAACTTTGCTCCATGTTTCAATGAATATTAATCGAAATTTAATACTCTTGTGGACTTAATGTTACGTTGTAAACATATAACATCACGAACCTTCAATAACAATTACTAGATAACCAGAGACGACATAAATATTATATTGAAACTTTATCCTACAACCATCAGTAGGAATGAGGATTGCAAGAAGGAAGGTGCTAATCATTTTCTTGAAGGTCTTTTGAATATAATAATAATATTGATTTTTTATACTTTCAAATCTTTATGGGCAAATAATGTTAAATAAAAAAAATATTATATAAATAAATATAAAATTTTATATGTTAGATATATAGATGCCTAACAGTTCGATCTGATTTATGGAAATCCCTCCCTTACAATTTTATTTTAGTTAATTGGAGAAGTGGAGGCCTCGGCTCGCCTCTCCGCTGTCCGCTCTATTGCGATGGCCTCCAATTCCAGGCCTTCTCTCATCGCAGAGATCGGACCCGACGGCATTGCCAGGGAGTCCGCCATTATTGCATACACTGAAAAGGTCTCTCTCTCTCTCTCTCTCTCTCTCTCTCTCTCTCTCTCTCTGTGTGTGTGTCTGTCTGTCTATCTCTGTCTCGCTCGCTCTCCCACACACGCACATTTTCTCCCGCCATATATCTCTGCTTTGGCTTACTGGTTTTTAATCTGCTAGGTAATCGAGGAGGAGCAGCTACAGTTGAAGAGGTATGCTAGATGTGCATATTCTCTTCCCTCCCGCCCCTTTTCGAGATCTGGTTTCTTTATTTTGATTTCTTGTTTAGAAAGTTTATTTAATCGGTGCCAACATCGACTTCATTGATCGCTTTGTTTTCTTAACTCAAAAGTGCGAAATTGATTGGTTGAATTGAAATTAGGATGACAAACGTAAGTTTGCTGTTCTATCTGTTTTATTTTTCCTTATCAGGGCAAAAAATGGGAGTTTAGAACTTTTTGGTCAACAGGGTACTGAAATCATGAATTTAGTCTTTGGTATCACATTCTTTTTTCTATCTTCTTTTCAATTTTATAATTTCGATTCAGAGGCATAGATTAAAAAAAAAAAATGAAATAAAAAGAATGCGTGGGATGTTTTTTCTCAGTAGTTTCATACCATGTTGTTGTTTATCAAAGATTTTGAAATCAACTCAAATGTGTTTTCAATTTCTTTTGCTATAGTTGTAAACCAACGCAAATAACGATTGCCAACCATCATTTCGGTTACACGAACCTGAAAATGAAAGCTTGATCAGCACAAAACAATGAGAAACCAAAGACGCTGCTCACTGTTAATTGTTTATGGAATTATTGGAATTCTTTTATATTCTGTCTGGGAAGCACTTCAATACACTTGAATATCTTGGTTGATAGTGAACTTCAACAACAACCAACAACAACCAAAAAGTAGCTGGTTTGCCATTTTTGGAAATGAATCAAACCTCAAATAATTTATTCAAGTGTACATTCGAAATCAGGGGCATTTTTCTTGTAAAACATCATAAGAAAAGCTTTTTAAGGTACAATATCTGCCAAAAAGTAAATGCACTATGATTAGACATGGTAGAATATTTTGAAAATGGAATTGTATTGGTATATCTTTAATCATTAGTCTATGTTATAAAAAAATTAATTATCATAACCTATTGGAATCCTAAATGAAAAAAAAAAACGGAAGGTGTTGGAGTGATTCCCTACTTTAACCCTTAATTAGTCAACTAATTTGACTTATACATTTAAGTAAAAATAGCCCACATCTACAACGTAGTCATGAGTTGAGGGCCAAAATCTTATCTAACCTGTCATTGAATGTTGAAATATAATAGCTGTGGTGTACTTGGACATTTTCAGAAGATATTTTGTTAGCTTTTCAAATCTGAATCTTTAACAAATTAATGACTTTCACACTTCAGATTTGCATAATGTACATCTATATGATCTCGTTCATCTATTTAACACAGGCATATAGATTTTCAAATATACTTGTTCGATTGTCGAAAATTTTGATTAAGTCCTATACTTTCTCAATAAGTAACATTTAGAATCATCTCATCATATTTAACATCATCAAAGGCATAAATGAGGAAGTGCCTTATATTTCTTCTCCATTATTTGGATTTTATGATTTTAGATGAACAAACTGTCATTTTCGCGAGGATCAAAAATATATTCTTCCATTTGATAGAGGTTATAGCCTTGCGGAATTGAAAGAATGCATCGATAAATGGGAATACTCTAAACCAATGATATTTAGCTAAAGTTGCTGAAACAAAAGTACCGGACAAGCTTATAAATTTTGGCAAAGTTTTGCTAGTGAAACAATATCAGCAGGTATTGGCATGAGGTATAAATTTAAAGAATAATATTTTTTATTTAGTGAATACGAGATCAATTGAATAATCAATTTAAGTGTGATACAAATTATCAATGCACATATAAAAATGAATATTTCAGTGCATGTCAAATATATGATTTTGTTAGAGGATATTTATGGTATCCAACAAGCAGGCTTCCTTCATTCTACCATAGAGGTCATGGATTCAAATAACAAAAATAGTTTAATCCTGTTTTGATACACCAAATCAGATTGGTTGTACCTGACAATTGATGTCTTGGTCCAAGTCAGCTCTTAATTGGGTTGGTTTAATTGTCAGTTTTGGTTAAAATCTGCCCATTGAATAATTTGTTTAGGCATGTAGCACATAGCAATTGAATGCAGTTGAAGATGCATGGGTTTTATTATACATCTTTGAGGCTTCTTTTAAGGATCATGACTATTTTCTTACCATGGGCTCAAAACAATACAGTACTGCATGCATACTTTTTCTGGAAATTTGCTTCCAATCGATGTTTAGACAGTTCTTCAATGTCATGCAGCTTATTAGGGTGATCAATCTCCATATATAACATCTGTCTTTAATAAAGATGCATCAACAACTGACATTCACCGTAGCTACTCCTGAAAATTACTGATAGCTATTCTTAGGAGGAAAATGCTTATTATCCTTTTATTTAGATTTTGATATTTTGACCTTCAATTGCAATATCAAGACCATTTATTATCTTTATCTTCATTAAAAATAGTGGCATATATTATTTCAAAATTTGTTCATTTGATCATCAATTGAATACATCAAAGTTTTCTTAATGGATACTTATATTCGAAAATAATTGTGATTTTTAATGTAGGATTTTATAGTGGAATTAAATAGATGTGTCGTTTATGATTTTTAGGTTGTATTTAAAGTGGAGTTACAATATAACAAAAATAATAGTATATATGTATATATATATATATATATATATATATATATATATATGTATATAAACACATGCATACATGCATGCATTTATTTATTTTTTAATAAATATGTATAGTTATATAATATTATTTGTTTGAAATTGTAATCATTCTTTTATTTCATTTTCATTATTATTAACCTTGGTCCAACTATTAGGAGTTGGATTTACAAAGCATTATTCTTTGTTTGTTCCTATTGAGTGTTGCATAAGATAGTAAACCTATTCTACTCAAATCTTTTTACACAATTTCTATTCATGTAAGCTTTGGTCTACAATATTTCCTTCCTAATCCTTTAGCATTAATTTTATTCCATGTCTTATAAGCATATATTCTACCCTTTATTGTATATGTTCAAACATCTATTCTACTTTTTATTATTTTATCTTCAATACATACTGCTCCTAATGTTCTCCTAATACATGCTACTCATAATGTCCCCCTAATACACGCTACTCGTAATGTCCCCCTAATATATGCTACTCCTAATGTCAATCGAATATAATTATTTTCTCAATCTTTCCTTCCTTGTTTTTCTGTAGCTCTATCTTATCATTATTATTTCTTCCCCTCAACTTAACACTCACTTTTGCATCTGGTGTTGGCTAGTTCATCATAAAAATAAAATCAAATGTTAATGCTCATATTTTAATTAAATTTATTATTGTGATGAGTATTTAATATGATGATACGATCACTTATGCAATGTAAATCATTTTGCTTCAATTTTGGTGTTTACCTGATAATCTATTTGAAAAAAAAAAGTACAAGAACATTTGGAAAGGATAGTGGAAAGCTTTATGTATCATATGCAGAATGATAAGCTGAACAAACCTAGGATAACATACCCTAGTTTTTGTTATATTGTATTGAACTGAATATGTTTTTCTTGGGAATAAAATATTAAATCACCAATTTTAATAGCTTTCGATGACTTATTGTAAGCATAGTTTTGAAGTATTATGTTCCTTCCTTTTTTTTTTGCTCCACTCAGCCCCTCCCATTTTCCTTTTCTCTTGCATCCTAACCCAAAAAAAAAAAAAAATTACTATAGATACATCAAAGAGAATTATTCAAAAATACGAGATGTTGAAAGAGAGCTAGAGAATCTTACATTGGAGTTGAAACTTACAGCTGGACCCAAGAAAGCAGGTAGTTCCAATTCTATACTAGAAGTGCATTCCTTCTGCTTACAAAAATGCAAGAAATGTTCTGATTTTGATCTATTGGCTCTTTCTTGATTTTATTAGCTCTTGAACATATGCGAAAGAAAATAGAATTAGTAAATGAAAGGTTACGTGCTGCCAAGTTGAAGGAGGAACAAGCCAAAAAGGTATGATTATTTTTCGCTGGGTTGATATTTCTTGGTTCCTTTTAAAGTTTCCTATTAGGTACTGGGAACTGAAATGCTTTCTTTCAGCAAATATTACTCTTTCCACATGGTTTCTATTTATCTGTTTTCGTCCGCAGTGTATGTCTGGAAACTATTTAGTTCACTGGGGTTTGACTAATTTCTGATTTCACATACACATTCATAAAGCTAAAATTCTTCATTATGTGATTAATTCATAACATTTTTGTTTTTCTTAACTTAGCTTTTGTTGTAGCCATCATAGACAACTTAGGATTTATTTATGATAGCTTTTTCATTGCTTTGTGCTTTAGATCGCTTCCACACATCTGTTTTGCTACTATTTTCTGATTGTTTACTGTAAATTTTGTGATAGAAAGCTGTTTTGAGTATCAGACATGCTAGAATCTGATAGTCGTAAGAATGTTGCTATCTAACTTTCAAAAAGGAAAATATTTATGGTACTTAATGTGATAGTTGTAACAAAGCTGTTATTTAAATTTCAAAATACCAAATATTTATAATACTCACAACCACTTCTTAAAAAGTACTTTTTCCATAATATTTTTAACAACCACTTTTATAAAAAGTTCTAGCAGGCCCCAAATGGACTCTTAGTTGATGACATTTCAATAAGAGTTATTTTTTTTTTTTTTTTCAATTTTTGAAATTCATTTTGTTGATTTGAACTAGCTCTAGCGAATATTATTACTTTCAATTGTAAGAGTGACTTGGTTTAGATTGAGCCTAGTAATGAACTCTGAATTGAGCCATATTTATTGGTTGGACTTTTCTATTGGGGTTTAATTTTTATTCTACGATTTGAATTTGAGCCATCTCAATTCAGTTCTTTCTATAGTTCAGGGAAACCAGATCCGAACTGAGCCAATTACTCTCTATACAAGAATGATAAGTCTTATTGGAGAAAAAGGTTTCAAAGGCCTTAATTGCTAAGCCTTTAATATCATTTCAGTAGATTTCAAATCGTTCATACTTTTACACGCCTGAATCACTATTTATGCTGAAATAAGTTATTGATGGGAACATCAGCAGCGATTTTGACACATGTACCTCCAGGAGATGCCGGAGATCAACGGCCACGATCATGATCTGTATTTTCATCATTTTATGTAGTAATTTATTTTTATTTCATGTTTTTCCGTTTTTGCCCTTATGGGTATTTGGTAGTTATTGTAGCCCAAGGGGCATTTAAGTACTTTACTTTCTTTGTCATTTTGAGGCCTATTTATATGGTCCTTTTCTCATGTAATAGTTTTAGTTTTTGATAAATGAAAATTTTGACATTTCATGTTCTCTTTGTGAGTGCAAAACCTCCACGATCTCTTAGTGAGTTCGTAGGAGAAGCTAGATCTCTTTGTGAGTTCTAGGTTCTAGTGTTCTTCCATTTTTCTTCTTTGAATTTTCTTGATCTCGTCGTCATCACGGTGGTTCGGGTGAAAGCATTTGTGGAAGATTGGAATTCACTCTTTGGATCCCTAGATTTTCCCTACTTCTTCCCCTCCTTTGGTCTTTGCCGCCGCCCCCTCCCTGGATTGCCCAGGCCGCCGGCCTGCAGCCCCAAACCGCCGGCCAGCAGCCACCGGCAAGCCCAATCCGCCGGCCAGCCCGCCGGCCAGCCCGCCAGCCCGTCGGCCACCTTTCCCCCTTCCCGCCGCCGCCTCCTTCCCCTCCTATGAACTTCAAAACTGACATTCAAATGGTTATGAGACATTAATTGTTTCCTAAAATTGCTCCCTAACTTACGCCATCAACTTAATTGATTTGCAATTTCAAATTTGAAATTCAAATTGATTAAATTCATTCCCCTCATAATTGGAAGCTTCCTCTCCTTAAGAAAACTGAATTTCATTTCAAAATTTTTAATAAAATCTGAAATTCAATTAGTGGTCCCCACCTCATCAAACTGAAACCCCTCTCCCTTCTAGCTTGGCCGGCCACTCCTCCCTCTCTCTCTCCCCTATTAATTTTCTTAATTGCACCTTTCTAATTTCCTGTACGTTACTCCTCACAAAATGAATTGAATTCCTGATTGGAATTTCGGAATTGAGTGCTTCCCAGTGGCTGTAGACTCCTCGTCAATTGCTGTTCAACCCGTCTCCCTCAATTCTCTTCTCAGGCCGATCTCATTCCCTTGGTTTCCAAATCCCAATTGCTCCTTCTAGCCTGTCCTCTCACATCCAAATCCTGGAATGTCCGTTCAATGGCTGCCATTAGTTATTCTCACTATTGGACAGTTTGTTCATTTCCAACACAGAATTCTCACATCCAGATTTTCAGATTTTGTGAGCTGAGATAAATCCAGATTTATTTCAGTTTTTGCAAGGAACAATTTCAGATTTTGGAGAGGAGATCCTCTCCGGAACGAAGCCGGCGTCCCCATTCTACATCAGTTCGGCCATCATCCTCCACCACTCCGGCCACCTATCCAAGAACGACGATCTTAGGCTCCTTCCTCGGAGTGACCTCGGTTCTAATGTGGAGACTCTTCTTCCGCTAAAGCCTAGACTAGTTGAGCGTATGGGCTCCAAAGGTGACAGTTCTCATTGTTAAATCATGGATTCTTGTTTATTGTCGTAGCGTATAATTATTCTTTGCATTTTCTTGAATTGTTTGGTTAATCGACTTCACTCCTCTGTGCCTAAGCAAGTTAAAAACTGAGAACTCCACGGATCAATCGTTGTTATAAGAAATAAATTTATTGTGGGAATACTTTGTTAATTTGCTCTCTTTAATTTCTTAAAGTAACTCCATGATCGACACTGTTTCACATCAGTTATGGAGCTCACAATTGTTTTTATGGGATGTGAAATTCTGAAATCATTCACCTGTGGCCTTCAAAGTTGAGGTATAATATTCTGTTGAGAATAAAAGTAATTTATGAGCCATTATCTATGGATGGTGCTTTTAGTTGTGATTATCCTATTTTAGTGTTTTTGATCATCTGCATTATTTTTCATCCTACTTGTGTGTGAGACTATGAGAGATCATGTTGGCTTGTTCTAGCTTATTAGGTAATTGAGAGAAGGTAAGACGTCCTAGAGCTTTTATAAAAATATCAGACACCTAAGTGTGTTTTTACTCTTAGCATTTCACATGCAAAATGTGTCATTTCTTTATATTTAGCCTCAACATTAGCTTTTTTACAATAATTTATTTCTTATATTTCCATGTATCAAGGTTACCTCCAAAAAAAAAAAAAATACAATACCTAAAAGTGACATGATCCAACATAATCAACATCTGAGAATCCTTCTACATTTAAATGCTCATGTTTAGCATATATAACCTTTTTCTAGGACACTTTTTTGATGTACTTAAGAATTCTCAGAACGATCTCCTCGTGCTTTTGTTTTGGAGCTTGCCTGTGTTGGCTCATTACTTTGACAACCAAAGAAATATCATGTTTGTCGATGGTTAGATAAATCAAATTTCCTAATAATTTGTGATATCATGCGGGAACATCAAATGATTCCTCGCCATCTGAAGTACTCTTGAGTATTCGTGAGGGTATTTGCAAGTTTGCAACCAAGATTGCCAATCTCTTCAAGAAGATCGACAATTTACCTAATTTTAATCTTATGCAAAAAAAAAAGCATTTAGGTTATTCTAGATCTTTAATTATTAAACATCTTTTTTGGTTATTATTTTACTTGAACATGTCTTTTTTGTCACTCAAGTGAGTCAGATGGTATCAACATAAAAAATTTAGAGCTCAAAAGTGTGTGCTTTATGAATTTTACCTCAAAGATGCATTTTTTATCATTCCAGTTAGGGGTCTTCAGCATGGAAGACATGAAGGAACTTGAAAGTGTATGCTGGACAAAGATGGAATGATTGAGAATGCTACCATGAAGGCCAACTTTGGCAATAATTTAACAAAAAACTTCATAAAGCAAGGTGATTGTTCCATTGTTAGCCTTCTTGAGTAGAGTAATATGATTCTTCCCTTGGGCAACATAGCCAAGTGGTTGTTCATATAAATTTCTTCATTTAATTTGCCATAGAATGCGGTTTTACTCACATCCATTTGTGGAAATGACCATCTTTGATTGATCCTGACACAGGAGAATATTCATGAAGTTCAGCCTGAGAACTATAGAGGTGTTAAAATAGTTGAGCCCATAGGTCTTTGTGAATCTTTAGGCAACAAACCAAGCTGTATTCTATTCTAGCGATGGAGTAGAAGCCTCCTTTCAGTATCACATAGCTTGCCTCTAGAGAGTATTCAAGGGCCCTTCCTGGCAAGTTTTGAGTATAATGAGAAATGATAATGACGAAAAATATATGGAAGGAAGAAGATAACTGATGGAATGCAATATAAAAGCGAATAGTTTTAGGTCTAGATTGCATCTCGTCAATCTGACATGCAGCTAAGCATTCCTTGGCTTGGTCATTTTGGAAGAAGTCCTGTTTGAAGCACTTTTACATCTCAAATTTTACTTATAATGGAATGATTAAGACTTAAAGAGTTTCATAATGCTCTTTGTTCAGGTAAAAAGTAGATTTTGAGCAGTCATGCATGCAACCTTTTTTTTTTTCCTTAAATCCAAGTCCTAGTTGAATGGATCTAGCGTGAAGCTTCATTGGAACTATCTTTGGTCATGATGATTTTTATATATCCCTCATCATTTATAAAGTGGGTAAGCCTTTTAAACTGCAGCGAGGTACTATCTTCTGGATTAAAAATATTTTGGCGGCCATCCAATGGAGAGTATTTTGGCCGATGATTAACTATGGCTGCATATTTTGTATATGTTTCAGCTTGGTTATCCTTTTTCCTCTTTGATTTTGTGCCAGATTTTGTGAAATGCTCTTTTTTAGGGTTGTGCTATAAACTAGTAATGTTTGTAGGCATGGGAAGCAGCAGCTCAGGTTGTGAAGGATGAAGAAGCAGCCAAACAGAAACTTTGTGATGACCTAAATCAACTGGTATGCATTTACTCCTGTATCTTTTCGTTATCAAGTTTACATACTGTATAATAAACTGGTCATACTTTTCTTTCTTTTGGTCAGGTACAGGAAAGTGCGAACACTCAATATTCACGATTAGAGGAGTTGAAAAGGAGACTAGAAGCTCTTAATCCTAGCAGGGTTTCTAGTGATGTTTCAGTAAGTTAAAAAAAATGATGTCTTTGCTTTCCTTAAATTTTTTTTTAGCTGCTCTTTGTTGCATGATAATAATTACTGGTTGCAATTATATCCGCTTGATTTGTCTGTTTGTTAGTTTCGTCTCTACAGTTATGCTGTTGTTTACTGTACCCAATGCACAATTTCACCATGTTCTCAGTTAGTGAACTCTTGGTCGCTTGGATTATTTTGAATTAAATTTTTAAAACCGTCATTATCTGTGTAATTAGGAATATTATCCATATGCAGCCTGTTGCTCACCCTTATTATTCCTTGAACTTGAAGAAAAAGGGACCTTACAGATGTTCTAAAAAATCAAATAACTGCTGAAATCATTGCGAATGAATTGAGTTTTCATGTTTCTCCTGTCCTGAATTCATCTCTTTGCCCTCAGCCAGTGATTTTGCCGAGCAAAGGAATTCTTCCTGTGCTTACACATCTAGACAATGGTCAGACTTGACAGTCTAAACATCCACTTATATCTGCCTGTAAAAAGCTGCTTTTTTGTTTCATTTGTTTGCTAAGGATTGTAGGTTAAATGAGATATAGTGAATTCATGCCTTTTTTAAGAATAATCTCCCGTTTGTAATCATCAAGCTCCGTTTATTCCAGACCAACGTTAAATTTCTTTAGGGTTAGAGGATTGTTGGCACTTCAACTTTCAGCATTTCCAGATCTAGAACATTCCAAGAAATGGCACTCTGGAAGTAATCACAGTGACATGAATATGTATCCTATTTACCATCAAAATTTATATCCTTCGATTCACCAATATTGACATAATGATTTCATCAGTTATTTATATTATCCTGTTTTAGGATGGCAAGTCAGTGCAATCGTCTCACACCAGCGAAACAGTTTCACAAAAGACCATACAGCAGGCTGCAGAACTAGCTGGTCAAGAGCCTCACAGTTCGGCTATGTCCGGCACTAAAAATAATACTGCATTGGCATCAGATGGTGATAACCAGCCACATCAAGTGAGGGAAAAGAAGCCGACCATGAATCCTGCTAGACTGAAGAAAAACATCATTCTAAAGAGCAGAGCAGGTTCAGATTCTGGTTGGACTGGAGCTGGTTTTGATGTGGAAGGAAGGACATGAACCCCACACTCCCCTGTTACCAGAGGTATTGTGTAGCATGCTTTGTTTTATTTTTTTGATTTTTTTCACATTATTATATCATCTCAAAACACGGTGAAGGTGATGCATTTAATTTTTTTAAGCTAGAGTAGTTGCAGCTTTATAGGCTGAGGATGAAATATTTTTAGCATTTGTTGTTTCTGTGAACGAGAGATCTATTTTCTGTGATCCTATTGAACTTGTACATAAACAAAACATTATATCGGGATTAGTATTGCACCCAAAACTAGTGTGGATGATACTAATTTGGGTTGTCAATTTAGTTTTATCTTTCAATAGCTTGTGTTTAAATTAATAGTGGAAAAATATTGGCTTAAGATGTATGATCAAATTTTAAGTATCAGATGAGTGCGATATAAAATTTGAATTAGGGCTGCAAACGAACCAAGCTGAGCCAAGAAGTTGCTTGTTCTTGTTTTACTTTGTTTATTATTAGTTTGTTCAAGCGGTTTGAGCTCAATTCGAGCATTTTTGTTTGTGTTCAAGCTTGGTTCGTGTAACTTAATGGATGTTCTTGTTTGGTTTGTGTTATGTTCATGTTTGGTTTGTGTTATGTTCATGTTTGGTTCATATTCGATTTGTTTAGTGTTTATCGAGCTTTACTTTTAGATGTTCATTAGCATGACAAATGAGCCTTATCTAGCCTACTAACAGACAATTACATCGAACTTGTTTACGTACATATCTAGCGAGTGTTTTCAAACTACCAAATGAGTATGCTCACGAACATATATTGTGAGTGTTTTCATGCTACCAAACGAGCATGTTCGCGAATATATCTAGCAAGGTTCTCGAACTATCAAATAAGCCCGTTCTCGAACATATCTAACAAGTGTTTTTGAGCTATCAAATGAATCTATTTACAAACATATATAACTAGTGTTTACGAGCTACCGGTTTAGCTTGTTTACGAACAAGCAAAGTATGATTCTAGTATGATTTGGGGATCAAATCAGCACCCAAAACAGACACAAGAATGAAATCAACACCAAATAGCAAAAAACAACCACCAAACTCAAGAGAAAACAACAATGGTATGCAAAAACAATACTAATAAAGCTGAAATAATAATCTTCAATCAAAGAAACATGATATACAATTGATTCACTCTTCGAGAGATGAATCAGCTCTCCCCCATTTTTCTAGAAGCAACATGGAATTCAAAATCACCAAAGAAACAACTCCAAAAATTTTTCACATAATCCCTCCCACATACAAACTTTTTTCCTTAAAAGAGCCCTAATCCCATCATAAATGCATCTCACATTTCCTCCAATGATCTCCCCTTAAACTTTTCCCATCATAAATGCACCTCACATTTTCTCCAATGATCTTCCTTTGAACTTTTTCCTCCTATAGGTTTGAAATGAGGTGCTAGGACCCACAAAGCCGCCACTTAGGGGGTAAGGTTTACAGCTGTATCAATACTCCCATTCCAAAAAATCACCTTTTCCTCAAGGTGGAAAGAATAAAACTGCCTTTGGATAGTGTTGTAGGCATCCCATGTCGCTTCATATTATGATAAATTCTTTCACTTGATCAAAACTTCTATGATCCCCTTGTCTCCTTGGCGCACCCCTTGCACCTCCAGTGGTTCTAATTTTATCTCCATATCTTCCGACAATATAGTCGGTAGTGCGGGCGAGGGTGTATGGTCTCCAATGGCTTGTCTCAGCTGTGAGCCTGTGATATATAAAATATTGGATGGATGGTTGAAGTTTGTGGCAACTTTAGGTAGGCGATCGCACCAATGCGTTGCATGACCTGGTAGGGCCCAAAATATGGGGGGAAAGCTTCTCGTTCCTTCGTCGAGCTAGAGCCCTCTGCCTGTAAGATCAGATCTTCAAATAAACGTTGTCTCCAATCTCAAACTGCACATCCCTCCTGTGTCGATTTGCCTACTTCATAATTTGCTATGCTCGTCGAAAATTGCCCTTTAATTTTGCCAATATCCGATCCTTTTCTCCCAAGTACTGCTACACTGACGATACTGGTGTGTTGCCATGCTTATAATTTAGCAAATGAGGGGGGTCTTATAGGATTTTAAATGGTGTTGTCTGGGTTGTTGATATGAAACATTATACCAATACTCACCCAGACTAGCCATTTGGTCCACATCTTTCAGGTATCCGAGATAAAGCATCGAAGATAAGTCTCCACTTTGCGATTTACCATGCCCATCTAGTCATCTATCTGGGGGTGGTAAATAATGCTCTATTTCAAGATAGTCCCATGCATCTTGAATAACTCCCTCCAAAAATGACTTAGAAAGATCTTATCCCGATAAGCCACTATAGACTTTGGTATGCCATGCAAACATGCCACCTCTCTAATGAAAGTAGCTGCTACTGACATTGCGGTGTATGGGTGGCATAGGGGATGAAATAAGCTTATTTTCTCAATTTGTCCACTATCACTAGAATCACAGTGAATCCTTCTGACTTAGGCAAGCCCTCAATGAAGTCCATATTCACCTCTTCCCACACCTTCTCGAGTAAAACTAAAGGTTGCAAAAGACCACCTGGAGCCATAGCCTGGTATTTCTGTCTCTGGCATACATCACAATTGGCCATGATCTTCTCCACATCCTTCTGCATACCCACCTAGTACAACTTTGCTGCTA
Organism: Dendrobium huoshanense; assembly: GCA_016618105.1. Classification (NCBI taxonomy): domain Eukaryota; kingdom Viridiplantae; phylum Streptophyta; class Magnoliopsida; order Asparagales; family Orchidaceae; genus Dendrobium; species Dendrobium huoshanense. Next base: position 6,018,675 of record CM028356.1, read on the forward strand.
GTCGATGATATGTCTTTTGGATTCTTGAATGTCCCCCAATAACTGTGCCATGAAACTCTTGCAACAAGTGAGGGATGTGTGGCGATGTCATTGATAGCACAAACCATCCATGGTATAGTAATGTTTGACCCACTAAGGAATAACCAGGATGACTATCCTTGTTATGCATTAAATATCCTCTGATTTTGCTCAGCTCTTCATCTTGCTCGCTCTCTTGCTTAGCCATAATATGGAGATCTTCACTGTTTGGAGAGAGCATATGCCGCTTTATTTTCCAACCAAGGCTTGTATTGGATCTCAAAGTCATACCACAATACCTTGAAAGCCACTATTGATGCTTTTGTCACCATCATCTGCTCCAGCAAGAACTTCAAACTTCTCTGATTGGTCTTGATTATGAAATGTCGCCCCAATAGGTAAGGTCGATACTTCTGAATTGCTAACACAATTCCCATATGTTCATTTTCATATATTGATTTCAGTCTGGCCCTAGAAGTCGACACTTGGCTGAAATAAGCCCATAGAATTCCTCCCAACCCATAGCCTGATGCATAAGTCTCCACTATAAACGGCTAGATGAAATCTAGTAGTGCTAACACAGGGGCACTAGTCTTGGCTTTCTTTAGCTGCTTAAATGCATGAGTGGTTGCCTCCTCCCATTTGAAATTGTCCTTCTTCTGCTACTTTGTCAATGGCCAGGTTATAGTGTTATTTCCATTCACAAACTTCCTGTAATATCTTGTGAGTCCTAGAACCTCCTTAGCCCCTTCAGGGTTTTAGGCACGAGCCAATCTACCATTGCTTCTATCATGGTTGGGTCCACTAACACCTCAGCTTGAGATACTATATGTCTCAAGTACTCAATCCTCTACTATGCAAAAGAGCACTTCTTCAAGTTTACATATAGTTGGTGCTCCTTCAGAAACACCAATCCCAAGTGCTCCAAGTGTTCCTCCGACTTTTTATAGATAAGGATCTCATTAAAGAATATCAGAGAAAACCTCCGAAGATAAGGCTTGAACACCCTATTCATGAGTGTCTAGAAAGTGGCAATGGCGTTAGGGAGGCCAAAAGGCATCACCAAGAACTTGTAATGTCTCTCATGAGTTTTGAAAGCCATCTTGTGGGTGTCTTCTGGTTGCATTCTAATTTTGTGATACCTAGGCTTCAACTCAATTTTTGAGAACACTACCGGGCCGTGCAACTCATCTAGTAGCTCATCAATGGTTGTTATGGGAAACTCATCTGGCACAGTCTCTTCGTTCAAGGCATAATAATCTATACAGAATCTCCAATTGTTATCATTTTTCTTCACCAACAACACAAGACTAGAAAAATAGCTCACACTCGGCTTGATGATCTCGGCTTCAAGCATCTTTTGAATCAGCCTCTCAGTCTCATCCTTTTGGACCTGCGGGCAGCAATATGGTCAAACACTAATGTTAGTGACCCATTCCTTCATAATAATAGTGTGCTTATGCTCCTGTGGATGAGTCAATCCTTGGGGAGGTTGGAATACCTCATTGAGCTGCTGGAGAAGCGGCTTAACTACTTTTGGAGAAAATAACTTTTTTAAAAGCTGTTGTCGAAAACGGCTTCTAGTATAATTTTTTTGTTTTGAAAGAAATAAAAAAAATATTGGTCAAATAAAAATTATGATTGCGGTCTAAAAAATAAAACATTAAGAAAATTATATCAAATAAAACCTAAATCATTTTCAACTCACATAGACGAAATTTTTTTACTTTTTTTTTTTTGCTTAATTGTATAGGAAACACCACTACAATTATAATTGTGATATTCTAACTCTTCTAATGAAATAATTTGTATCCTTACAAAATATACTTTTTAAATTTTAGATTATGTGATAGGCCAGTGCTTCAAAACCACAGGTTTTTTATCTTTAGGCTTCGTTGGGGACGGCTTTCTTACCGTTATTTAAAGTAAATTTTTAGTACAAAAATTAATAAGAAAGTCGTTCCAAATGAAGCCTTAGTGTTGGATATCAATTCCTAATTGCTTCTCATGCCATTAATGAACATAAGTACAAAGTTAAGCACACTCGAGTTTTTTCAATCTTCAATTAATATCAACTATATATTAGCCTGAGTTTATATATATTTATTAGAAAAAGAGAGGATTTCTAAATTAAAATGAGAAGTGTTAAATTTAAGAGCTAATATAAATGATTATAAAATAATAATAAAATATATCAAATAAATATATAGGATATCAAAATTTTTGGATTGATGTCAATCAAGCTTACATCTACTATTGTATAGAGATTAAATAATTTCCACCTAACTTTCAAGAAAATGCATGAAAATATGTATTTCATATAATATTAAAAATAAAGATACCAATTTATTTGTGTCTATAAATATGAATGTAAAAATTATAACCATCCTTATAAAAAATCGTTGTCCTCCCAAACGGATGAGAAATTATTGTGTGTGGAATACGAATGCATTCGGATTCCAATCACAGCTTGCCACATCAGCAGATGCACTCCGGGGCCCAGTGCATTCAGTGACGTGGCGCATGGTGATTGGAATCCGAATGCATTCGGATTCCAATCACAGCTTGCCAACGGAGCCGTAGTTTCTCCACCCAGTTGTTATTAGAGATACTCATTCTTCTCCAAAAAGATCTATTTTTCTCTCAAATGTAAAGAGGAGATAGAATAAAAAAAATAAAGCAATAAAAAAGTTATTGTCAAACAGACACTAAATTTATATATATTGCACAACTTTTTTTTTTAATTTAAGTACTTAATATCTAAATATCATTATTTACTTACATAGCACTTCAAATTCTAAATATCACTTCTTGATAAATAGAGATTTCAACAAGTCCAGAAGAGTACACTTGCTTACTCAAAAATTGAAGTTGTCCAAAGGAAAGTTCAACCAGTTTAAAAATTGAATTCGTAAATGAAATCTCATTCAAGAGAGAGTTCAACAACTCAGTAGACTCATACTTAGATAACCAGTTTATCTCTTAAAGAAAAATTTCTTTTATAAGCTTATTCTTTAGTTAAAGTGATAGAATAATCCTGCGGAAGGATCATTGTCGAGACAATTAAAAAAAAAACGGTTTTTAATGTAAACCTCCATTGTCAACTTTCAAAATTGAAACAAAGCAACTTCAAGTCAGAAGATCTACACATTAGCGATTTAGATCATATTAGAAAAGCCACTTTCCTAAATATAAATGATAAATGGCCCAATAGTACTTGAATCGTTCTTTTAAGGCTTCGTTTGGGACGACTTACTTACTGTTTCTTAAAGCAACTTTTTAGTGCAAAAAAATTACTTTTTATACTAAAAAGGCGTTTTAAGAAACAGTAAAAACATCATCACAAACGAAGCCTAAATTGGGAGCTATTAAGACATTTGTTATTTGACATAGTTATCAATGGTGTATGCTAAATTTTTTTTATTTATAGAGAGATCATTTTACGTCATATTTTGGCTTGATGATCCATCATATACATAGATAAAAGAAAATAATGTAAGATGCATTCGAGTTTTTATATAAAAAAATTGAAAAGGGAAAAAATTATAGGACTTGGTCTACTTAAGATAATCCATTAAATATTTAAAGTTATTGAAATCTACTCGATCCTTGTAATTGAAGAAGATATGATTACAAAGTTATGAACACTCGTTTAATTTCCTGTAGTTGTCATAGAGACTATGGGAGTAGTGTGGGGATGATGACGCCATATAAATAATGTTAGTCGGGCAATGATTGTTGGTCGGCGATAGTCGAATGATGACGATTAGATGATGGTGGTTAATAAAGAGGTGACAATTAGGCGATGATGGTTGGACAATGACAATCTAACAATGATGATTAAATGATGGGGAATGAACTATAACAACCAAACAATAATGGTTAAACAACAACAGTGAGGCTATAGTGGTCCAACGACAATAGTGATTGTTGGCTTTAAATGCTCAATAGGGCTCTAGAATTCCTTAGTTCTCTATGGTGTGTCCAATATCATGTCTGGGCCCCCCTCATTGTGGATAATAAGGATCTATTAAAAGCATTTTGTAAGTGAGATTTTAATAAATTTGACTAAAATTTCAAAACACTCCATTGAACTATCATATTTAATCATTTTATTATACGTTATTCATTTAGCATTTATGTGACATACTGACCTCAAAATTTAATGATTTTAGACTCATTGGATTCATCTCATAGAACTGCTTGATTTGATTATCAACATACAAGATTTGAAAATAATTTGGACATTCAATTAATATCCCAAAGTTTTTAAATACATTTTAAGTATTTATTTTTGGTTCATTCGAACTAGGATCAAATGACATTTAGTGTTGTCGTGTTTGACTTATCGAAATGTTCGATTTAACTATAAATTTGTTGAAATCAAGTGAAATTTTTACAGACCCATCACACAATATTCTTATATTTATATCATTTATTGAATTAATATAATCACTAACCCTAAGACTGTTCTTTCTTCACTTAATTTAATAAATGTCCAAGCCTTTTCAGCTTACATATTTCTTTATAGCTACTCTTTTGACTTAACCACACTGTATCAGAATTATGTTGAACCATACATATTCAAGATTGAATGTTTTGAAGTACTGCATGCGTTTCCTTAATTTGAATTGTCCTATTTTGCAATAAATTATAAAAATTATTGCCAGATCTTTTCAATAACACCCATTTAATTTTTTTAACCAGAACGTGGTCAACATCACTGTGAGAACAAAAATCAGTGTGGAAGAATTCAAAGATAAATCTCATATAATAAATAATAAGTCAATCAAAACTTTTTATTAAATTTTGATCAATGCTCCATTCAACTAAATAGTGCTTAATACGTTGATTTTAATGATAAATATTACAAGTTTGAGGTTTTGTTTAGGATAACTGCAACGTTTTATAAAGTTGGTTGTAAAATTGATGTGGAGAAATCAACTTCACTATTATGATTCCGTCTGGGGCGGCTTTCTTACTGCTTCTTAAAGAAGCTTTCTAATATAAAAATTAAAAAAAATTGTACTAAAAAACTGTTTTAAGAAGCAGCAAGAAAGTCATCCCAAACAAAACCTATAATTGCATAAAGCAGCTTTTCATCATGAAAATTTGTTGTAAGAAAGGAGTTGGCAAATAATAAATAATAGCTACTATTTGAAAACAAAGCAACAAAAAAGATAGCTCCAACAGACCCCGAGTCTGATTTGTGACATGCTTTATATTGAATGTTTCATGACTAATTATCTAAAATTTAATTTTACATATATACAGAGGAGATTATGAGATATTTATTGGAAAAAGTAATTGGGTAATTAAGATATATTTTAAAATTTCCATTTCTTGTTATTTTTCCTTAATAAATCTCCCAACAAAAATTGTTAATTAATCAATCATAAAAATTCCAGTTTTTCAAATTAAATAATACAAATACACTCATACATAAATAATTGTGGGGGAAAAAAAATTTCACTACAATCGCATACTTTTTCTCACTCAAAACTTAGAAAAAAGGAATGAAAAAAAAAAACACATATAAATAACTCTGCATATACATATAATGAACAATACATGTATAAGTAGTAAAGCTTCAGCAACCAAAATGAACTGTTATGATCAGCAACCAAGCCGAAGCTCCAAATCCACCTCTTCAATGGTCAACTCCTCCTCGTCGTTCTCATCTTTGCTATGATCATCACTGCTGGTCGTTCTGATCAACGAGAAATCAGAAGCAGAAGCACCAAAACTAATCGTGCCAACATTATTATAAGATGATGATGATGACAAGGAGAAGAAGGTGGAAGAAGAAGAGTCCTTGGTTGATGGCCGGGTCTGACCTGCAGGCCCAGCCACCACCGGGTAGACGAAGCAAAATCCACCGCCACCACCACCCGCTGCCGCCTCCGCAAATATAATTGGATGCTGAGCAGCTGGTCGTGCCTGCATCTGAGCTCTAGCACGGTCACGACGGTGAACGTTCATGTGGCCGCCGAGTGCTTGTGCTGACCGGAACTGACGCCTGCAGAAGCTGCAGGCGTAGAACCGAGGCGGCCAGGTGGTTCCCATGATGTTACTGGTGTCCTCCGCGAAGGCTCTCACCTCCCATGAATCATCGTCGTCGTTAGTAGCCGCGACGAGATCTTTACCGGCGGCCGGTCTAATGTAGCTGAGCATAGTCATCACCTTTTGCTTCTTCTTTTGGTGCTGATGAGGATGATGATGAAGAAGATGATGCTCTTCTTGTGGTCTTTTGAGCTGTGTCAAAGGGAACAGACCAAGCTCTAGCGTTGCCATGGATCGAAATATTGTATATTTGTGTAGAGAGTAATGTTTGGGCATTGGTGTTGGCTTATATAGAGAGGGGAAGGCCAATTCTAGGGTTTTGGGAAGTAGCTTAGTTACAAAGAGAGGTAACTTGGCATTTTAACTCTAGCTGTACATATGCTGTGATGCTTTTGGAGTCTTGCTAAGAGCTATAAGGAGAGAGGAGAGAGATGGTTAGAGAGAGTGAAGAAAGAGTTAATGCATGGATGCTTGTGTTGTCTTCTTTGTTATCTTTTTGAGAGATTATTCTTTTGAAAGATAATTATGTGGGAACACCGGACAATAAGAAGCGTTCGGGTTTTATTTCTATGAATAGTAAAAGTGCAGCATGAACAATAAAAGTATATTGAGTTGCGCTTTTGCTATTCACAGAGACAAATCGTACTATTCTTTTAGTCTGGTGTCCGCACAGAATAATTCATTCTTTTTTAGATGCAAAGGAAGAGGTAATGGGAGACCGGAGATGAGAGTTGTGGAACAAAAATCTTCCAAGAAAATTTTTAATAAGGAATATTTTTTTTTATAAATATTTTTTTGTCACATTTTGAATATTGAAAATATAGATGATTCAAGTTTAATTTCTCTTTTTTATTGCTTGATACATTATAATACGCCATTCAATTTCAGTTCTTGTCCAACAGAACTGAAGAATTAATTACACGACATGGATGGTGGATTTGAATGGATTCAACTTCCAATTCAATCCAAAATTTCTTTTCGAAAATCTAAAATAAATAAATAAATAATTTATTAATTGTATATTTTATTAATTAGAAAATAAATTTTAAAATTCTAATTAAAAACTTATTGTAATTAAACTATAATTAGAATCATGTCATGACTTGTTGCGTCTTGGAATATTCGTGGTGGTAGAGAGATATAGAATTTAGCGTTCTTGTTTTAAACAAAGATTCAACATATAGATAGATGAGAGAGAGAGAGGTGTAAGAGTCATAAGAGATATCAAGATTTTTCTAAGAAGGGGAAAACTATTGGGTCTGGCCCAATTAAAATTATTCTTCTAGTATTTGTAGTTGATTACAAATGATGATTTTCCTCAAGGGGAAGGCATTGCCTCTATGTGGCAAATATACATAATATAAAGCACATTACATGGTGGGAGTTAGAAGAATATAGTTATATGAGAGTTATTCTAAAAAAAAATGATGGCATGTTCGTTTGGTCGGTAGGGCCGTAGTTGGGCGACAATGGTTGGATGGACTGTAGCGGGGCAATGGAGGTCAGAGGGATCGTAGTAAGCATGTGACAAAGGTCGGAGGAATCGTAGTTGGCAGGTGATGAAGGTCGAAGGAACCGTGTTCGACTCAGATTGGATCTATTTGGGTGTCGTTGGGTTTGTCTCACTGAGACATTCAATTTGATTATAAGTTTGCTGAAATTGTCGTTCAAATGATTCCGTATGTAATTTTGAAAGTTATCAACTAGTATATGTCTCAAGATTCATGCTTGATCAAGACGATTTTTGATGACGTATCATGACTCAATTTTCCCCCATTTGATCTTTGTTTTTTTTTTTTTTTTTGACAGCTAATGCATGTTAATTAGCACAAGATTTCTTCCAAATCATGGCGTCCAATGTGCATAACATTCTTTGGAATGTGGAAAACTTCCTTGAGATTCTTGGCACTTCCTATAAGCACTTAAGCAGTCATGTGTGATAAATTAAGCCCATTTTGGAACGGTTGCTGTATTTTATAAAGTTGATTGTAAAACTATTGTGAGGAAAACAACATAGACTTTATTTGGAATAATTTTTTTATTAACATCAATTTTTTATAACATAAGTTTTTAAAAATTGTGAAAAAAAATTATGGTCAAGAGCTTTCTCAAATATAGCTTTTGCTATTTTGGTGATAAAAAGCAGCTTTCTAAAAAGCTAAAAAGCTGTCCAAAATTGACCCTAAGACATATGAGTTAGCAAGCAATAGATTTATAACTGATACGGCATCACAAAATTAGCTTGATCGGGCACGAATCTCGAGGCGAAAGCTAGTTGGAAACTTCAAAAATTAATTCCGAGAGCACCCCAACTCCGATTTCAGCAAGCTTATAGTCGAACTGAGCGTCTCGGAAATACGAACTCAACGACACCAAGATCAACCCAATCCGAGCCCAAATGGGTCCAAATCATGGATCCAAAGTGCTGTTGGAAGGTTCAAACCGCAATTTGAGTTACCAAACAGACTCCGATTTTGACGAGCTTATACTCGAATCGAAGGGCTCGACGAGACAAATCCAACGAGCCCAAGATCACAAAATTCCGACATCACTAAGGCCTTCAAATGTCCAATGAACGGTGCATGATCGTAGGATTCAATATCGGCCGTCCATTGGACCACTCCCTATTCGCCCCTGATCTCACGCCTATTTACGGGTCATGCCACTCCAGAAAATCTATAAATAGAGCCTTCATTTCTCATAAGAGAAAACTCAAGCAAGAAGAGAAGGAAGAGGAGAAGGAAGGAGCTCCTCCTCAGCAGCCGCTGGACCACCGCAGGACCTCGCCGGACCACCGCAGGACCTCGCCGGACCACCGCCGGACCACCGCAGGAACTTCGTCGGACCACCGCCGGACCACCGCAGGAACCTCGCTGAACCACCGCAGAACCTCGCCGGACCACCACCTTAAGGCCTAACGTTCAGCTCCTACGTCCTACTGAAGACCCGACGTCCTGCCAAAGACCCGACGTCTCATTCAAGGCCCGACACTCAATCCCTACGTCCTGCCAAAGACCCGACGTCTAATTCAAGGCCCGACACTCAATCCATACGTCCTGCCAAAGATTCGACATCTTGTTCAAGGCCCGACGTTAAGTCCCGACGTCCTACTGAAGACCCGACGTCCTGCTGAAGACCTGACGTCCTGCTTAAGACCCGACGTCCTACTCAAGGCCAGACCATCAACATCCGATCTTCCAAGTGACACTGGGACTAACATCTGACTCCTTATCTCCTACCGCCTACGGTCCTTCTGACCACTGTCGCCTAATACGGTCCGTCCGACCTCCATCACCAGACTACGGTCTCCGGCCGACTACGGTCTCCTGCCGACTACGGTCTCCGGCCGACTACGGTCTCCTGCCGACTACGGTCCTTCAAGCCAAACAAACCTATATATGTAACTCTTACCATGTAATGCAATCTATATGATGTACATTTGCTACATCAATCCAAGGCCTTCTCCTAAGGAAGGGCCTCATTTGTAATCGACTACAAATACTAGTGGATTCATTCAAACTAGGCCAGGCCCCGTGGTTTTTCCCCCTTTTTCAGGGGTTTTCCACGTAAAAACTCTGGTGTCACTTATGAATGCTACATCCTCTCACTTATCTGATTGTGTGCTGGATCTTCGTACAACGCTAAGACGTTAAACTATATATTTCTCTACCGCCGCGAATATTCCAGGACGCAACAGTTTGGCGCCGTCTGTGGGAACCTGGTTCCCAACTGGGGGGGCAATTTTGGCTCCAACCTCAAAAGGTTATTCGACTGCTATTGATGCGTTAATTTCATGGAATCAGATCCAGACTGGGGGGCAACCTTAACTTCAATTTTAGTCAAGAAGATCCCTCCAAGACTTCTAAAGCAAATACAATATTTAAGGAAACTCTCGGCAAATACATGGAAGCTTCCGATAAAATTCAAACCATGTACAGTCCCTTACTGGACTTCTACTCCTTGGGCAAGGTCTTGATATCAACCTCAAAAAGGCAGTAACGGTCTAAAGATAGACCTTTTTTCACTTTTGATTCGGGATATACGCGGCGTTCGCCCCCTCCCAATCAAAGCAAAATCAATCCCAGGGGGATTCGATTCGACCTCTTCCACACAGGTTAACGTCGTCGAGCAAAGGCTCCGACATACAACCTCGGAAAGGTCTCACATCCTTGGTGGATTCTCTCGACCTCTTCCATACAGGTTAACGTCGTCGAGCAAAGGCTCCGACATACAACCTCGGAAAGGTCCTACATCCTTGGTGGATTCTCCCGGCCTCTTCCACACAGGTTAACGTCGTCGAGCAGGGCTCCGGCATACAACCTCGGATAGGTCTCACATCCTTGGTGGATTCTCCCGGCCTCTTCCACACAGGTTAACGTCATCGAGCAGGGCTCCGGCATACAACCTCGGAAAGGTCTCACATCCTTAGTGGATTCTCCCGGCCTCTTCCACACAGGTTAACATCGTCGAGCAGGGCTCCGGCATACAACCTCGGAAAGGTCTCACATCCTTAGTGGATTCTCCCGGCCTCTTCCACACAGGTTAACGTCGTCGAGCAGGGCTCCGGCATACAACCTCGGAAAGGTCTCACATCCTTAGTGGATTCTCCCGGCCTCTTCCACACAGGTTAACGTCGTCGAGCAGGGCTCCGGCATACAACCTCGGAAAGGTCTCACATCCTTAGTGGATTCTCCCGGCCTCTTCCACACAGGTTAACGTCGTCGAGCAGGGCTCCGGCATACAACCTCGGAAAGGTCTCACATCCTTAGTGGATTCTCCCGACCTCTTCCACACAGGTTAACGTCGTCGAGCAGGGCTCCGATTTATAACATCGGAAAAGTCTCACGTCATTGGTTAACGTCGCTAGAATGTCGTCAATAGACTTCTATCTGACTTCTCCATAATGTTAAAATTCTTCCTGATTTTGAATTTCCTCATGCGCTAAACTTTTGCCTTGCAGGACTTTCGACGGACTATTACACGACGCCGAAATTCTTCCTTTCATCAGACTAATACCCGTCATCGGACTTCTGCTCGTCGATGAACTTTCGTCGGTCTTCTACCCGACAATACTTCTACTCAACGTCGGACTTCTGCTTGTTAGCGGACTTCTACCGTCGTCGGACTTCTGCTCGTCAACGGACCTTCGTCGGTCTTCTACTTGACGCTGCACCTCTACCCGACTACGGACTTCTACTCGACCTCAGACTTCTGCTCGTTAGCAGACTTCTACTCAACGTCGAACTTCTGCTCGTCAGCGGACTTCTACTCAACGTCGGACTTCTGCTTGTTAGCGGACTTCTACCGTCGTCGAACTTCTGCTCGTCAACGGACCTTCGTCGGACTTCTACTTGACGCTGCACCTCTACCCGACTACGGACTTCTACTCGACCTCAGACTTCTGCTCGTTAGCAGACTTTTACTCAACGTCGAACTTCTGCTTGTTAGCGGACTTCTACTCAACGTCGGACTTCTGCTTTTTAGCGGACTTCTACCGTCGTCGGACTTCTGCCCGTCGACAAACTTTCATCGAACTTCTGCCCGAGACCGTACTTCTACACGACGTCGGACTTCACCTTGTCGTCGAACTTCTACTCGTCAGCAGACTTCTACTCGTCGTCGGACTTCTGCCCGTCGATGAACTTTCATCGGACTTCTGCCCGAGGTCGTACTTCTACACGACGTCGGACTTCTCCTTGTTGTCGAACTTCTGCTCGTCAGCGGACTTCTACTCGTCATCGGACTTCTGCCCGTCGACAAACTTTCATCAGTCTTCTGCCCGAGGCCGAACTTCTACATTACGTCGGACTTCTCCCTGTCGTCGGACTTCTACTCGTTAGCGGACTTCTACTCGTCATCGGACTTCTGCCCGTCGACGAATCTTTGTCAGTCTTCTACCCGACGCTGTATGACTACCCGATGTTGAATTCATGCCTGTCATCATACTTCTCCCCGATGTTGGAAGTTTGTCCGTCATTCCAACCTCTCTCTTTACAACGGTCTATCCGACCATTGCCAACCACCAAACATCGGAACTCCACAAGATCTCTCGAAGAAAAGAGGGATAAGGGAAAATCTCCGGACTTCCTTGCCAAGAGAGGGGCCTCGAAAAATCGAGGGAATGCCTCAATAGAAAGGACAGAGGGAGAAGAGAAGAAGAGAAGAAGAAAAGAAGAAGAAAAGAAGAAAGGAGAAGAAGAAGAGAAGAAAAGAAGAGAAGAAAAGAAAGAGAAGAGGAGAAGAACAATTTTTCTAAAGGCCTAAGGGGTCTATTTATAGTTTTTGTGAGTGAAGGGGGGAAGTTTCTAGAGTTTTCTAGAATTCTTAAAAAATTCGAATTTTTCTGAATTTTTTAGAATTTTTTCGGAATTTTTTGGATTTTTTTTGGGATTTTTTCGGATTTTTTAATCCCATGTGGGTCCCACAAAAAAAAAAAAAAATTCAAAAATAAGGAACCGCCTCAGCCAAACCGCGCGCCCAGGAGGGGCGCGCCTATTCGCGCGGCAGCTCGCCGGCGCCGGCGCCGGCGGGCGGCGGCCGGCTGGCCGGCCGGCCGGTTCGGCCGCCTACGCGTGTCCGGGCCCGATTTTCGGCCTGGATAGTCCGATTCGGACGTTTTTGGGGTCCCCGGATACGTTTTTCGACGTTCCGCACTCGATTTCGACACTTTTGAAGCTCAACGGGGCCTCTAGGATCAAGTTCGAGCAAGCCATTAATTTTTGACAGCTAATGCATGTTAATTAGCACAAGATTTCTTCCAAATCATGGCGTCCAATGTGCATAACATTCTTTGGAATGTGGAAAACTTCCTTGAGATTCTTGGCACTTCCTATAAGCACTTAAGCAGTCATGTGTGATAAATTAAGCCCATTTTGGAACGGTTGCTGTATTTTATAAAGTTGATTGTAAAACTATTGTGAGGAAAACAACATAGACTTTATTTGGAATAATTTTTTTATTAACATCAATTTTTTATAACATAAGTTTTTAAAAATTGTGAAAAAAAATTATGGTCAAGAGCTTTCTCAAATATAGCTTTTGCTATTTTGGTGATAAAAAGCAGCTTTCTAAAAAGCTAAAAAGCTGTCCAAAATTGACCCTAAGACATATGAGTTAGCAAGCAATAGATTTATAACTGATACGGCATCACAAAATTAGCTTGATCGGGCACGAATCTCGAGGCGAAAGCTAGTTGGAAACTTCAAAAATTAATTCCGAGAGCACCCCAACTCCGATTTCAGCAAGCTTATAGTCGAACTGAGCGTCTCGGAAATACGAACTCAACGACACCAAGATCAACCCAATCCGAGCCCAAATGGGTCCAAATCATGGATCCAAAGTGCTGTTGGAAGGTTCAAACCGCAATTTGAGTTACCAAACAGACTCCGATTTTGACGAGCTTATACTCGAATCGAAGGGCTCGACGAGACAAATCCAACGAGCCCAAGATCACAAAATTCCGACATCACTAAGGCCTTCAAATGTCCAATGAACGGTGCATGATCGTAGGATTCAATATCGGCCGTCCATTGGACCACTCCCTATTCGCCCCTGATCTCACGCCTATTTACGGGTCATGCCACTCCAGAAAATCTATAAATAGAGCCTTCATTTCTCATAAGAGAAAACTCAAGCAAGAAGAGAAGGAAGAGGAGAAGGAAGGAGCTCCTCCTCAGCAGCCGCTGGACCACCGCAGGACCTCGCCGGACCACCGCAGGACCTCGCCGGACCACCGCCGGACCACCGCAGGAACTTCGTCGGACCACCGCCGGACCACCGCAGGAACCTCGCTGAACCACCGCAGAACCTCGCCGGACCACCACCTTAAGGCCTAACGTTCAGCTCCTACGTCCTACTGAAGACCCGACGTCCTGCCAAAGACCCGACGTCTCATTCAAGGCCCGACACTCAATCCCTACGTCCTGCCAAAGACCCGACGTCTAATTCAAGGCCCGACACTCAATCCATACGTCCTGCCAAAGATTCGACATCTTGTTCAAGGCCCGACGTTAAGTCCCGACGTCCTACTGAAGACCCGACGTCCTGCTGAAGACCTGACGTCCTGCTTAAGACCCGACGTCCTACTCAAGGCCAGACCATCAACATCCGATCTTCCAAGTGACACTGGGACTAACATCTGACTCCTTATCTCCTACCGCCTACGGTCCTTCTGACCACTGTCGCCTAATACGGTCCGTCCGACCTCCATCACCAGACTACGGTCTCCGGCCGACTACGGTCTCCTGCCGACTACGGTCTCCGGCCGACTACGGTCTCCTGCCGACTACGGTCCTTCAAGCCAAACAAACCTATATATGTAACTCTTACCATGTAATGCAATCTATATGATGTACATTTGCTACATCAATCCAAGGCCTTCTCCTAAGGAAGGGCCTCATTTGTAATCGACTACAAATACTAGTGGATTCATTCAAACTAGGCCAGGCCCCGTGGTTTTTCCCCCTTTTTCAGGGGTTTTCCACGTAAAAACTCTGGTGTCACTTATGAATGCTACATCCTCTCACTTATCTGATTGTGTGCTGGATCTTCGTACAACGCTAAGACGTTAAACTATATATTTCTCTACCGCCGCGAATATTCCAGGACGCAACAATAATAATAATTAATCAACCTAACATAACTCCCCTTGGCCTATTGGTTGAGAGCTTAGGCTTCCAACTAAGAGGTCCAAGGTTTCGAGTCCATGTGTATGCGTTGTGTGTGTGAGTTTGCCTTAATCAACCTAAATTGTACTAAAATCTTTTACTCTCTATCACTTTGAATAAATATTTTAAGCTTGAATTTTAGGTGGCTTCGCAAAAAATGGACAATCGAAAGTTCAAAAAATAATTAAAAAAGATTAAAAAAATGATAGAGAGAGCAGTGGATGACAAGTTTTTTCATATTAGATAATTAATAAGATCAGTTTTGTATTTATTTTAATTAATTAGTTATAATTAATTTTTTTTATGGAAAAGGGGCTATCAAAGTTGATTTTTACTCTTTTTTTTCTGTCATCCAAAATATTTTAGTGGCATTTATAATTTACCTTCCTAACCGCCTTCTAATGATGAAAAAAAAAACCATTATCTTCATAACCAGAATAGTGTAATGAAAATTTCTGGTTATAAATATATAAGGATCATTAAATCTATGATAGAAATTTAATCTAAATATTTTATTGATTAAAAGTAGGGTATACTGTTTATAAGAATTGTTGCGTCCAGGAGTATTCGCGGCGGTAGAGAAATATAAAGTTTATCGTCTTAGCGTTGTACAAAAATCCGGCACGCAATCAGATAAGAGAAAGGGTCTAGCATTTATAAGACACCAAGATTTTTACGTGGAAAACCCCTGAAAAGGGGGAAAAACCACGGGGCCTAGCCCAGCTTGAATGAATCCACTAGTATTGCAGTCGATTACAAATGAGGCTCTTCTTTGGTGGAAGGCCATAGCTTGATGTACATCTTATGGAGTACATTACATGGTGTAAATACAAAGATCTACTATCGACGTATTCGCTTTATTAGAAGGACTGCAGTCATCGGGCGACGTAGGTCAGGAGGACCGTAGTCAGCTGGCGACGGAGGACTGTAGTCGGCGGGCGACGTAAGTCAGGAGGACCGTAGTCGGCGGGCGACGGAGGTCGGAAAGAATGTAGTCTGCGGGCGACATAAGTCAGGAGGACCGTATTCAACGGGCGACGGATGTCAGAAAGATTGTAGTCGGCGGGCGACGTAAGTCAGGAGGACCGTAGTCGGCTGGCGACGGATGTTAGAAAGATTGTAGTCGGCGGGCGACGTAAGTCAGGAGGACCGTAGTCGGCTGGCGACGGAGGTCGGAAGGACTGTAGTCTGACGACGAAGATCAGTAGGACAGCGTCAGGTAGGAGTCCAGCAATGGAAAGAAATGCATCTTCGCATAGTCGTCCAACGAAGTCCGATAACCGGTAGAAGTCCGGCGTCGGGTAGAAACTTAGCGAAGAGTGAAGGTCCGACGTCGGGTAGAAGTCCGACGTCTTTGGTGGCAGAGGAGAAACTCCGTCTTCACTTGGGCGGAGTTTCGGCGTCAGGAGTGAATTCTCTTGTAAATTGGGAAGAATTTCAGCATCTCATGGAAGTTGTGCAGAATTCCTGCGTTTCCTGAAAATTCGGCAGAGTTCCGGCGTCTTTAGGCGGCAGGAAGAGCTCCGGCGGTGGTCGAGGAGGTGAGGAATCTCCTTTTCCCCTTTCTCCTCTTCTTCTTCTCTCTCTTCACTTGAGTCCCTTGGTGTAGAATGAGGGCTCTATTTATAGTTTTTCTGGAGTGGCATAGCCCGTAAATAGGCGTGAGATCAAGGGCGAACAGGGAGTGGTTTGAATGGACGGTCGATATCGAATCTTTTAATCATGCACCGTTCGTTGGACATTTGATGGCCTTAATGATGTCGGAATTCGATGATCTTGGGCTCGTTGGATTCGTCTCGTCGAGCCGCTCGATTCGAGTATAAGCTCGTCAAAATCGGAGACCGTTTGGTAACTCAAATTGCGGTTTGAATCTTACAACAGCGCTTCGAACCTTTGATTCGGACTCATTTGGGCTCGGATTGGGTTGATCTTGGTGTCATTGGGTTTGTATTTCCGAGACGCTCAGTTTGACTGTAAGCTCGCTGAAATCGGAGTTCATATGCTCCCGAAATTAATTTTTGAAGTTTCCAACTAGGTTTTGCCTCGAGATTCGTGCCCGATCAAGATGATTTTGTGATGCCGTATCAGTTGCCCCCCTATTTTCGGACGTCGTAGCTTCAGGGGTCCGAAAATATGTGTCACAAATTTCGGAAAATTTTTCTGAGTGACCCAGGATTGATCGGGATTGTAGAAGCCCCGAACGGCTCTGAAAATGCCAAAATTGAGTCCGGAACGTCGAAAAACGGGTCCGGGGACCCCAAAAACGTCCGATTTGGTCTTCCCGGGGCGAAAAAATGGGCCCAAAACGGACCAGGCGACCGAACCGGCCGAACCGGCCGTCGCCGCCGTCGGCCGACCGCCGCCACTGCCGGCGGCGCTGCGGCTGCGTGCGTGCCTGCGGTCGAACCGCGCGCCCGCAAAGGGCTGCGCCCGCGCCTGCGGAGGGCTGCGCCTGGGCTAGCCGCGCGCCTGGCTAGTCGCACCCGCGCTTGGGCTAGCCGCGCGCCTGGGGCTGCCGCGCGTGGCTGCCGCGCCTGCAGCGGTGGCTGGCCGCAATCCGCGCGTGCCTGCCGCGGATTGCCGCGCTGGCCGCGCCTCTTCGTGCGGTCGGTTGGCCGCACCGACCTAGTGGGCCCCACGTACGTTGAAAAATAGCATTTTTGCTATTTTTGGGTCCAAAAAATTCCGAAAAAATCCCAAAAAATTGCAAAAAATTCCTAAATTTTTTCTAAAATAGGATAATTCCGAAATTTGTAATAACTTCCCCCCTTTTTCTCCAAAAACCTATAAATAGGACTCCTAGGCCCTTAGGAAACTTGCACCTTCTCCTCTCTCTCCCTCTGGCTCTCTGGCATTGAGGCTACCGCTGTTTTTGCGCGTGGGAAATGTCCCTCGCTCGAATTAGCGCTCCCTCTCTGGTGCAGGAGTTACGGGATTTCTTCCTCTCCCTCTGGCTCTCTGACATTGAGGCTACCGCTGTTTTGCGCGTGGGTAATGTCCCTCGCTCGAATTAGCGCTCCCTCTCTGGTGCAGGAGTTACGGGATTTCTTCCTCTCCCTCTGGCTCTCTGACATTGAGGCTACCGCTGTTTTGCGCGTGGGAAATGTCCCTCGCTCGAATTAGCGCTCCCTCTCTGGTGCAGGAGTTACGGGATTTCTTCCTCCCCCTCCGGCTTATTGGCGGTTGAGGCTTCCGCTATTTGCGAGTTGGAATTCTTTCCTGCTCGACTTAGTGCCCCTCCTTGCGCGCAGAAGCCTACGGGATCTCTTTTTCATCTGAGCGGAGGTTTGTTGGCGATGGACGATCGAGTTGAAGCCCGTTAGTAGACAACGATCGAGTGTGGAGTCAAAGGGGAGAGTTCGAGAATGCGTTGCGAGAAGCCGATGACGCGTAGTAGTCTGCCGACGAGCAGAAGTCCGACGACAGGAAGAAGTCTGACTTCGGGTAGAAGACCGACGAAAATTCGTCGACGAGCAGGAGTCTGGCGACGAGTAGAAGTTTGCTGACGAGCAGAAGTCCGACGTCGGGTAGAAGTCCGCTGACGAGCAGAAGTCCGACGTCGGGTAGAAGTCTGCTGACGAGCAGAAGTCCGATGTCGGGTAGAAATCCGCTGACGAGCAGAAATCTGATGATAGGGAGAAGTACGACGTCGGGTACGAGTCCGCTAACGAGCAGAAGTCCGACGATGCGTAGGAGTCTTCTGACGAGCAGAAGTCTGACGACGAGTAGAAGTACGACGTCGGGTAGGAGTCCGCTAACGAGCAGAAGTCCGACGATGCATAGGAGTCTTCTGACGAGCAGAAGTCTGACGACGAGTAGAAGTCCGCTGACGAGCAGAAGTCCGATGTCGGGTAGAAATTCAACGTCGGGTAGAAGACCGACGAAGATTCGTCGACGAGCAGAAGTCTGACGACGAGTAGAAGTCCGCTGACGAGCAGAAGTCCGACGACGAGTAGGAGTCCGCTGACGAGCAGAAGTCCGATGTCGGGTAGAAGTTCAACGTCGGGTAGAAGACCGACGAAGATTCGTCGACGAGCAGAAGTCTGACGACGAGTAGAAGTCCGCTGACGAGCAGAAATCTGACGACGAGTAGAAGTCCGCTGACGAGCAGAAGTCCGACGACGAGTAGGAGTCTGCTGACGAGCAGAAGTCCGACGTCGGGTAGAAGTTCAACGTCGAGAATTCGTCGACGAGGAGGAGTCGGAAGACGAGCAGAAGTCCGCTGACGAGCAGAAGTCCGACGTCTGGTAGAAGTTCAACGTCGGGTAGAAGACCGACGAAGATTCGTCGACGAGCATAAGTCCGACGACGAGTAGAAGTCCGCTGACGAGCAGAAATCTGACGACGAGTAGAAGTCCGCTGACGAGCAGAAGTCCGACGACGAGTAGGAGTCTGCTGACGAGCAGAAGTCCGACGTCGGGTAGAAGTTCAACGTCGAGAATTCGTCGACGAGGAGGAGTCGGAAGACGAGCAGAAGTCCGCTGACGAGCAGAAGTCCGACGTCTGGTAGAAGTTCAACGTCGGGTAGAAGACCGACGAAGATTCGTCGACGAGCATAAGTCCGACGACGAGTAGGAGTCCGCTGACGAGCAGAAGTCCGACGACGAGTAGGAGTCCGCTGACGATCAGAAGTCCGATGTCGGGTAGAAACCCGCTGACGAGCTGAAATCCGACGACAGGGAGAAGTACGACGTCGGGTAAGAGTCTGCTAACGAGCAGAAATTCGACGATGCGTAGGAGTCTTCTGACGAGCAGAAGTCCGACGACGAGTAGGAGTCCGCTGACGAGCAGAAGTCCGACGACGAGTAGGAGTCCGCTGACGATCAGAAGTCCGATGTCGGGTAGAAACCCGCTGACGAGCAGAAATCCGACGACAGGGAGAAGTACGACGTCGGGTAAGAGTCCGCTAACGAGCAGAAATTCGACGATGCGTAGGAGTCTTCTGACGAGCAGAAGTCTGACGTCGAGTAGAAGTCCGCTGTCGAGCAGGAGTCCGACGTCGAGTAGGAGTCCGCTGACGAGCAGAAGTCCGACGACGAGTAGGAGTCTGCTGACGATCAGAAGTCCGATGCCGAGTAGGAACCCGCTGACGAGCAGAAATCCGACGAAAGGGAGAAGTACGACGTCGGGTAGGAGTCCGCTAACGAGCTGAAATCCGACGATGCGTAGGAGTCTTCTGACGAGCAGAAGTCTGACGTCGAGTAGAAGTCCGCTGTCGAGCAGGAGTCCGACGTCGAGTAGGAGTCCGCTGACGAGCAGAAGTCCGACGACGAGTAGGAGTCTGCTGACGATCAGAAGTCCGATGCCGAGTAGGAACCCGCTGACGAGCAGAAATCCGACGAAAGGGAGAAGTACGACGTCGGGTAGGAGTCCGCTAACGAGCTGAAATCCGACGATGCGTAGGAGTCTTCTGACGAGCAGAAGTCTGACGACGAGTAGAAGTCCGCTGACGAGCAGAAGTCTGACGTCGAGTAGAAGTTCAACGTCGGGTAGAAGACCGACGAGAATTCGTTGACGTGCAGGAGTCCGCTGACGAGCAGAAGTCCGACGTCGGGTAGAAGACCGACGAGAATTCGTCAACTAGCAGGATTCCGACGAAAGTCCTGCAAGGCAAAAATTCAGTGACAAGAGGAAATTCAACATCAGGTAGAAATTTAACTTTGAGGAGAAGTTAAATGAAAGTCCCTTGACGGCATTCTGGCGACGTTATCCAAGGATGTAAGACCTATCCAAGGTTATATGTTAGAGCATTTGCTTAATGTTGTTAACATATATTGGATCTACCAAATATGTGAGACCTATCCGAGGTTGTATGTCTGAGCCTTTGCTCGACGACGTTAACCTGTATGGAAAAGATCGAAAGAATCCACCAAGGATGTGAGACCTTTCCGAGGTTGTATGTCAGAGCCCTGCTCGATGACGTTAACCTGTGTGGAAGAGGTCGGGAGAATCCACCAAGGATGTGAGACCTTTCCGAGGTTGTATGCCGGAGCCCTGCTCGACGACGTTAACCTGTGTGGAAGAGGCCGAGAGAATCCACCAAGGATGTAGGACCTTTCCGAGGTTGTATGTCGGAGCCTTTGCTCGACGACGTTAACCTGTGTGGAAGAGGTCGGGAGAATCCACCAAGGATGTGGGACCTTTCCAAGGTTGTATGTCGGAGCCTTTACTCGACGACGTTAACCTGTATGGAAGAGGTCGAATCGAATCCCCCTGGGATTGATTTTGCTTTGATTGGGAGGGGGCGAACGCCACGTATATCCCGAATCAAATGTGAAGAAAGTCTATCTTTAGACCGTTATTGTCTTTTTGAGTTCGAGGTTAAGACCTTGCCCAATGAGTAGAAGTCCAACAAGAGACTGTATAAAGCTTGCAATTGATTTGAAGTATCCTTGCATTTGCTCGGATATTCTTGAAATATCAACTTGGTGTTGAAGGTATTGGAGGATCTATTTGACCATGGTTTGAGTCAAAGTTGCCCCCCAGTCCGCATCTGCATCTTATGATATTGATGCTATGAGTGATCTTTTGAGATTGGAGCAAAAGTTGCTCCCCAGTCGGGAACCACGTTCCCACAGACGGCGCCAAACTGTTGCGTCCAGGAGTATTCGCGGCGGTAGAGAAATATAAAGTTTATCGTCTTAGCGTTGTACAAAAATCCGGCACGCAATCAGATAAGAGAAAGGGTCTAGCATTTATAAGACACCAAGATTTTTACGTGGAAAACCCCTGAAAAGGGGGAAAAACCACGGGGCCTAGCCCAGCTTGAATGAATCCACTAGTATTGCAGTCGATTACAAATGAGGCTCTTCTTTGGTGGAAGGCCATAGCTTGATGTACATCTTATGGAGTACATTACATGGTGTAAATACAAAGATCTACTATCGACGTATTCGCTTTATTAGAAGGACTGCAGTCATCGGGCGACGTAGGTCAGGAGGACCGTAGTCAGCTGGCGACGGAGGACTGTAGTCGGCGGGCGACGTAAGTCAGGAGGACCGTAGTCGGCGGGCGACGGAGGTCGGAAAGAATGTAGTCTGCGGGCGACATAAGTCAGGAGGACCGTATTCAACGGGCGACGGATGTCAGAAAGATTGTAGTCGGCGGGCGACGTAAGTCAGGAGGACCGTAGTCGGCTGGCGACGGATGTTAGAAAGATTGTATTCGGCGGGCGACGTAAGTCAGGAGGACCGTAGTCGGCTGGCGACGGAGGTCGGAAGGACTGTAGTCTGACGACGAAGATCAGTAGGACAGCGTCAGGTAGGAGTCCAGCAATGGAAAGAAATGCATCTTCGCATAGTCGTCCAACGAAGTCCGATAACCGGTAGAAGTCCGGCGTCGGGTAGAAACTTAGCGAAGAGTGAAGGTCCGACGTCGGGTAGAAGTCCGACGTCTTTGGTGGCAGAGGAGAAACTCCGTCTTCACTTGGGCGGAGTTTCGGCGTCAGGAGTGAATTCTCTTGTAAATTGGGAAGAATTTCAGCATCTCATGGAAGTTGTGCAGAATTCCTGCGTTTCCTGAAAATTCGGCAGAGTTCCGGCGTCTTTAGGCGGCAGGAAGAGCTCCGGCGGTGGTCGAGGAGGTGAGGAATCTCCTTTTCCCCTTTCTCCTCTTCTTCTTCTCTCTCTTCACTTGAGTCCCTTGGTGTAGAATGAGGGCTCTATTTATAGTTTTTCTGGAGTGGCATAGCCCGTAAATAGGCGTGAGATCAAGGGCGAACAGGGAGTGGTTTGAATGGACGGTCGATATCGAATCTTTTAATCATGCACCGTTCGTTGGACATTTGATGGCCTTAATGATGTCGGAATTCGATGATCTTGGGCTCGTTGGATTCGTCTCGTCGAGCCGCTCGATTCGAGTATAAGCTCGTCAAAATCGGAGACCGTTTGGTAACTCAAATTGCGGTTTGAATCTTACAACAGCGCTTCGAACCTTTGATTCGGACTCATTTGGGCTCGGATTGGGTTGATCTTGGTGTCATTGGGTTTGTATTTCCGAGACGCTCAGTTTGACTGTAAGCTCGCTGAAATCGGAGTTCATATGCTCCCGAAATTAATTTTTGAAGTTTCCAACTAGGTTTTGCCTCGAGATTCGTGCCCGATCAAGATGATTTTGTGATGCCGTATGAAGAAGGTCAATTAGAAGACTTAGGGCACAAGATCAATAATTGTAGATAGAATTTCATACAAAGATTAGTGAATATGGTGGGGTGATAATGTTTAGATGATTGTAGTTAGGGGTATCAATTTCGAGTCACGGGTAGGGTTCGGGTCACCTCCAGTATCGGTTGCATAAACAGTTGAGTCTGAAACTGACCCGGGTTCAATCGGGTCGACTCTAACCCGACCCGAGTAGGTAAACGGGTCAAAAACTCGAACCCGACCTGTCGAATTGTCGGGTTGACCCGACCCAACTCGGGACGCGGGGGTGCAGGCGGGGAGCACGAACTCGGGCGCACAGAAGCGGGCGCGCAGGCGTGCGAGAGGACGCGGGCACGCAGGCGTGCGAGAGGACGCGGGCGAGCAGGCCGGCAGCACGGGCTCATGCAGGCAGGGCGGGCTCGTGCAGGCAGGGCGGGCGCGTGCGGGCAGCCTTGGGCAGGGCGCGAGAAGCCTTGGCGGCCGCAGGTAGTCACGGGCAGGGCACGAGCAGCTGTGCGGATAGTTGGGGCAGGTGAGAGCAGCACAGACAGCTCATTCTTGACCCAGAAACCCGTCGAGTCAACCCAAACTCGACCTATTTTCAAACGGGTTGAATCCGGGATCCCGAACCCGACTCATTTTTCAAACGGGTCGGGTCCAACCCGAATTTTCTGAGTTGGGTTTGGGCCGGGTTTTCATATCGTGTCAAATATTGACACCCCTAATTGTAGTTGATGGATGGTAGTTTAAGCATCGTTGCAAAACGATGATAGTTGAAAGATTATAATCAAACTATGATTTGTAAAGGTCCATAATAGGGCAATGGGGGTTGCATGACAATAGTCAGGTGATCGTGGTTGTGTGGCAATACTCAAAGAATTGTAGAGGGTGACAAAGATTGGAAGACTATAATCAAGTGATGGTGATTGGAAGATCGTAATTAGATAATGGTTTTTGGTGAATCGCAATCAGGTGATTGTGGTTCAATGATTATAGTAGGGTGACGGTAATTGGATCGAAGATCATAGTTGAACAGCGGTAGTTGAATAATCATAGTTGAACGATGGAGGTCATAGGGGGTGGGGGTCGGAATGCGACAGCCTGATGGCGAAGGTTGGATGGAGGTGGTTTGATGGTAGGTTTTATTAATGGTGGTCCATCAACAACTAAACTATCTCTAATTTCAAGTCAAAGCTAAAGCTCAAGCTTCATCCTCCTCCCACCTCTTATCCTCTTTAATATATCGAGAGTGCGAGTCTATTTATATAGTTTGAGAGGAAAACTCTCCGTAAATAAAGCTAAAATTCAAATTAGTCTTTTACACCGCTCGAATTAATCATCTTGATTATTAATCATTTTTTCAGTATTTGGGAGCCTTAATAATATCAAAATTAAGAAATCTTAAGCTTGTTGGATTCATCTTGCTGAGACGCTCAATTTGACTATAAACATGTTTGATCATCAAATTAACATTTTAAAATTTTCAATTCTCCTTCAAGTAATTAACTTGAGCTCATTTTGAGTGTATGGGATCACTTTTAGTGTCGATAGATTTGTCTCATCAAAACTTTCAATTTCAAATTGGAATTAAGATGATCTCAAATATAATTTCAAAAGTTTCCCACTTACATATTTTCTTGATATTTGTCTTTAACAAATGAATTTTCTATGATTAATATATATAAATATATTAATTAACCAAAGAAAAGAAAAGAGAAGCAATAGAGGTCAATAAATTAGCATTCTTATAATTTTTTAATTAATTAATTTGTACTCCAAATCTTGTTGCCGCATAAACCAATAAAACAATTACCAGTTGTACTCATAAAATCTGTGGAAAATAATTTAGTACTAAAACATTATCAAATAAAAAAAACCTAATTACTATAAAAAATGTAAGCCAATTTTATTAATTATAAAATTTATACATAGACAATAACAGCTAATTCCATTAAACATACACACTCCTTTCTTCATAAATAAATATATTCAAACGAAGAGAGAATTAAATCGTAGAAACTTTATGGATCATTTATGTATATATATATATAATATAGTCACCTATCGTTGTTGACTTCTTAAATAAATATACTTTTAAATAAGATTTATTTATTTTTTTTTAATTTAAATATGATGTGGATAGCAGTCTATTTGATGCGTTTTTATTTTGTTCGGTTGACCGGATGCAAGAAACATCCGGTCCTAGGCAAAAAGAAGTTCCGTCCAATTTTTGTGAGCGTACGCGCGCAGAAAAAACGTAGTAAAAGCACAGTGGTGAATAGTAAATGCGCTTTTGCTACGCGCACTCACAAAAGCTTGACGGTTCTCTGGTTTGGACTCCACACGTAATAATCTCTTATGTTTGGGACAGCTTTCTAGCTTCTTTGCTTTTCACCCAACAACCACTATATCATTTACTTAGCTAATATTTTCTCACTGCTTTTCAAAAATATATGTGAAGAAAAGTTGTTTTCTACCATCATAATATGGAAGTTACTTTATTTACAATAGTTTCACAACCAAATAGACCATAATTCTAAATTGGAACTTTCAAAGAAAAACGAAAAACAGTAAAAATTGCAATAATTTACTGTGAATAATGGCATAATGGAGAAATTGAAATTGTGTCATTAGGCTAAATTATCATGTTTAATGTTAATGTGGCTTGATTTTACTTGAGAATGGGATGCATATTTTTCTTGCCTTATAAAAAAAAACCTACAAATAATAAATGAAAATAGTAAATCATTTATTGGTTTCAGCTTAAAAACAACGAACCAAATGATTCTAATAGTAATGCTTGAAAGTGAGAAGATGGAAGTCATGACAAGGTAGGAGTGTCAATAATTAAATGATTCTACACGTCAACTTGATCGGAATCCGGCCTGAAAAATCAAGGTTCGAGTTAACCTGTTTATTAAATGGGTTGGGTTAGGGTTGACCAGTCAACTCGATTTTGACTCAAAATGAAGCAATTTAATATTTTTCTTAAATTATATTATTTATTGATATAATTTTCTTATTTTTTTTCAATAAACATAAAATCTATTATTAATAAACTAATGAAAAAAAATATATAATTAAAATGGGTTATTTGGTCAAGTTAAGGGTTCACCTCTTTGACACGCTTATTAATTGGATAGGGTTAAGGTAGATTTGAATTGAGTTGGGTCAAATTTGGGTCGGACTAGAACCCTACCTATTTTGACACTCCTAGTCATTACCACAGCGTGAGGCAATTTGATTTTTTTAGGATTTCTTTTATTTGAATAAAAAAATATATGGCTAAAATTTAATAAGTGTTTTAATTTTATTTGTGACAATTTCATAATAATTATAGTTGATATTTACTTATTTATAAAACTAATACACTCTTACATTCATATTTCAAAATTTCTACCAAATATCAAAGTATATAACAAAGTCATGCTTCTGTCAAATTAACCTAGTTTGGTCACGTGTCACGACACAAGGAATTAAACGGATTCGGTTGTTCAAAAAAATGGCGTGGATTTGTGGATGTTAGTTTTGTAAATAGATTAATTTTGAGTGATATGTCTAATTATATTCCACCTTTTTATTTAAAAATAAATAATTTTTTTAATGAAAACTATATTAAAATAAGAAGAGGAGGTTACAACAGTCCACGACCCAAAAAATAAAAAGAAACGAAGATAGAGAAAAATAAAAAGTAAAAGTCGAGCTCAGAACTCGGCCGAGGCTATCAGTACCCCCTAAGCCACGCACGGACCGTCCAATGAGGTGAATTCAACGTCCACAAACCAACCAAAAATTCGACGAACAACACCATAGGTTGCCACCAGCGAGGTAAAAGGGTACGAGCCCCAGCCACATCACTGCCCACCAAAAAATCCGACCAAAACATCCTGAGAAGCAAAACCGAAGCATAAGAAAGGAACATAAACATAACACAAAAACATCATTTTCTTCTACGGCCCCTTCCACTAAAACGGCCTCGTGAAACAGCCGAACAAACAGGTCTATCTCGAACCATAGCGAATTCATTCCCTGTATCAGAGCCACCACAATTGTCCTGGGATGCCAAACCGCAATCCGAAAACTCGGATTCATACTCAAATTCTGAAGATCCATTTAGCCAATCCATATGATTACGCATATCAAATCCCGAATTTTCCCTCACACGATTGACCAAATAATGCGACTCAATCAAATTAATAGGGACATCGAGTAAACAATTAGAGCACTCTGACTTGTCTTTTAAGATATCCACTCGCACTCTCTCAACATTATTTTCCACCAAAGCAACCGGAATGCAAGCCTCCACAATACCAGGCAAAGGATTAGCCGAAACATCAAGATTCAGAGCCTCATTAATAGGATTCAAAATCAAAGGAGCCACCACACACGAGGAGTTCTCACAGTGCACATTGGGGAACAAAGCAACACCACCTTCCGTATGACCAAAACCGTTCAACGAAGGAATAAAAGGAGAGACATTAGGTGACAACACAGTAGCAGCAGCCACCGAATTATTGACACCAACATCCAACACAGCAGTATCCACCCAGGGATATCCAAATTCGCATCAACAGGGACAATCAAATCCGTTGTCCCGCACGGAACAACCACATTTTTAGAAACTCTAAGAGAGGGATGCAAGATAGGACAAGAATCCTTAAGATGACCTAAAGAATTACAGTGTAAACAGAAATGAGGAATGTCATCAAAAATTACATTTTGAACATAGCCTGATTCCACTGAACCAACCCAAATCTTCTCAGCATGTTTTTTGGTAACATCCATTTCAACAAGTATACGAGCCATAGACGGGCGGGATCCATACGCAGTCGTCAAATCCGACTTGAGAGGACGACCACAAATTGAACCTAAACCAAGAAGAATCCTAGGAGAGAATAGATGAGGCCTAAGCAGGGGGAAAGAAACCCAAATAGGCACAATAGGAGAATCCACCTCAACATCCAAGTTTGGAGACCATTTTACAGCTTTCATATAACCATTTTTGAACAAAATAAGATCTATGAGAAAAAATTCGGCAATAATCAAAATCATTCACAAATTTGATCAAGACATTCCGATGATTGAGAACTGTTACCGAAAAATCACCTAACAACTTTAAATTGAAGAAGAACTTTCGAATAGCGTCGACCGAAGGTCGTCTACCCGGAAATCGGCCAACTAAAGCAAATTCGAAGGGTTCAACGAGAGACCGCACCTCTTCCTCAGAAATAAACAAAGCCGGCATACCACGATGAAAAGAGACCTTTAAATCAGGGAAAGAGGACGAAGAACCAGCTAAAGCTTTCTTAAAAGATAGAGGATCAGAAGCCCCGCTCAAAAAACCGGGATCGCAAAGGCGAGCCATCGACAACAGGTAAAAAAAGGATACCTGAGCCTTAAACGGAGAGGAAAGCCCTCAAATCTCATCGAAGAAGAAGGGTCGGCGGAACCCTAGCAGAGCAGAAAAAACCATCGCGTTGTTTGAAAGAGTAAGTTCAATGATTTAAAAATAAATAATATTACTTCTAAAAAAACCTTAAAAAAAGTGGGTATTTTCATTATTTCTAAAAATATGAACTCATAGTTGCACAACCATTTGCATCATGCCACCGCCAACTCTGCACCAAACACAACAACATCTCAAATTGTTGCGTGTTATAAAATTCATGGCAACGAAACGAGAGAGTTTTGCATCTTAGCTTTATACGATAATATATCATATCAAACAAAAAAAATATAATGCATGAGACGATTAAATTTTTTATATGAAAAGCCTTGGAAGAGGTAAAACAATAAGGTTTGACCCGATTAAAATAATTTCATTAGGTGAGCATTACTCATAATGATTCGTCTATCTGCAAATTGGAGAATGTGGGGATACAAAAGTATGAGTTGATAGTGTACAATTTTTCATAGTCAATAAGGGATGAGACATGTTCAGATGGTTGTGGCTGAGTGATGATGATCTAACAAAGGTGGTCGTGTCACGGTGGCCAGGTTGGATAGTGGTGATCCGATGCATGAAGGTGGGGTGGCAACAGTATGATGTTTGAGGTTGGGAATGATGGTGCAACATAAATGTTGGGTTGTGATGAGTAGATGACGACGATGTTCCAATGGCAGTAATTGAGCAAATTGCGGCGATCATGTGGTGATCCTTCAATGGTGGTTCGATGACGACGATTTGGCAGGAATAATGCTCCAATGGGGATCCATTTGTGGTTTGATGACAGTCGTTGAGCTATGTCTAATAATTGCATTCAAGCGGTGGTCTAGCAACATTGATTTGATAGTAATATGATGACAATGGTTAGATTATTCTTTGACAATGGTGCTCAGGTGGAGCTTTGAATTTTTCATGCATCTTATGAATCTTAGGCCAAGGGGTTCTCTTCATCTAGAGAGTGACAAGACCTATAAATGTGGCAAAAATCCGAAACATTATGTAAGATGCTTAATTTGAATTAGATAAAATCATCTTTGATCCTTCAATACATTTTCTCTAGTTTTTAACTATGATTCAAGTGCTTGATCTAGTCCAATTTGGACTTATATTTGATTAAATTTTGTGTCGTTGAGTTCATGTCATCGAGTCGATCAATTTAGTTGTAAGTTTAAAGAAATCAGTGTTTGGATAACATTGAGCTGTATTTTAACAACTTTTCGCTTCAATTTGTATTGAGAGTATCGCGTGATACGACTAATTCTTTTGTTACTTTTTTTGGCACTTATGAATTAGAAAAATTCATACACACATCATATATACAAGCTTCAAACGTAATACCACTTGGTTGATAGCTGAAGCGCCCAACCAACAAATCAATGTGAGCTGCATATTTCTTTTGTTACCTATCAAATTTTATGAATGAAACAATTGTTAAATTTGATTTAGATTACCATTGAATTTGAGAAAAATAATAGGTTATTCCGTAGGTCTTAAATTAAAAATAAAAAATAAAAAACTTTCGTGGCATATAAATATTGATAAAAATATTATTTGATATTATTATTATTTACTAAAAAATAAAAATATACACACATTGATCCTTTTTTTTTTAAATACGAATAGATAAAATCAAAACAGCTCTAATCAGTGAATTCCATGATCTATCTGATATTTTCAAATTAACAACAGAGTTGAATAAGTACCCAATAATAATTGATACGTCGTCACAAATTTATCTTGATCGGGCACGAATCTCGAGACAAAAGCTAGATGGAAACTTCAAAAATTAAATTCGGAAGCTCCTGAACTCTGATTTCAGCGAGCTTATAGTCAAAATGAGCGTCTCGGAAATACGAACCCAACGACACCAAATTTGACCCAATCCGAGCCCAAATGGGTCAGAATCAAGTACCCGAAGTGCTGTTGGAAGGTTCAAACCGCAATTTGAGTTACCAAACGGTCTTCGATTTTGATGAGCTTATACTCGAATCGAGCGGCTCGACGAGACGAATCCAACAAGCCCAAAATCAACGAATTCCGACATCACTAAGGCCTTCAAATGTCCAACGAATGTTGCACGATCGTAGGATTTAATATCGGCCGTCCATTCAACCACTCTCAATTCGCCCCTGATCTCACGCCTATTTACGGGCTATGTCACTCTAGAAAAACTATAAATAGAGCCCTCATTCTACACAAATGGGACTCAAGTGAAGAGAGAGAAGAAGAAGAGAAGAAGGAGGAGAAGGAAAAAGCTCATCCTCGACCACCGCCGGGGCTCTTCCCGCTGCCAGAAGACACCGGAACTCTGCCGGATTTTCGGGAAAAGCCGGGAATTTGCAGAACTTTGTAAACTTGCTTGAAGAAGCAAATTGTAATCTGATTGCCCCGACTTGTGGGACGAATCAGCCATTTGTAATTTGCAAAACACTAGTGAAATTTTTCAACTGGGCGAGGCCTCGTGGTTTTTTCCCTATTTAGGTTTTCCACGTAAAAACCTTGGTGTTCGTATTATCTTTTCTGTTTGTGTACTGAATACTCGTACACGCTCGGACGCGAATTTACAAACTCTACCGCCGCATATATTCTAGCACGCAATAATAATAATAATAATAATAATAATAATAATAATAATAATAATAATAATAATAATAATACACACAAAAATATTTAAATTTAATGAAAAGTTTTAGCCAAAATTTCCTATTGACCAAATTTAATTGGATAAATAGCAAATATGGCATCTTAAATTAGTCTAAAGATTTATCTCATTTTAATTAAAGCGATCATTTATTAAGATAAGTTAATTCTTAGATCATCAAAACATCAATTTTGTAATTTTTCGTGGACCATTAAATACGGGCTCAATTTCAAATGGGCCGTGTTTATATTTTTAGGCCTATTAATTAGATTCTCGTCATAAGAATAAGCTATACTCTCAGTCACAAATACGGCCTGCTATTAAATGGAAACAAATCTTTGTAATATTTGCTATTTTCCCAAAGCTTCAGTCTCTTGATCTAGGCTAGTTTGGACTCAAATTGGATACTACTTTCTAAAACGACTTTTAAAACACAAATTTCTAATTTAAAAAATTTTGTACTAAAAAATTATTTTAGAAAGCAAGAAAAAATTAATCCTAATCTTCCTAATTTTGAAGTGAAACAAGGATTTATGCCTCATGCATATGTTATTACGTTTACGTATAAAAAGTAATGTAGTTCCACGTTAACCGTTGGGAATAGCAGGTGCTTTAATTTTGTACTGAATCAAATATTAAAAAAAAATGCCTCCATTAGCGTGCTAGAATTTTCATATATAGTAGTAGGGCTGGGAGAGATTAAATTTTTTATGCGGAAAAATCAAATAGAGAAAAGGTTAGTTGAAATGATTCTATTAGTTGATGGTATTCAGATTATGATAGTTAGGAGACTTTAAGCAAATGATGGTGATTTAAAAATCATATTAGATGGTAGTGGTTAGGAGACCAATGTAAGAAAATTATGATAAGTAGATAAAAGTTAAATGACAATGATCGATAGTTAAATGACAAAGATCAAGTGATTGTTATCTTGCAACAGTGGTTGATGATTGCGAATGGAAGCCAATGGCTAGGGGGGTTGTAGTTGCACAATGGTAGCTGAGGGTCAACAGTTGGGCAATGGTTGTTGAGGAATACAGTTAGGCGATGATATTTAGAATAACGTATTCAAGCGATGATAGTTATGAGATAGTAGTTAGGTGGTGGTTATTGGGAGACTGTAAATGTGTGTTGATAGTTTGGCGGTCATAGTAATAGAGCAATAGTTGGCAAATTGCAATTAAGTGATAGTGGTCAGGAGACTATAGTCAGATGATTGCGATCAAGAAACAACAATTGGGTGATGGTTTTCCAGAGGCCATAATCGAGCTATAATGACAGGGAGATTGTAGTTTGCTAATAGTAGTTGGAGATCATAGTTAGACTATAGAGGTTAATAGATTGTTGTCAGGCAAATGTGGTCAAGAGGTAGTGGTCAAGCAACGGTGCTTGGGAGAATATAGTAGTCTAACAAAGATGATGGGGCAATCATAGTAAAGTGGCAAAGGTCAAGAGATTATCATACGACTATGGTGATCGAAACACCTTGTTTAAGCAATGGTAGTCGAGCGACTGTACTCAGGCCAGTGTAGTTGGGGGATTCTAATTGGTAGCGATCTAACAATGATGGTCTATCTATGATGGTTAGTTAGAGCTACATGGTTTTTAAATCTTTGAGCTCTCTCATTATCAATTCAAGACCCCTTTCATATAAAAAATGAGGGTATGCTTATAGTATAAGGAAAATGATGATATGTTTATAATATTTTAAAGTGATGTTTAAATCTAATTAGAATCCTATAGCACTACATATAAAGGCCTAGAGTGATACCTATTATTCACATGATATTTCTTAGATATTTGGGTGCTTTAATGATGTTGAAATTAAGCATTTTGTAGATCGTTGGATTTATCTCATTGAGATGTATTTTTTTACTATAAGCATACATTATTTAAATACCATTTGATACTTCATTCAATATTAAAAAAAAATTCAACTACTCTTCAATCGCTTGATTTAGGGTCATAGGAACTCAGATTGGATCACTCATGATATTGATGGATTCATCTCATTAAGAAGTTAATTTGACTTCCAATTCCACTTTCAATTGATTCTATATGTAATTTGAAAGTTTTCATTCAAATGTTGCCACAAGTTTATATAATGAAAAGGGGGAAAAACCACAGGAAATAGACCAATATGAATGAATCCACTAGTGTTTACAGTCGATTATAAATTCGGCTCTTCCTTGTGGGGAAGACATTGGCTTGGTGTAACAGATATACATCATATCGAATGCATTACATGGTAGGAGTTTTAAGAATTGTATTGACATGTTTGCTTGGTAGACAAGACCTTAGTCGGTGGGCGACGAATGTGAGAAAGATCGTAGTCGGGTGACTGTGGTCGTAAGGATCGTAGTCGACGAGTGATGATGGTCAGAATGACCGTTGTCAGGTGAAGGAGGTCGGAAGGACCATAGACGACAGACGAAGAAGGTTGAAAAGACTGTTGTCTGGCGACGGAAGTCAGAAGTACCGTAGTCGGCGGGCGGCAGAGATAGGAAAGACCATAGTATGTCAACAGAGGTAGAAAGGACCGTAGTCGGCAGGCGACAAAGTTGGAAAGATAAATTTCTGGTGACGAAGGTTGGAAGGATAGTAGTCGGCAGGAGATGAAGGTCGGAAAGACTGTTATCTGATGATGAAAGTCGAAAGGGCCATAGTCTCACAACGAAGGTCGGAAAAAACTTAGTCTGGCGACGGAGGTTGAACAGATTGTAGTTGGTGGGCGACCGAGATATGGAAGATCGTAGTTTTGTGACAGAGGTTGGAAGGACTGTATTCTGAGGACAACTAAGGTCAGAAATCAGAGTTCAGATGGTCCCGAATTTAATTTTGGAAGTTTCAACTTAATTTTACCTCGTGATTCATGTCTGATCTAGAAAATTTTTTAATGATATATCAGTTATTATATTACGATTACATTAAGTTTAATTTATTTATTATTATCGATATATTATACTTATTTTATCAATATATTATTCAAGTTAATAAATAATATTACAATTCTAATTTTCCTAATAAAAAAGCTAACAATATGTCTTAATTAACAATAAGACAAGATAAATCATTGTTAATCACATGGGCTTAAAGTGACTAAATTAATTCATTAGCCATGTAAAGCTGCCTGAACTGCTTGTGATCAAATAATTCATATTAATTTAATGATTTCTTTCATAGAAAGAAAAGCTTCCCTCCCCTTAAAAAACTATTCCAATCTTGTCATGGTGTGCATCATGATGCGCATAAGAACTTAATTAGGCTACTATATCATAATCACCTTAGTCTAACGATGATTAAATAGTAATTAATTAGTACTGAACAGCTTTATTTGATTAATGGGCAGCTAATTAATTAAGCTCGTCTTTGCTTTGTCGAGTTGTGATGATAGGCTCGGCTTGAGGTCTTAAGTGCCGACAAGATGAAGTGGTTGTTTGTTTGATGCAGAAGGAGAAGTTGGTCTGATTCTTCTCCCCATATAAATATTTTGGTTGATTACGGAGTTAAATTTTTTTTTTATATCTAGCAAGGAACAATATCTTTTGAATTAAAAAATGTCCTAAATATTATTTAATAATGACTGTATTCTTTATATTATAATTAAAAATACTATTTTAATCAAAAAATTTGATTTATAATCACATTTTTTTTATTTTTCATAAACAGTTTCAGCATTGAAGCATAGTTAATTATCTTCTTGACAATTAAAAAAATTAGTTGATGATTCCCAATAGAAATTTGTGGCCAGGAATAATTAATTAGCGTTTAATTAATTTTTAAAAGTAATTAACTAAGAAGAACGGCACGTAAACAAATAAATTATTAATATATAAGTTAGAAAATAAAACGAAATGGCCGTAGGCTGGACCACAGTTGTATGTTATTGGTGAGATGCATGCAATTTTCTTGTCGTTTTGGTATTGTAGAAGTATTCTGCGGAGACGTTAATAATAGAGATTAACACTAATACTTTTCTTAATCCTTTGCTTAAATCTAAGGCGTCTTTAATTAATTGCTCCCATCTCTTTCAGAAGAA
Source organism: Dendrobium huoshanense (assembly GCA_016618105.1). Classification (NCBI taxonomy): domain Eukaryota; kingdom Viridiplantae; phylum Streptophyta; class Magnoliopsida; order Asparagales; family Orchidaceae; genus Dendrobium; species Dendrobium huoshanense. The sequence continues at coordinate 6,053,689 of CM028356.1, forward strand.
AATTTCAGGTCCGGTGCTTAAATCTAAGGCGTCTTTAATTAATTGCTCCCATCTCTTTCAGAAGAAAATTTCAGGTTCGATCCGGTGTAAGGACGTAAAAGAACATCCTGTCGGAGGCAAAATCCCACCAAAAAACTCGGTTTTTGCTCGGTATTGCTAGGTATTAATTGATAATAACGAGGAATACTGCTCTGTGAAGACCAATACTGAGTTATACCGAGCTATACCGAGTTTTTGCTAGGAAAAACTCCGTACAACTTTTGTATAACTCGGTATTGTTCGGTATAGCTTGGTATAACTCGGTATTGGGTCTTCACGTGATGGTATTCCTCGTTATTGTTTGGTATTGCTCGGTATTTCTCATTTTTTGACGCGATTTGGCCTCCGACCGGACGTTCCTCTATGTCCGGTCGGAGGACATAATAATTGTTCGAGGTGGAGCCACCATAGAACTTTAAAAAAAAAAAAAAAAAAAAAAGACTCGGTCTCAGTTTTGCCGGTTTGCCCTTAATTTGGCCTTTGCCGGATCCAATGGTGGACCGGGAGGGTTGGGGTGAACCGGATCATATTTCACGTGCAACTTGTTTGGAACAGCTTTATTTTTTGCTTTACTTTTCAGATCGTAATCATAATTTTTATTTGATCATTACTTTTTCAATGCCTTCAAAAAAAATTTTGTACTAGAAACTTGTCTTTTATATCAGCGTTAAAAAATGGTGTTTTCTCAATAGCAATTTTATAACTACCTTTTATAAATAACTTAATCAAAACCAAAATTAGCCTTAATAATTAGCATTAATTAATAAAATATTAACTAAAATTTTTTATATAAACTAATAGACTTAAATTTAGAAATAAATGATTAAGCCATTTATTAAAATTTAATCAAATTCCACCATTACTGTTCAAAATAATATTTAAAATTCAATTACCTAAGAAATTAATAAATTCCAAGTGGCAGTCAAATTGCCAGTCAGGGTCATGTCTGTACAAAATTTACTTATCCAACGTTACTGTGCCTAATTGATAAGAATAGCACATCTCAATAGTACAAATATTAAAAAAACAATGGTGACTTAAAACATTTTGACAAAATAATTAGCTAATGATCCATAGTTAAAATTGTCGAAGCATTTTTTTTATGTTTGTAAAAAAGAAGTATTAGTTGATTTTCTAAATATTAATATTTAATATATACTTTCTTTATGTATTGAGCAATTTTAATAATTATTATTAAAAATAAATAATAAATTTATTTAAATTAATCTGATGTGTGTGAATAAGGAGAAAGATAAAGGGTAAATATTAATAAAAATTTATTAAAAAAAAAAAAGAGCAATTACTCTTAATGCTTTCCTCTCCTACATGTTGATTGGACGGTTACTTGAATATTTCGTATAAAAATAAAATAAATATATTAGTTTTTTAATAATAACATTGATTTTGATTTTTTAAAAATACAATAGTATAAAAATTGCAGCATGTCTATGAAATTAAATATAGGGAACTTTCGAAAAAATACAACAACAACAGTAAGCTTTTATCCTGCTATGTGGGGTTGGCTACAAGATTTTATTTTTTTTTCATTATGTCTTGTTAATAGTTAAATTTTCATTTAAATCTAGTAAAGAAATATCTTTTTAAATATTTTCAAGCCAAGTTTTTTTAGGTCTACTTCTACCTCTCCTAACATAGGTCAAATCTAATACATTTACTCTCCTAATCAGATTGATCATCAAAAGGTCGACATTTTATATGATCAAACAATCTTAGGCGACTCTTTTTAATCTTATCTTCCACTGGAGCTACTCCAACCTTTTCACGTATATGCATGCTTCCCATCCCATCTCTAAGAGTAAAGCCACACATCCACCTGAGGCCTGAGGGTTACTTTTCTATCACACAACAGGACTGATATAGTCCTCCACTTCAACTATCCAACTTGTTAATTCTACTAATAATATCCTCATCTTTTTTACCATGACTTTGGGCAATAGATTTGAGATATTTAAAACATGTACTTTTATAAATGACTAGATTGATCAAAGTCTCAATCCCCCCTTAGATCTATTATAAATAAAATTACATTTCCTATATTTTATTTTAGATCTATGTACTAGACCTGTCAATTTCGGGTTACGGGTCGGGTTGACCCGAACCCGAAACTGACCGGTATTATTCGGGTTCGGGTTGACCCGACCCGGTTTTGCAAACGGGTCGGTTTTCTGGACCCGAACCCGACCCGCTTCGGGTTCGGGTCAACCCGACCCGACCCGCTTCGGGTTCGGGTCAACTCGACCCGACCCGCGTAGCGGAACTGGCCACTAGACGCCGTCTGACCTGGTCTGGCCTGGCCTGCCTCGGAAATGGCCAAATGGCTTGGCCTGCTTCGGGAGTCGGGACTCGCCGTCTCGGGACACTGCGCGCGGCGCACCGCGCACCTGAGCGGAACGGCGTACTAGCGGAGTTCGAAATTGGCTTGGCCAGTTGGGCGACGGGGGCTGGCGGGCAGCGTGGGGCTGGCGCCTCGTGGGCGGCGGGGGCAGGTGGTCAGCGCGGGGGCAGCGAGCGGCGGAGCGGGGCTGGCGGGCAACGAGCAGGGCTGGCGGGCAGCGAGGCTGGGAAATTTGAATTTTTTTAAAAATAAACGGGTTTTCGGGTTGACCCGGCAGCCCGTCGGGTCAACCCGAACCCGACCCGGTTTTGCAAACGGATCGGTTTTCCGGACCCGAACCCGACCCGCTTCAGGTTCGGGTCAACCCAAACCCGAAAATTCTGGGTCGGGTTTTCGGGTCGGGTCCAATATTGACAGGTCTACTACGTACTCAAATGACAACCTTTAGACTCTAAGGATGACCTCCATAATTCAAGTATACCTTCAACTCATTCTCTAGTCTTATCAACAAGAAGAGTTACATCAACAAAAAGCATACATCAAGATATATCCTCCTACAAATATCTAGTACGAACATCCATGACTAGGGCTAACAAATATAAGCTTAAAATAAATTCTTGATGTAATCTAACCGAAATAGGAAAATACTTTGTCCAACCTCATTGTGTTTGAACAAAAATAACAATTCGTGCATAATGACTTGAGTATAAGCATTATCCCTTTTCTTTTCTAAAACTCTCCATAACACTTTTCATGGAACTGTATCATAAACTTTCTCTAAATCAATAAATATCATGTGTAGATCCTCCTTATTCTCCATATACTTCTCCATCAAACATCTCAATAAATGTATAGCTTCCATTTTTTTTTTTTTTTGGTTAAAACCCACTCATGGGGCTTACGTGTTAATTTAAAACAACGGTTACAAAGTCCTTAAAAGGTTCCACTAGCTCTCTATTGCTCAAAAGAGCTACAATCCAAAAGAAAATAAAAGTCCTACGAGCCGGCGGATCCTTACACTACGATTACAAAAAGAACATAATGAAGTCGGGCTATTCAGCAATAGCACCCAAAAAAGGAGAATCCAAAAAGTCTTGATTGCTTTCAGCACCATTCTCCTGCCAAAAAATGTACTATAAAGGAAAATGACCAAAAAAAGAGAGAAATAGCATACCTTTTTCCAAATTTTGCTCCACTTGTAAGAGTACCTGCCAATAAACTTGAAGAACAAAATTAGATCACGTATACCATATAACACCCAAAAAATCCACCGCCAAAAAAGAAAATACCCAAACCACACCACATCAACCACATACTGCCAACAGCAATGGCACAAGGCTCTGAAAACAACATCGCAATAATTAACCAACATACCTTCCAGCATCAGCCAACCAACACCCTTACCATCAGCCCCAGTATAATAACCAAAAGTATTCATAAAAACCATATCACCAACCGATTCCTCACCACATAAACCCCAAACAGCAGCGAAAAAAGACCCATACAGGCTCCAAATAGAGAAACAACCGCAAAACTTCCAACGCAGCAGCAAAATCCACCACAACCCCCAAAAACAATTCAAATTCTCCCGGCAGGCCCAGGCATACAGCGACGGAAGTAAGACCCAGAAAAACAACACAACACACCCAAAACACCCAGAACACCCAGAACCACAAACATCACCCATTACTACCGTTAAACGAATTCACATTGTCCAGTAACAGCAAATTAACCAAGAGAGGATCTAAATTTTGAATATCCAATTCCTCATAAATACATAGAGACGAGCCCTTCTTTGCAAGCCAATCCGCACAGCCATTACCATCTCGTAAAATATGCGTAATATAACAATTCATCAACTGCATCAAATACTTAATTTTTCTAATAATATAAAAATACTGAGCATTACCATGACAATCCTGATTTAAAATATGAATCAGGTTTAAAGAATCTACTTCATTCCAAATCCATTTCATGCCAATTCTTAAACTCATTTCCAGACCCAGCAAGAGGGCAATAAGTTCAGCGAAAATGGCCTCCCTAACGTTTAAAGGAGAAGCAAAGGCAGCCATAATATTACCAAGATAATCTCTGATTAAACCCCCCGCGCCAGACATATTAATGGCAACCGAACCATCCGTATTTAATTTCACATACGGGGGTTTAGGTTTAATCCAGTAAACAAAAGAGTCAGAATTATTCGAGGAAAGCATATGCAGATTAATACCAAACTTGACCGCAAGATCTTTACACTTGGCAAAGGTCTTACAAGAGATAATTTTATAATTATACAGTTGTAAAACCTTTCTTTTCACATTATTAATGATATTAGAAGCCTCCATCTTAATATTCTCATGTTTCGCCTTATTCCTCGCTTCCCAAGTATACCATAAAATAAGAACAGGAAGAAGGTTGAATAAATGCCCTTTAACAGGTATAAGCCAACTATTCAACATATCTTTTAAATAGTCATGATAAATGGAGAGATTCTTACCCGTTAAAGCATTAAAATACAACCAAACCTGCTTAGCCACCCTCCCATTGCAAAACAGGTGATCAATATCATCATTAGAGGAACAGCAGAAGCATTTAGAAGCAAGAACAATACCTTTTTTCTGCAAAACGTTATCAATCGGCAAAAAACCTTTAATGCAACGCCAAACAAAAGTAGAATACGATATAGGGAAAGAACTATGCCAAATAGCCGCAAAAATAAGGGATTTATCCCCAACATTCCTAAATTTCTCCCAAGTTTTACTCAATTGAAATTTACCATTTGAAGAATCCGAGAACAGGATTCTATCATTACAGTTAATGTTCAGGGGGATATCCCTTATAGTGTTAACTAAACAAGTGGGCAAAAACATTTTCAATTTATCCACATCCCAAACATTCTCCCTAAAAAAAGAAGCTACTTTAATCCTTTCTACAGTATGAGAGTTTAAATAATCATCAATAGATGAAACACCCAGCCAATTATCCTGCCAAAAGAAAATATCACCCTTTCCCAACCCCCAATTCACAAATTTTTCCGCTTCCCACTTGATGTTGCACAACCTTTTCCACGTAGGAGAGTCAGAATTTTTAGCAAAGCACATGACAGGGTGAGTATTATTACAGTATTTCTCATTCATATAACGGGCCCATAAAGTACTATTCGATCTAAAAGAAAACCATAATTTGTGAGAGAAAGCAATAGCCATATCGTTAAAATTCTTACACCCCAGCCCCCCTTCATCTAATTTCCCACAAATTTTTTGCCAAGAAGCCCAATGAATAGCCTTAGAATTACTTTTCGATCCCCAAAAAAATTTGTTTATCATTCTCTCCATTCTAGTGCAAATAGTAACAGACGGCATTAAGGTCTTAACTCTATATTTAGTATATAACTCTCTCTCCAAAGTTTTGAGAAGCATTAGTATCACGTCTTAACTCTATATTTAGTATATAACTCTCTCTCCAAAGTTTTAAAGTTTAACACGTTAATTAATGGTGAGAATGATGAATAGGGATAAAATAATATGTTATATGCAATATTTGAAGAGTTGTAGGTTAGACTAAGTTCTAGAGGGGGTGTATGAGTGGTAGTTATGACAATACCAATTGATATAGTTGAAAGAACTAAGAACCAGACATAAGAGAAAGAAAGAGAGAGTATTAACATAAGGAAATAATAGTTGTATATCTACAATAGAGGAGTAGAGGAGATATAAATAGAGACTATACGTAGGTACAAGAATAAGAACTAGAAGATGTATGACGTGTAATAGTGTGCTAATAGTCCCCCTCAAATTAAGCATTCATAGGTTGAATGGTTAAATTGTAGCGGAGATCGATGAATTGAGTAACCAAAATTGACTTTGTAAAAATATCTGTGATTTAATTTTTTGAGCTAAGATGAACAATATGTATGGTGCAGAGTTGAGATGCTCGCGGATGAAGTGGAAGTCAATTTTGATGTGCTTGGTTCTTGCATGAAAGATCGGCTTGTGAGCTAAGGCTATGGCCGAGGGGCCTGCTTGAGGCCGTAGAGAGATTTGTGAAGGTTGCAGATAGAGTGTGGGATTTGCATGTCATGAAATCCTGGAGGCTGCTTCATATATAGATGTTGTCATGAAGATCAAACTGGAGGAAGGCATTCGAAACACCCATCTGGGTGATTGACCAGTTGTGATGAAGAGCTATGGTGATGGGGAGAATCTGAATGGATCGAAGGCATCCTGGCTACATGACTAAAAGTGTCTGTGTAGTTGACTCCAAATTCCTGAGTGTAATATTGAGCCACTAAATGAGCTTTGTAACGATTGACTTGTCCATTGTGAAGGAGCTTTGTTTTGATTGTCCATTTGCATTCGAGAATTGATTTGTTGGCGGGCGAAGGAACTAACGACCAGGTGCCTTATTGCTGAAGAGCTAAAAATTCAGTAGACATGGCAGATTGCCAATGCGGTTCTTTAACAGCTTGAGAGTACGTAGAAGGTGTTAAGAGAGAGGATGAGACAGCAAATAAATTGAAGATTTTTCGGGGATGAGAGATGCCAGATTTGAGTATGGCCTACATGGGATGACAGGGTGGTTGAGATGACAAAGTCGAAGGAACATCAGTAATCATGTTGTTGGGCGAGGAAGAAACAAACAAGACTGGAGTGAGAAAAATAGGAGGAAGGGTAGTAGAGGTGTTGGTAACAGGAGTGGAGGAAGGTTTGTAAGGAATATATATGGGAAGAAGTAGAGAGGGAGAGATGACTAGCGAGATAGAGTTCTCGGAAGCCTGAGAGACAGTGGCTTTATACGGGAATATATGTTGGTCGAAGACCACGTGCCTAGAAGCATGAATTTTATGTGAGTGAATGTTGATGCAGCAATAGCCCTTGTGGAAAGGAGAATACACAAGAAAGACACATTCTTGTGAATGAGGGAGAAGTTTGTTTAGAGTGTAGGGTTGTAACCATGGGACATGGGAAACAAAGACAACCAAAATGTTAAAACAACAACGATGGCTGTGATACCCTAAAAGAACTAAGAACGGACAGAAGAGGAAGAAAGAGAGAGTATTAACAAAAGGAAATAATAGTTGTATATCCACAATGGAGGAGTACATGATATATAAATAGAGTTTGTAGGTACAAGAACAAGAATAAGAAGATGACTGACATGTAACAATGTGCTAACAATAGTATTGTTGGTTGTGATAATGGTGCGGATTAATTGATATATTTATGAGCATAAAATAATTTTATTACTCCTAAACATAAACCTATGAGAAGACTTACACACCGCTCTTCTCTACAAAGAAGCATCATCAAGAATTGAAACAACTCATGCACGACTCTTTCAAGATCTAATATAGGTAAAGATTTAGCTTTATACTTTAAGGTATTTTCATTACATGATTCTTAGAACTCCAAATCTAATATTATATAGTATTCATTTAGATCCAAATTTTATCTATCACAATTTTCTTTTAAAATTTTCCTTCTTTGATATCTATCAAAAACTTAAATAAATTACCAAAAATATTCTTCACAATTATATACTTATCTTCTAATTACATGATAGATCCCAAAATATATTACACGTGGAATTATTATCTTTAATCTGATTTAAATCACCATGGACCCCACCTGTTATCCTAAAGGCTTTGGTGTTGTTGAGAATACTTTTATATTTATAATATATAATAATATTTTATAATAAATTTTTTTAAATATATTGCAACAATCAGACTTAATATAAAAAGGCCTGGAGAAAGAGAGGGACGAAGGCGCGGACGTCAGAAAGCTCAAGATGTAATGCCGCCCATTCCTCTGTGTAAGCTGTACCACGGAGAATCATACCGCGACCCTTGACGTTGACGTGAACGGCGCAGTGGTTGGACCAACAATGCCCAACAAACGCCCGCAGGAGATTTTGTATGCGAACGAGATCATCCACCGAAGGATTATTTGTAGCAACGGTGGATCCAATCGCTTCGCTAAACAGCATAGCTTGTTAACCTGATCGAAGCATCCACCGAACATGGTCTGATCTTTGACCGGGTGCCCGGTTTTTAAGGGCAGGGACTGACCGATTCCCGATGATAGTGACTGAGGACACGTGGCCGACAGCCTCGTGTTTGACCCGGTGGCCGCACGTGACGAGGATTTGTTGAACCGGGCCGGATCCGCAGTTCCGCACAGAGATTTAAACCGGGTGGGTGGCCTAAATGTTCTGAGAATTATAGGTGATCTAGATCTGTTCAATGATTTGAGAGCTGGGAGAAAAAGAGATTAAAATATAAAAATCTAATCACATTTTATTTGAGAGCAGTTATTTAGTATAAAAATATTTTGAGATAATTTTTTTAACTAAAAAATTATTTTAAAAAATAATAAAAAATAAAATCTTAATCATTATTATGTTCTTAAATTGCTAATTGATGATGACTCACCAATCAAAAAAGTTTAAAAAATTTAATGCTAATTGATCTAATGATGACTCACCTTACTTAGCTTAAAGCTGCTAATGGATCCACTAATCTAATTTTTATTTATAAAAGGATGATGTATTTTTGTTTCATTTACATGAGATATGTGTAGCTACTCTTATTTCTTTTTTTATAAAATGCATTTTGGTTTGATACCTACAAAGTATAGGGGTGTATAGGAATTGAGTCCTACTCGAGCCATGCCTATGCTCAGCTCGCCTATCCAATTGCAAGCTCAAGATGTGACAATAACTTTGGGGTAACGAACCAGCTCATGAAGTCAAGTCAGAAAAGAACATAACACTACAAGAGCTCATATAAAAAGATATTGATGTGATTAATAGTCATGGAAGAAGAAAAACTCATTATGAGACCTCATTGAAGAATGCATTAATGTAAGCAACACTTGAAGTTTAGTCACCAAGTTGCCTAATTAAGGTCATAGAAAAAAGCTTTAAATGATTCACATCTTCCCTAGATTCCTTCGACGACACTATTCCTATAGTCCTATCATTTTTTGAATAGCATCCCTACTAAAAAAATCTATCTAATTTCTTCTCCTCCGTATAGAAACTATAATATTAATCAAAAACAATTATCAAAGGAATTGTCGGAGCTCACCGGAGAAGACATCAAAATGACCAACACGTAAATATACTCACAGGCTTACAAACCGAGCTTTATCAAAATCAAACTCGTGCACATTTAATAAACAAGCTTGATTGAGCTAGCATCTTAATATGATATTCTTTGTAAGTTCATGCATTAACGAGTCAAATTCAAGATAACTCAACTGATTGATACCTCTAATTAGCGAGATAAATAAAAAGATTGATGTAGTTTGGATTAGATTATGAAAGATCGATATTTTTTTTTATAATTTTATTTTTATAAGGAATGTTATTTCATTATTTGCTTTAAAAAGAAAATCCACTACTTGAATGCTGAAATTTGAATGAAATGAAACAAGGAAAAAAAATAATGAACTCTCAAGATCATTGACTACTGCTAATTTATAATTAAAAGATAAACTATTTATATCTTATTTTTTAAATTAAGCTCTCTTCCATCCCAAACCAAGCCTTATATATGAAAATCACTTGACCGTTTATCAAACTTTACACTTGTTGAGTTGTTGTTGTTCTCTTCATTATATTATAGAATACTATTTCTATATTTTTCTTATATCTTATCTACCTCTTTTAGACTTTCCTTAAGCTTTCTTTCATAATTAACTAACACAGCTGAAAATTGTTTTTAAGTAGATGCATGATGATCAGGATTCAAGTAAGTCAAGTCAACTTCATGCTTCGCTAGGGTTTCCCGTACTCTGGCGATTTTTGTGCGTTTTGGCGGCCCGCTCTCTTCGTTGCTTCTAGCCCTTGATCCTTGTCTCTCCTCTGGTTTTTTCTTGTTTTGATCTCGAGTGCGGCTTCGTTCTTGGCCTTTTGGCCCTCTCTGCTTTCTCCGCATGGAGAAATGTCACGAGGTCCTTCCGGATGGTGTTTGGGGGGTTCCTCCGTCAAACAAAGGCGACTCTTCGCAAGGTTTGTCTGGATCTATTTCTCCTGCTTCTAGATCTTTTCGGGATGTGCTTACGGGGGTTTCCTCCTCCCAAGATCCGGTAATTTCTTTTACTAAATCTACGGTTAAAGGCGTTCCTGCTTTGCTTATGTCTGAGGATGATATTTTAAAATTAGCTAGCCCTTATCAGTTCACTTTAGTTGAGAAATTTACTGTGAGGAGGCCGAACCTTGACGCGATAAGGAACTTTTTCGCGAAACTGAAGCTTTCTGGAAATTTTTCTGTTGGCCTTCTTGATGCTAGACATGTTTCTATAAAATTATCGAATGATTTAGATTACAGTCGTGTTTTTTCGAGGCGTTCTTACTACATTTTAAACTGTCAAATGAGATTACTTAAATGGACTCCTTTTTTTGATGTGAAAGAAGAATCCCCTATAGTGCCTATATGGATTTCGTTTCCGAATTTACGGCTGCATTTTTTCAATAATCATGTTCTTCATGCCTTGGGATCTATTTTCGACCGTCCTCTACAAATTGATCAGGCTACTGCTAATAGGTCTAGACCTTCCGTTGCGAGGGTTCTTGTGGAAATCGATATTACCAAAAAGCATCCTAAAGAAATTTGGATTGGTTCGGATAAATGTGGTTATTTACAAAAAGTTGATTATGAAAAAGTGCCTGATTTTTGTTTGCATTGCAAAGTTCATGGCCATGCTTTTCAGGAGTGTTTTGTTGCTCATCCACATTTAAAAAAAAAAGCCTGAGGAAACTCAAAAAACAACTGATTTGGTTGGGGGAGATTTCACCAAGCATGGAAACCTTGAAATGTTGGAGGGACAAGATGCTTCTCAGCCTATTTTGAAACCTTATAATAAGGAGATTGAAACTGAATCTAATACGTTAGAAACCCATATTAATACTTATGCTGTTTTGGAGAAAGCCTTAGAGGATAACAATGAGGGGAAAAATATGAATGATGATTTACACCTTTGTGAATCTTCGGGTAATGAAGAGGATAACATGAATGAAAATAAAGAGGAGGGTATTTCCACGGGTCCGAACAATTTCAAGGATGGAGATTTCTCTAAAAAGGGTAACTTTTCTGATAGTTCTACCAAAGAGTATTGCAGTACCAAAGTTAATAGAAATGCTTTAAAACAAATGGAGAAAGATAATGAGGATTTGGCAGGAAATGAGGATGATATGGAAGAAGGAGAAATTGGGTCATTGGAAATTGTTATTCCTATTGAAAATTTGAGTGAGTTAAATGATGTTGTGGTGTCATCTCCGAATTATAAGGGGAAGAAAGTGGATGATGAAGGCTTTGTTCAAGTAAAAAAGAAAGGAAAAAATAAAAAAACGGTGCCTCCCGAGAACCTTAGGGCTACTCGTGCTTCTAGCAATGTTATTAATGTTTAAAGTCCTCATTTGGAATATTAGGTGGGTGGGTAATAACACTTCGAAAGATCGGGTTAAGAACCTTTGTAGGATGTATAACATTCAGATTCTTGTTTTAATTGAACCTTTTGTTTCTGCTGTTAAATTAAATAGTGTTTGCAACATGTTGGGCTTTGATCATGCTTTTGCCAATGTGACTAATAAGATCTGGATTATGTGGAAAAATTCCATTTCTATTGATATTATTAGTGATTTTCCTCAAGTTGTTCATGTTAATGTTCACTTTAATCATATATCAGTTTATGCCTCTTTTGTTTATGCTTCTTGTACTAGAGCTGGTAGGAAAACTCTTTGGGATTTGCTTTGTGATTTCAGTTCCTCTATTAATGATCCGTGGTTGGTAGGAGGTGATTTTAATTGTATTACCAACCCCTCTGAAAGGATTGGTGGTCTTTCTCCTCAATTTCTTGCCATGGAGGATTTCAACGACATGATTTTAAACTGTAACCTTCTTGACATTGGTTTTATGGGTAATAAATTTACTTGGAATAGGGGAACCATGTGGCAAAGATTGGATAGGATCTTTTTCAATGCCAAATGGATTTCTATTTTTCAGAATAATCATATTGAGCATTTATCTAGGACTTTATCTGATCACTCTCCGTTATTGCTTAATGTTTCTAATAATAGTACTTCTGTGGCTCTTCCTTTTCGTTTTCAGAACATGTGGTTGTTGGATGATAGGCTTGGAAATATTATTATTTCTAATTGGGATGCTCCTCTTCATCCAAATGATAATGTGGTTGGTATGAATAGACTTTGGCTCAAACTTAAGAGATTGAAACAACCTCTTAGATGGTGGAACAAGAACATATTTAAAAATATTTTTTCTAACATCAAGCTTGCTGAGAATGAGGTCGATAAGGCCGATCGTATGTACATGTCTCATTCTAATGATTTTAATCTTACTACTCTTAACAATGCCAAGAACGTTTTGGCTAATTTACAAGAAAAAGAAGAAGCTTTTTGGAAACAAAAAGCTTCTGTCAAGTTTCTTGTGGAGGGAGATAGAAACACTTCTTACTTCCATAACCTTGCCAATCACAATAAAACTAGTAGAAATATCCTTAAACTTATTACTCCGGATGGGGAGGAGATCACTAATCAAGATCTGATTTCTGTTTCTGGTTCTAATTTTTTTGAAAATATTTTTAATAGCAACTTTTTGCCTAATTTAAACACTGATTTTTATTTTATTCCTTCTCTTATTACTAATGATGATAATTTGGTTTTGAATAGTATTCCTAATGAAGAGGAGATTTTTAGTAGTATCAATAATATGAACTCTGATTCTGTTGCCGGTCCTGATGGATTTACTAATAAGTTTTTCCAAAAGTTTTGGCCTTTTCTTAAAATTGACATTATCAATGCTGTGAAAGACTTCTTTGAAGGTAATCCTATGCCTAAATTCTTTACTTCTACTACTATTGTGTTAATCCCTAAAACTGTTGGTGCTACTTATTGGAATGATTTTCGGCCCATTAGTTTATGTACTTTTTTCAATAAGCTGATTTCCAAAATTCTTGTGAGCAGGATGGTTGTTCTCCTTCCTAAGATTATTTCTTTAGAACAAACGGGTTTTGTTAAAGGCAGATCTATTTTTGATAATGTTTTACTTGCTCAAGAGATGATACATGATCTTAATGCGAAAATTTCTGGTGGGAATGTCATTTTTAAGATGGACATATCTAAAGCTTATGATAATTTAAATTGGGAGTTTCTTTACAAAATCATGCATTTATTTGGTTTTAATTTGAATTATACTAATCTCATCAAACACAGTATTGAGAACTGCTATTTTTCTGTGATCATTAATGGTAAGGCTAACGGTTTTTTCAAGTCTTCTAACGGTCTTAGACAAGGAGACCCGTTATCTCCTGCCCTTTTCATCATTGCTGCTGAATTTCTTTCTCGCGGTATCAATCATCTTTTTAGGTGTCATCCTAAGCTCTATTATAAAACAATTGGGGGTGTGGCCATTACTCATTTAAGTTTTGCGGATGATTTTATTCTTTTTACTAATGGTTCTATGAAGATGCTTAAATTCCTTTTCAAGTTTCTTAACATTTTCCAGCAAGCTAGTGGGTTAAAATTTAATTCTACCAAGTGTGCTTTTATTCCTGCCAAGTCTATATCTGCTCCGCGGATTGGTAATATTAGTAGAAGTTTTGGTATTAATGAGACTGTTCTTCTCATTAACTATCTCGGGGTTCCTCTTTATAAAGGGAAAAAACGCTCACATCTATTTGATAACATCTTTTTACAAATTCAAAAGAAATTAAATTCTTGGGCTTATAATTTTCTGTCTTATGGTGGTAGAATGGTTCTCATTAAACATGTTCTTAGTTCTATTCCTATCTATCTCATGCATACGATTAGACCTTCTAATTATATTTGCAACAAAATGGAAACTTTGTTCAATAAGTTTCTTTGGGGGTGCAAAGGTGATAAGAGATCCATTATTTGGAGCTCTTGGTCTAACTGTGCTGGGACTAAGGAGGAAGGTCGGCTTGGTTTTCGTACTTTTGCTGATATGACCACTACTTTTAGTCATAAACTTTGGTTTTCTTTTAGATCTAATAAAAGTTTATGGACTAACTTCATGAATGTTAAATACTGTTCTCATTATCACCCTGTGTTATGCTCTTATAAATCTGGTGATTCGGCTAATTGGAAGAGATTATGTAAAGTTAAATGGGAGGCGGAAGAATTTATTCAATGGGGGTTGGGTGCGGGCAACATATATTTTTGGCAAGATAAGTGGCTTGGTAATTTCTCTATTGACAATATTTTGAATACTCATTCTATCTCTAAGATCCAAGTTAAGGACTTCTATACATTTGATAACTGGAATTTAAATTTATTAGCTGATGCTGTTCCTTTATCTATTATCGAGCTTATATCTAAGATTCCTATTAACAAGAATATAGATGATTGCATTCTTTTTAACAAGGCTCCCAATGGTAAATTTAACACTAAGATTGTTTGGTCGTCGATTAAACAGAATTTTCCTCATAATAATATTTATAAATTTTTTTGGCATGATAGTATTCCTCTTACTTACTCTTTTCTTTTTTGGAGGATTCTCTTTAACTACTTACCTGTTGATGCTTTGCTTAGAAAGAGAGGTTTGGTTATTGTTTCGAAATGTCAATGTTGCTATCATTTTGAAAATATTAATCATGTGTTCATTAATGGTCCCATTGTTGTTAAAGTTTGGTATTATTTTGATAGTATTTTCAATGTGATGGTAAACGGTATTTATGATTCTTTTTCTTTTAAAATTAAGGATTGGATCATTCCTATCAAGGGTCATATTAGAAATATTATTCCTGTTATTATTTGCTGGTATTTATGGGCTAGTAGGAATGATTCCAAGCATAACAATATTCGTATGGATGCCATGAATATCATCTCCAAAGTTAAGAACAAAGTTTCACAATTATTTAATGCTAATCTCATTAAACCGAACTCTTTCAAGGGCCATTATAATGCTGCTTCTTTTTTTGGGTTGGATTTGTCCAATAGTAAGATTCAGATTAGGGAGAAATTAATCTATTGGAAGCGCCCTGTTATTGGCTGTTTTAAATTGAATACGGATGGCTCTTTCAATAGTGATACTGCTGGTTGTGGTGGTATCATTCGTGATTCTAATGGCAAAATTGTGGTGGCTTTTGCTGGGCCATCTTCCGGTTCCAATGCTATTACTGCTGAAATTGATAGCTTAAAGTTTGGTGTTGATTTCTGTTTTTCCCTTGGCTATATGAATATTTGGGTGGAAGTTGATGCTCTTTTGCTTCTACATTATATTAATGGTAATTCTAATTTCAATCCTACCAATTTTTATAAGATTCGTGAAATTAAATTAGCCTTGTCTGGTATGAATTTTTCTATATCTCATATTATGAGGGAAGGTAATGCTGTGGCCGATGCTTTGGCTAAGATGGGTTGTAATTTAGACTGTTTTTATCACTTTAATGAGTCTTCCATTCCCACTAACATTAGAGGGCTGATTAATTTGGATCGCATGGGTCTGCCTTACATGAGAAACTGCTAACTGAGTTGCTGTTTGGTGCTGTGGGGCTGTTTTCTGATCTGTTGTTTGCTCCAGTTTTCTGCTGTCTTCCAGTTCATGTCTTCCATTTTGCATTCCTCTGGGCTGTTCTTTTTTTTGTTTCCGGCTTTCCTTAAGCTTGGTTTTCCTGGGTATGTTGTGTTATGTTCTGGGGGCTGTGGTGGCTTATGCCTTTGTAGTGTTGGTATTGGTTTACTGTCGGGAGCATGGCTGGTTATTCTGCATTTTCTTTGCAGTTTATTTGAGCTTATTTTGGATCTTTTGGGGGTTATTGGTAGATCTTGTGATATCTTTGATTTAGTTGTTTTTGGGCTAGTTCTGGACAATTTAATTGTTGGTCTGGGCAGGAAGATTATGTGGGTTTGTTGTTATATTTGGTTGTTGATTGCTATGCAGATTTTGGATTGGTGCGGCTCCCTTTTTCCCTACTGCTGGACTGTTATGTTGTCTCTTGAAATATTTGGACTTACTTTTTGCTTGAGGTTTTTTTGTAGGTATTCCTACAAGCATCAAAGCAGAAGTGTTAACAATGTTTGTTTTTCTATTTTTTGTTTTTTCAATTTGCTCTATAGTAGAATTTTTTGCAGGAGAGCGAAGCTGAAAGTATTAAAGATTATTTGGTCTCTCCTTTTTTGGGTGCTATTGCTGAATAGCCCGTTTACTTTAAGTTCTTTTTGTAATGGTAGTTCAAGGATCTGCCGGCTCGTAGGTTTTCTTTTTTCTTTTTGGAATGTAGCTCGTTTGAGCATTAGTGAGCTGACGGAGCCTTTTAAGGATTTTGTAACCGTTGTTTTACATGAACATGTAGGCCCCTACCGCGGGGTTTAATCAAAAAAAAAAAAAGTAGATGCATGATGATGACATAAATTTTAATCAGCATGAATTATATAACATTTAAATTAATTTTGAGAGTGATATATATGATGACTTATTAATTTAAAATAATTACTCTTTGCTCATCTCAAATTAATAAATATTAGAAATCTAATGATGACTAAATGTAATTACATGATATTTTTTACCCAATTTAGTACGCTGCTTCTTTTAATATATCCTCCCTAACAAAGACTTTTCATAATGGAGACTCCAAAAACAAATCTCTGACATTGATAATGACTTGCAGCCACAATAATTACAAGAACAAAACAAATCTATCACTTTAAATAGCATAATTATCTGTAGCGTATGAATTAAGAACACTAAGTTTTATTAAAAAAATGCGCAGAAATGTGTGCCAGCTTAAGAGTTTTTTATCATAAAATTCATAAAAAAATGTTACATAGAACCTCTAACCTTATATTAAGATAATCATATTATATTTAGTCAAATTTAATTTAATTAAAATATCATCCTCGGAGTCTATTTGTATATTTATGAGTTATAACTTTGACATTGTAGCTCAATTCAACACGTTCAAATGTATATAAAATATTTTTAAGTTGAATTTGGCTAGATTAATAATCGTTTAATTATATAATTAAATAATTTTATTTTATTTTTTAATTTGAAGATTAAATGGCCTAAGTTTAAATATAGTTCAACTCATTTATTTATTTTCATACAACAACGACAACAACTTAAATTAATATATCATACTTTAAAACTTTGAGAGAGTCATTGAGTATAGGTAATGATGTGATAATAATGTTTCTTAAAATCAATTTGGATTCATGTTGGATAAATCTACTATGGAAGCTATACATTTATTGAGAGATTTGATGGAAAAATATAGGGAGAATAAGCTAGGATTTGCATATGATATTTATTGATTTAGAGTAAGATTATGATAAAGTTCTAAAAGAAGCGTTATGGAGAGTTTTTAATATATCGGGGATCATCTTTAAGCTCGTATCTTTTTGCTTTAGTTAATAGATGTTCTTACTAGACATTTGCAGGAAGATATACTCTATAACTCTGGTATATGCTTTTTGTTGATGATATTCTTCTTGTTGATAAGACTATATATGGAGTTTGTTTAATTAGGTTGTATGTTTGTAAGAAAATTTCTTCATGGCTCACTCATTATCTTATTTAATTAATGCATTTTTAATTAGTGCCAAATAGCTTGATACTAATTATAGATTTATCGAAATTTCTTACTCATTTATATTCAAAATATTATTTATTAATATAAGAAGTACTCCATTAATTTTCTTAGCTTATTTTATCTACTTTAAACACCCATTAAATTAATTTAGAAAAATCAAGAAAAGCTAACAACTGGATTTCAAGTTGAACATGAACAACTTTTAATATGACCAAGTCCAGTCCTGTTCGGCGTCGTCGGCGTGATCAAGAGGTTCAGCAATAGGACAGAGGCTGGCTGGATGTCGCGGTCTTGGAGGCTTCGCGTGCGGTGGAGGTCACGTAAAGCTTCGTGTAAAGAAGGTCTTGTGCAGAACAGATCAGGTGAAGAAGCTTTCATAGCAAGGACGACAACAGGAAGAGGGAGGAGGTCGTGTGAAGAAGCTTCAGGCGAGGAGGCTTTGTATGATTTTTGGTCGCAAGGGAAGCTTTCAGGAGAAGATGTCGAAAAGCTTCTTCACGCGCACGGCGTCTGTCGAATTCATTGGATTAGGGTTAAAATTTTAATACATAAAAAATGAACAAGAGGAGAATTCCAAATCCTATAATTAACTTACTGTGCAGTCTTATATTTAACTTTATGATTGCAATACTTATAGGAAGACAATCCCTTAGTCGATTATCTAATTTAAGATCTTGACAATAACTTATAATTAATTATGATCATTATCAGTCATTTTATTTGTACCGGCGGATTTAGGAAGTGCTCTACGTGGAGGATTGCTCATTCTAAATTTTTTTTTTGTGCTTCGTACAATAACTATTTTAACTATTTAGTTCACTTTTAATAAATGCATTTGAGCGAAATTTATAGAAAATTTTTCTTTTCTAGCTCAACCCTCACTAGAGAAAAATTGTCAATTACTAACGACTTTTTCCGGCAATTATATATCATAAATTTTTAAACTGCCGATATAAACCGTGTAGGAAACAAATTGTGGCGGTCAATTTACGCCGGCTAAATTTTCCGGCGACTAACACAACCGATAATTTTCGGCGGTTTTAGCGCTGGCGACTACTTGTTAATTACCGGTAACGTACGTACTGGCCATCTCAAATATTGGCCATCTCAAATGATGGTATTTACCAACGGCTATATTAAAATTCCAGCCGGAGTGAGAGCGTGATCATCGGCCGAAGTACGTTACGGTGTCGGCGGCCGAATTCCTGCAGAGGCAGTCGAAGGTGAGCGCGAGCGTCTGGAGGAAAACAATACGAGAACAAATGAGGAAGGGTCGGTTTGGCCAATTTTAGGTCAATTTTCGGCGGTTTCTATGGCTGGAAAAAAATACTTAACACCGGCGACTTAGCCGCATATGAAAACTGCAAAACCGGCTTTATGATTGGCGGCTTGTACTGTAGTAAGGTCGAAAGGTTCCTTAGATTTTTTTTTTTTTTTTCATTTTCTTGATTGTAGTTTTTTTGAGCAGTAGGCGGCAATCAGATTTTTAAGGACTTGTACTAATTTGTTTAATCAACGTGTAGGCCCTTTCATGAATTTTAAACCAAAAAATAGTTCACCTTCAAAAAAGAGGATGATTACGTCCTACTTTTTCATGCCTATCAAACTTTATTTGTATTTGTAGTCTCTTCTATGCAAATTCTATTTTATTAACTTATAGGAAAAGTACATATATACTCTTAAGAAAAGTTATAATCATTATCATTAGCTGGTTTAGTAAAAAATTCTCCCTAAGTAAACATTTGTTTTAGTCTATTACTAATTATTAATCAACTTAAGAAAGTGATCCATTTATGTAACACCTCTTTTGTTAGGTGTAGCAACACTCTAACTTAAAATGTTTTTGAACATCACATGCAACAGTAACAATGGAGAAAATTATATCAAAATAATTAGATATTTATCAGAAAAAAAAATGGTAAGATGCAAAAAAATAGTTAAAATTAGAAGCATTTAAATTTTTTGGCAAGATTACAATGATTCTTGATAATATATTATATCTGAATTTAAATGTTTTTCTTCTATTTATCTCATTTAAGTCTACCAAAAAAATTAAGGTCATTTCTAATACTTTATAGCCAAATTTGTTTAGGTCTGCATCTATCTTTCTTAACATAAGCTAAATCTAATACATTTGCTCTCCTAATTTGTTCATCAAAAGGCTGTCGTTTTATAGTGCTTAAGAGCATTAACACATACACTTGTAATAAATTAATTTAATCTTACAAATTTGCCATCAGACAAGTTAATTAAAGTATAATCTAAATAATTAACAACTAATGAGAGAGTCTATGATTATTAAACTCAATGCAAAATGGAATACCAATCTAAACAAATTAGAATAATTAAGCATCAAACACCTAAGCCACAAAGGTCCATCACAAGTATCCAAACAATGTGATAAAATGATAAAAGAATACTATTTGCTAGCAAAAGTGTGATTAGAAATTTGAGTACAATAATGTAAATCTCTCTCTAACAAATTTAGCACAAAAGTAATTATAATAAGATCATAAAAAATATTTTAATATAATAAAATACTTAATAATTCATTTTTTTTTTTTTTGATATTTAGGTCATTTAAGGCAAACTCACACACACAACATATACACATGAACTCGAACATTGGACCTCTTAGTTGAAAGCCTAAGCTCTCAACCAATATGCCAAGGGGAGTTGTGTTTAATAATTCATTAGATGAAATCACTTTAAATTTGTTGTAATAAAATTATATATAAATATATAAAACAATTATCTTCCCTCTTTCTCTGTCTACAGTTCGCTCTTGCTGCCTCTCTTTCTTCTCTTTCCTTGTTATTTCTATATTCTCCCACTCCGTCCCTCATCTCACTTCTATCCTTCCCTTCTTCCCTTCCACTTTTCTTGACTTTCTCCTCTCCATCCTCTTTTACTTCAAAGTTCTCAAATTTCCTCCTTAAATCCCCCCAAAGAACAAACAATAATTAATCTGTTATTTCTTTTTATTTTACTTAGAAGCTTGATCGATCATGGCGGGCCTAGATCTCAGCACCTCCGCCCACTTCCTCCACCACTTTCACCATCTTCCCAATCACACTCCTACCTCATCAGACCACAACAACTCCGACGACAACGTTTCCCCTTCCGCCGCCAAAGCCGGGGCCTTTGACCTTATCTCCCCCGGCGAAGTCATCGGCTCAAGACCACGTGGCCGCCCACCTGGTTCCAAGAACAAACCCAAGCCACCAATCATCATCACCCGCGAGAGCGCCAACTGTCTGCGGGCCCACATCCTCGAGATCTCCGGCGGCTGCGATATCTTCGAAAGCGTTGCTAATTACGCTCGCCGCCGGCAGTGCGGCGTCTGTGTACTCAGCGGCAGCGGCACCGTCACCAACGTCAGGCTCCGGCAACCGGGCGGATCCGGCGGCGCAGTCGTCTCTCTCCACGGTCGCTTCGAGATCTTATCTCTTTCGGGATCCTTCCTTCCGCCGCCGGCGCCTCCGGGAGCCACCTCGCTCACCGTCTTCCTCGCAGGAGGTCAGGGACAGGTGGTCGGCGGGAGTGTCGTGGGCCCGTTGATTGCCGCAGGACCCGTGATAGTTATATCTGCCTCCTTCACGAATGTAGCGTATGAACGGTTACCGCTGGAGGAGGAGGAGGCGCCTCCGCAAATGGAGCTTCCCGTAGGCGGCGAGGAAGGCGGCGGCGGCGGCGATTTTGTCGATCCGTCGGGAGTCGGATTGCCGTTTTTTAATCTACCGTTGAATATGGAGAGCTTGCCTTTTCCATCGTAAGTCCGTGAGGTTGGAAGTTGCAAAGGTTAGAGCTTGGAATCGAAGGGTTTTGCTCTGTGTGGACATTAATTAGTTTATAAATATATCTATTCTCTGTCTTCTTAATTTTCCATTTTTCTGCTTGTGTTCTTGGTCTCAACGGATGGCTTTCATGTATTATTACTAGAATTTTTTGTTATATTTATTTCAAGATCCAATCTTTAGCAGAAGTTCAAGTACATAAGCAGCCAGCGGTGCCAGCCGCCAGTATCGTTTGAACAAACTGTCCACTAAGTAAATTCAATCCCTCTGTGAATTTCTTCTTCCCTATCACCAAATCAGCACGGAGCTGCCGGCGGCCTCCGGGCGCTACCAACTCATTGAGCTTTGTTCCCGTCGCGATCATCGTTGGATTCTTGTTCTTGACAGAAGTTTGATTCTGCCATCAAATCACAATAAGATGTTTTGAAATTATGTGTGATTGATTCATCGGCGAAGATTCAAAGATCAAAATTGTCGCAATCTGTCCAACTCGCAAAATTATGAGTCATTTCACCTATAAGAAGATTGGAGCCACTTGGCCATTTTCGAATCTTCCAGCTGCTCATAGCTTGGATCAGATTTTTTTTGTGATTATTCTGACTCTTTCTTATATGCAATGATTTGTGAACCGTCAGTAGTATTGGTTTGTCATCTATCGGACAATCAAGCCATTAAAATTTTAATATATCAACTGCATTGAAGTTTTTGTTGTTGACAACTTCAAAGAGGTACCTTCCATTTGGAAATAATGGAGTTTTGTAGGAGCTACCTTGGAGATCCACCACTTGTCGACCGCCATGGGCTGGCTAACATATTACCCAATCGATCCGACTGAGCCAACCCAAAAGGAGAATTGTTTAGTCACTTTTTAAAATGAGAAGGTAACCATTTCATTTGTTTGATTCAAGGCATTGATTTGGTGGATTATGTGGAGTTGTTTTAAACAACCATTTTTTAGAAACTTTGGACTATGAGCACATATATAGGAGTTGTAGAGAATCCTAGAGTTTTGATTGCTTTTATGGCAACCATAGAACCACACATGTTCTCATGCTTATTTGATATTTAGCGATTGATGTTATATGACCTTATCACTAATCATGTTCTTTGCCCAATATCTTATTCCTAAACATCATCAATCTAGGCACACCAACCTAGCTTTATCTTCAGTTGTTGTCCTTTGCCCGACATCTTACTCTTAGATGTCATCAATTAATGTCTTTGGCGAACATCATGTTACATATGCAGATTATCAAAATTGGTCAACATGGGCCTATACATTGAGAAATATACCCCCATACAAGAACATCATATATCATATCATCTTTTGACATTGGTTATCATTCTTTCACCAAATTTTCTATCAAATAGCATGTGTATGTGTTCTATAATAGATAATAACATCGGTCAACGATGACATTGTTGTCTGACATCTATCATTTTCATTGGCATCATCACCTCATACTATTACCTAAGAGGCAGACAATTGATATATACTACATAAATAACTAGTTATTGTGATAATTTATGGTACTCTAGCAAATATTTTTTATAGCACATAATCTATAAGTTTGATGTTTGGCAAATGTAGCCTAAGTTGCTCTTGGAATAGGATTAATGGCTACTTTAAGCGCCCCAAAAAACAACCTTTTTTGACTTATAGATATGTTAAAGTGTCTTTACAAAGTGATATGATCTTTTTTTTTTCGAGTTTTTCAAGTAATAAAAAAATTTCCTCCCAACCTTTTACTCTATTTAACTTTATATGTCAAACTTTACACATAACTCATAAAGTATTTATTATGGTTAATTTTCTAACACTCAATAAAAATAAAAATAAATCAAGTACATACTTGGATATACAACCATCATTTTTTATTTTATAATAAAAATTCATTTTAAATAACACAAGAATATAATATTTTATACAATTAAATGTTCTAAAATTCTATCCATCTAAAAACATTTTAAACTTGCCATGACATTTTTTCTAATAAACAAAAAACTTAATATTTTTATTACAAACATGAAAATATAGAAGTTGAAATTTTAGTCACAAAGAAAAAGAAATAAGAGAAAATAGATCAAAATTTGATTAAAAAAAACCCTTATCTAAAGTACAACAAGCTATTAATTAATAAACTAACATTAGTATGTTTCCTATCAAGATTTAACACTACTCTTTAATAAGCCAAATAATGAACTAGTGAAATGTAAGATTTTATCGTAACATTTCTTCTTGGCTCTACCCTACTAATTCATCGAAGGGTCCTTAAAATAAGCAATAGAGTTCACGAGGAAATCATCTTCAGACCTAATATTTTTATCGATGATCGAAATTATGATCTTCGTGAGCTCAAATGGAAGAAAATTTCTTGGTGATGATAATAGAGCTATGTTAATATGTTATGCTTTGGAAGAAGATTGTGAAAGATCAAATCAAAAAATGATAGAGAATGCTAAAATCTAATTATACTCCACAACAAACCTGAATTTCATTAAGTTTAACTAATAGAAACTTAGACTTTTTAGTATCTCCTGATTTCTCTAAGGAAATCTGCAAAAAATTTCATCTTTATTACAAAATAATTACCCTTTTGCTTAAGAAAAATTCAATGAATAATCAATCTTGTCACTTGATCCAAGATAAGGGCTTTGAATTTTCTCAAAGGGCAAATAGGCAACATATATCAGCAATATTTCTATTTTAGGGAATTGAGTGTTGATACACAATTTTTATTATAAGTCATAGGGGACCTTGATCTGCCTGAGTATAATGATTTTCTCAGGAGGCTGAATAAATCAATAGGTAGGGTTTCTCATAGGCTGAACAAATCATAACTAAGACAGCTTTTCTCCTTCTTATATAGTTAGCACTGTGTAGATTGATATTGGTTACTGATCCCACATGCGCACATTATTGCCCCCAAAGACTTCCCGGCTTTTATATTTTGGAGCCAAGCCCTTATGCTCTCTCTCTCTCTCTCTCTCTCTCTCTCTCTCTCTCTCTGTTAGAATATTTAAACTTTTTGAGATCTCTATTTTTTTTTCAATTATAATAATAAAATTTATGAAGTTCAACTAACTTAGGCTTAATTTGGAATGGCTTTCTTACTCCTTCATAAAACAATTTTATAATACAATATTTAAAAAAATTGTACTATAAAGCTGCTTTACAAAATAGTAAGAAAGCCGTCCCAAACGAAGCCTAAAGCTTCATTTGGGACAGTTTTCTTATAACTTCAATAGAAAATTTATTGAACTTTAATTTTTTTTTTATCATAAAACTAACGTAGAAAATAATAAGAAAGTTACTCAAACAAAGCTTTTTCTTATTGTTTTATTAATTTTTATTTGAATATTGTATTTGCACTATCAAAAAAAAAATTTTTGCACTAAAAACTATAGTTTATAACTTTCAAAAAAAAAAAAAAAAAAATTGATAATTTTATAATCACCTTCATAAAAATTAAAGCCGCCTCAAAATAATAAACTATAATCACCTTAATTATTGTTCATAACTTAGAGATCTACATCAAATTTATGCTTAGTTTCTCAACATTTTCAAAATAATAAGATAATAGAATTGATATTTCTTGAGCTTGACACAAGCATTGATTATTGAGAGCTTCCTGGAGAGCATTAATGTCAATAGATGATATAGCCCCCCCTACACTTAATGCTAAAGGGTAATGTTGATATTTGACTCATTTGAAAATTTGTTTCCTTTGTCTTCTATCACAAATTATTGCCATTGCAACTATTGCGAGGTCTTCTGCAAGTTCATTAGCTACTGAACACGTTAGTTATAAAGAGAATGCAAATTAGATGAGCATGTACAACTTGCACCTTATCCAAGTCCTATAAGGGTGCTGATTGGATAACCATTGGGTACCCACGCTCTGTCATGGTGACTTTTGGGATGTCATACCCATCAATTGTCCACGCCTTTTGAACGCAGTTTGTCATAGACTGATGACCTTAAGACTTGTTGTGCTTTACTCTGACTGCACGCATATCAAAATTTATCATGATCGCTAGGGGTACGTGTAAACGAGTCGAGTTTAGGCTCTTATCAAGCTCGGCTCATCAGTTTGAAAGCGAGCTCGAGCCGGCTCGCGAGCCATGGGCGAGAATTTTAAAATTAAGGCGGGATTTTTAAAAATTAGGATGGATTATTAAAACTTAAGCAGGATTTTTAAAACATATTTAAAATTTAGAAAAAAAAAAAGATGAAATGATTAACATTTAAATAAAACTTAGGTGGTATTTATTATTTTTTTAATATTTAAATTTAAAATATATAATAAAATTATTTAAAAAAATATTAATATTTATTAGAGCCAGCTCGCTCGTGCCGACTAGAGCTCAACTAGTGAGCTCGTTAGCTTGGCTCGCGAGCCTATAAAAGAGTCAACCTCGAGCCGGCTTGCGAGCCGATTCGGCTCACTTAAACCCCTAATGATTGCAATGCGATTTAGTGATGTGCAATGCGATTTAGTGATGTGCACTGCAAAGTGAGCCCCTAAAAAATTAAAACTCTTAGTATAGCAATACATCTAAATTTTTTTTTACCCCAAACCAACCTTTTTTCATACAATTTACCCCTCCAATAAATTAAAACAAATCAATGAAAAACGATTATGTGCAAAATAAATTATTTTTGCACCCTTATAAATATTTTTATTTTTAAAAAAATTTGTCACTTGCCTCCCATGAGAACCAACCCTACATACAACATACAGTAATTAGCAATATAAATCGATTTATCCACCAATGTTGAATACCCACCCATGACATCATACGCGTATCCATAACCACCCTTACCCATTGCATATTGATATAATTCTCCATTTTTATATTATCTTTTTTCCAATATATAATTCTAGTTGTACATTAAGGTGTGTGTGTATATCTATATTATCCTTCAGTGATAAATATATAATAGAAATGTCTTTTTATATATATTTAATAAAAAATTAGGATTATATATGATATCTCGCAAAAAATAATTGAATATCATTGATGGGGACATCAGATCGTGGAAGGTTTATCCGAGACGTGGCTGCCGATCTACGGCCATGATTGAGTCGTTGTATTTCTAAGTCCTTTTGTTATTTCAGTATTTATGTATTTGCTTATTGTTATTTTGATCTTTCCGTTTGTACCCCTTTAATGGGATGTGTCATGTATGAGCCCAAAGGGCAATTGAGTCTTTTATGTATTTGAGTCCATTGTACTTGGCTATATACAGCCCTTTGCTTATTATTTCATGGTAATGAATGATTGCTTATTAAAATTTCTTCTCACATGAGAGTTAAGAGAGCTTGAGAGTTCTAATGGAGAGAGCTTCCTAGGAAGAGAAGAATCGTGCAATATCCACCAACCTAGATAAGTCGGTTCCGGGGTTTCTATCCTCATACCCTTTTTCTTTCTTCATCCTTCAATCCTAACTCACAAAGCCACCAAACTCACTCACCTAGCCGAACCCTTTTCTCTTACCTCCTAACCACCCCCGACCAAAATCCCCACCCGTGCCCATTGCCGCCGGCCCCATCACCTTACCGCCGACTCCTCTTCCCCCTTGCTCCACTTGCCTATTTGGATTGACAAAATTCGGGGCTGATTTGAGATTCAAATTCAAACATTTTGAATTTTAAAATCTTTACTAAATTAGTCAATCTATTTTAGGAAAGTTTCTAAACTTAACAATATTTGAATTCAAATTCAAATAGAGTTAATTAAATACTTTCCTAATTTCAAAACTATTTTAGACAAGCTTGTACACTTGGCACCCAATTCCCTATCCCCATGACAATGCTGCCAGCCCACCTCTACCTTGGCCCATCAATGCCCAATCAATTATTTCCTTAAGCTAATCCTCTCTTTTGGAAATATTTCAAACTCCCCAAATTTCCTCTTCACCGAAATTTTCCCAAGCCCCAATCCCTAAATTATTTCCTAAAACCAGAAATTGGAATTAGGAAATAAAATTCCTCACTTCCTCTCAATCCCGCCAGCCTCCTCTCTCCCAACCGCCTCTCTCATCCCTCTCTCATATCTCCTCTCTTCCCTCAATTCCCTAACGAATTTGAGCCCACAACTCTTACTCTTTCTAGTGCCTTTCCTCTGCTTATTGACAGCAGAATGCCTCTCAAAGTTTTGTGAGATAAATCTGAAATATTTCAAATTTTCTGAAGGAATTGTTTCAGATTATTGGGAGGACACTTGGAGTTCGTTCTTGCCGCCGTTCAAAGGTTGTATCAAGTTATAGAGAGATTCTACCTTCACTCATTCATGAATGGCGGATCCGGAAACTGATTACGGCATAACTTGGGACGAAGACGGCTTCGTAGACATCCTACAATCTACTTTCTTCAACGTGAATCCAAGAGTTGATCTCACCGTCGAGGATTACTTGGAGCGCACGTTTATCTATTTGGTAGAGGCTATCGACAAACACTTCAAAGGCATCGAGTGGAAGATCTCCACCTCCCTAACAAAGGCTTCTCTTTTCTCTTGCATCTTATTCCTTTTAGTCTAAACTCTCATTGGTTCGATTGCAATCACGACGGACTCTTCCGCATTGCTCTTGCTTAAGCTTAATAATCGTAGGATTTGAGTGCCCCTCAATGCATCCTAATTCTCATTGTTAGATTAGGGATTAGTTTGAAAACTACTACGATTCATCGTGTTGATTTTTTATTTATTTTGGAAGCTTCAAAATTCTTAACATGTGATTTCAAACCTAAGCGGATAACCACTAATTGCTTTATTTCATTGTTTAAATTTGCTAAGTATATTTATTCTAGAATTATTCTAATCATAAGTTATGCAAAATCTAAGTGAATTAAACATTGCATATATAGTCCTGCATCAATCATGTCTTTCATATATTAATTGAGCTCTACAACATAATAATATCATATATTGATCCATGTGATTAATCAGATGTATCTAATTAATAATCCTGAAATCAAATAGAATTTACATAACATAACAAGAATTTGGGTTTTCATCACTAAACCATTGAGGTGCATGGGTGCAGTGAATGAAATAAGGCACGGCATCATCTTTGCTCTTTACTTCTTCTTTCTTTTCACTCTCATCTTCTTTGATCTTCTTTACTTTCTGCTGAACAATTTCTCCACGCTTGCCTGCCTTCTTGTGTATGTATTCGATTAGCTTTTCTTCCTCTACAATCCCAACAACGGTGCAAGTCTGCTCTGCTCTGTCTATTTTCACACTATGAACTCCTGTTTTGTAGTTAGTTAACATGAAATTAGGAGTTAATTTGAGGCTTTGTTCGGGACGGTTTTCTTAATGATTCTTAAAGCGATGTTTTGGTATAAAAATTTTAATTTTTAAACTATAAAACTATTTTAAGAAGCAATAAAAAAGTCGTACCAAACGAAGCCTGAATATAAGTTACTTAATCAAATTGATTAAAGAACGAGATGACCAATTTACCTCTAAGTTTCAGCAATTTATTCTCGAGATCATTTTCGCATTTGTGACAATGCAAATGAAGCTTAATGACTGCGGTTTTAACAACTTCCTAGTAATTAGAGAGAAAATATAAAAATATATAGTGCAGATATATTATATGTGAAGAACAACAGTGCTTAGACCTGCAAATTGAATGGAAAGCTTACTTACCTCCTTTCTCATCTTTCCAACTATCTCTTCCTTCCTCACTCCTTTATCCTCCGGCTTAAATGATATCCACTCAACTTTTTTCTTACTCTTCTTCTTAATTAGTTCATGCATCTTCTTTGCATCAAATAATCCCATGACCGTAACTTTGCCACTCTCCACATCAATATAAACATTTTCTACTCCTGCACAAAACAATGCATAGTTGAAAACTAGTAAAGGATTTATTTAAACATTTGGTAAAATAAAATTTTGTTGATAAGTTTATATAAACTTGTTTTTTATGAGCAATTGAAATCTAAAATCACAAGAAGTGCATGCAATAACAAAAAAAGTTAAGTAAAAATTAAGGCTTGGTTTGGGACAGTTTTTTTAATGCTTTCTAAGATGGCTATTTAATACAAAAAATTTTAATTCAAAAATTTTTTTACTAAAAAGTTGTTTTAGAAAGCAACAAAAAAGCTGTCCCAAACGAAGAGTAAGAGTCCAATGTACACTGCATTTTTTCTCGTTTATATTATGTGTTCTTTCTCTTTGCAATAAATGAACATATCTTATAAAATAACATTATCTTGAATTAATGATCTCACTAAACTCTAAACAAAAAAGTTACTTTTAAACTGATGCTGCTAAGCACATTTCAAGAACAATATAAATTTGTATATTTATGCGTAATTTAACACTAATTATTAATCTCTAAAAGTAGTAAAAATTTAGTTACGTACCTTGTGTTCTAATAATTGGCTTCTCAATGGCACGACCACATTCATTGCAGTGTAAATTGAGCTTATAAATAGCTGTTATAACTTGCACTTTCTCCTTAGCCTTTGACTCCACTTGCTCCTTCCTTTCACTGGCTATCATTGCAGCCACAAGCTGAAACGTCAAGGAAGATGGATATTTATTACTCTTTATTGCAAAAGAATGCTTATAGATATTCTTCACTTTGGTAGAAAAAAATAGTTACAAGACGAATTAAATGAAGAATCTAAATTTGATTTGATTATGGATATGGAGAAGGAACTGTTGAGATTTCTCGAAGATGGTTGCATTGATATATATGGGGTAAGTACAATAGGGATAATATTCTCTGAAATTTGAGCTACTATTGACTATTTCCTCTCTAACCTTAGTACTAGGTAGAAGACGAGGTCTTCACGAAATTATTAGTGATATGTTTCTCCAGCATTAGCTTAAAAACACCTATGGTAAATCCTCATATAAAATATCTAAAAGAAACATTTTTTTTAAAAAAATAAGGCCAAGAGTATTCAAAAACCGCTACTAGATTTCATGCTATATAGTGGTTTATTATTTACAAAATTGCTTGAAATATATATAGAAATAATGTGAATAATATTTTTGAACAATAGGTGGAAATTGCTAGTATAATCAAGACTTTAATCATTTTATACAAATAAAATAAAAATAATAATATTTACTAACAAATAATTCACTTTTAGCCAAAGTTTAAAAAATGTGACATAAAGAACATTTAAACACATGAAGTACTTAAAATTAATATTAAGATAACTTAAGACGTCTATGATATATATATATATATATATATATATATATATATATATATATATATATATATATATATATATATATATTTAATTTATTAAAATATATCTAATACACTTTTGCACTACTTAAATTGATATTTAATAAGTATTATTTTTTTAAGAAAATCTATTTGATAAAAAAAGGTGTCCACAGCTTGAATTTTTTAGTTGATGAAAGAGGGTTAACCTTTAATCAACAAGAAAGTTTTTTAAGTGCAGAATACCCATAAAGTACATAAATAGTAAATATATACAGAAAACAAAATATTTACAAAAAAAAAACATCAAACCTCTATCCCACAACGTGGGGTCGGCATGAAAACAAAATATTTCTAAAAGCATAATATTTTGGCCTATATGGCCACTTGAATTCGGATCCTATTAAACTATCATAATAATTAAAGAAAAAAATCACATTAAAAAAAAAACTCGTCCATATATTTTATTTTGAATGACACTTCGATCTTCAAAATTATTCAAAAAGCGAAACAAAAACCATTGTCATTTATATAAAAAAATCTTAAATTTTAGTAATGGTATCCTTTAATTATCATGATAACTGAAGTCTGAATCATAATCATCAGAATTTGGAATCTCCTTAATTTTTTTATTTTTATTTTTTAAATATTATTACTTACAACCAAAACATGATTCATTTAAGTTAATCATTTAAAATTTTCAAAAACTATGATATAAATAATAACCAAATCATTATAAAATAAATGCAACTTAACAAAATAATTTGATCAATATTTTTTTCAAAAAAAAAATTGTTGACTCCGAAAATTCACGCCTTGGCCTCTTTGATACCCCTTTCTTTTTTTGTGTGTCAAGAGAGTTTTAATAAGTTTAAGTTCCGAGGTAAATTTTCAAAAGATAGATTGGGTTTTAAATTACCCAGAGATTTCGCTCTCATACTGCAAGGACTTTATGAATTGAATTCAAGTTTCTTATCGATAACTATGATTAGATATTGAAAATTGAAATTTATCACCACGCACTTAAAACAGATGGTGGGGGAATGACAATGAACCAGATGAAGATCACATGATTTCGTCGTCCCGAGTCATCATGATCCCTAGTCTACTTTGTCAGAGGAGGTAGTTGACCCAACCTAACCAAAGGATTCTTATCGATAACCATGTGTTACTTCGTCCAAGAAAATATTGTGTACTTGGGGTGAATGTTTACCTAGGGGATAGATTTGAGTCCACTTTAGCAGAAAAAGGGCTTTGTGACCTATCAATTATATCATATTGATTCATTACTCAAGAATTTAGAGCCGTTGGAAAACATATGGGCTCTAGACAATAATTTAGTGATACCATTTGGCAGCAAAACCACCGGGCTAGAGGGCCCCGGTCATAATAGTTTACTTATGGTGCCATTTGGCGGCGAAACCACCAGTTAGAACTTAGAAGATACATGTCACGTCTTTACTGGGAAAAGATAGTTTGAGAATGAAAACTAGTGATATTCTTGACTAAAACATTCGCTCTTTGTGATCTAAAGTGATTTTCAAATTTATCCACCTTGATAAAATATTGTGGAGAGTGAATGAATTTTTGCTTTAAATATTTAGGTGCTTTATTTCAATTAGGCACTTTTGAATTTTTTAAAAGTAATAAATTTAAAAAAAAATTATTTATACTTGACCCCCAAACAATTAACATTGAGATTTGGGAGCATTTCTTTGAAATTCATGTAAACCCTTCCGATTGAGATTTGCATTTAACACGAGAATCATCGAGTATTTTTAAATATGTAATGTATTTGTCATTTGAACCGTGTCAACTCTGACTGCCCACTGACAAAGTATTTAATTACTGGTGATGAGTTATCTGATAGGAAGTATTTGTAGATCGCAAGTATTTCCTATCAACCTTCGAAAAACAGTGAGCTTTCTCCACAAAATCCACACAAAATCACAAAAACATTAGATAATTTGTATTACTTGATGAAAGTGAAACGAAAAATAGCAAGATACACTTGATCCTCTATTCGAGAGGAGGATAGATCTCTCCCAAATCTCTAAACGCAGCTAGAGCCCAAAGGAAACCTAAAATCTAAGAGATATCAAATTTCAGCCAAATTCAAGATGCCCTAACCCTCGAAAAACAAAGTATTTAATGCATACAAATCAAAAGGAAATCCCTAAACAATCCCTACATTCAAATTTCTCTTAAAATCCACAAAAATTCTTCCTACAAGGCTCCGCTTAGGCGTGCGGACCGTCCGACCTCCGCAGGAGGCGTAGATTTCTCCCCGTTCGCATCTGGGCCGGTCCCGTGTGGACTGGCTAGATCGATCCAATGGATCGGTCTAACAATACTCCCCTCCCAAAGATCCACCTTGTCCGCAAGGTGGAAAGACGACACCCTCCATTCCTTCTTCATCACAAACAGTAAGAACTTGAAGAGTTCGGTCCTTACAACTGTGCTCCGGCGTATGCCTCTCGTCTCATCTGAAACAAAGCCCCTCCGCCCTCTTCTCCTGTAATTCTGTCTTTGTGAGCTTTTTAAAGTTGTCCACATGTCTTCCTCGTGCAGTCTTTTGCCTTCGAAGTCCCTCGAAGAGTATCTGGTGTTGGCTCCTTGGATTTCAATAAGGTGGTGGTCATCATGTACGAGCCCCCTGAGTTGTCGCCTTCTGTCTCTCCCTCCAGGTGCCTCTGATCTTCTACTAATTGAGCTAGCTCCATAGACTCTCCCAAGTCACGAGGTCTCATTACTCTAAGCGCTGCTCGGATCTCTAGTGTCAATCCCTTCATGAAGTTTCCCTCTAGCACTATCTCAGAAAGGCAGTCCAATCGACTAGCAAGGTACTCGAATCTCTCTCGGTACTCCGTCACTGAACCCTCCTATATCAAGGCGAAGAACTGCTCGTAGAAGTCTCCTCCCTTGCCCGTTCGGAAACGTTCTACCAAACATTCCTTTAACTCTCTCCAACTACGTATGGGTCATCGCATGTCCCTCCACTGATACCAAGACAAAGCCTTCCCTTCTAAACATAGGCCCGCCGTCATCAATCTCTCCTCCTCTGTCAGCCCATTGACAGCGAAATATCTGTATACCTTGTAGATACACCCGTGTCCATCCTCCTCCTCAAAGATTGGCATCTTTAGTTTCCTCACCCTTGGGTCACACCCGTTTCCCCTAAATCCTCCATAACCTCCTATTCCTCAAGCGGAGGTGCTCCCCAATTGTCATGATCTTCCCTCCGGCGATCATACCCAAACCATTCATCAAAATCCCCTCTTCTTCTTTCAAATCAGCACCCCGGCGATCGAAATCATCCCCTCGCCTTACAAATTCAGCACCCCTTCTTGTGTAGCCAATGCTCATCTCCTCTCTAGAAAGTGGTTCTAGAGAAGGCATTCCTTCTTCTCCCTCCAGGATCTCCACTTCTGGCTTTTCCCTTCCCTTAGACATGTTAGGGTTCTCATCTCTTCCATGGCCGCCGATAGTTTCTTTTGCTTTCAATGTCACCGGTTTGGTTTTGACTTCAAACAATTTCTTCAACAAGTCTTCCACCATGGCGAATTTTTCCTTCATCTTTTCATTGACGGATGTAATCTGACTTTGAAAATAAGCCATCTTTTCCTCAAAATCTGCTTTGAGTTGCCCAAGTTCTCCCTCCAAAACTTCAACTTTCCTTCCGGCCATTGGTTCCCCTTCAATCGACATGCACTGATACCAATTTGATTGGAAGTACTTGTAGATCGCGAGTATTTCCTATCAACCTTCAAAAAACAACAAGCTTTCTCCACAAAATCACAAAAACAATAAATAATTTGTATTACTTGATGAAAGAGAAACGGAAAATAGCAAGATACACTTGATCCTCTATTCGAGAGAAGGATCGATCTCTCCCAAATCTTTAGACGCAGCTAGAGCCTAAAGGAAACCTAAAATCTAAGAGATCTCAAATTTCATCAAAATTCAAGATGCCATAACCCTTGAAAAACAAAGTATTTAATGCATACAAATCAAAAGGAAATCCCTAAACAGTCCCTACATTCAAATTTTCCTCTAAAAAATTCTTCCTACAAGGCTCCGCTTAAGCGTGCGGACCGTCCGATCTCCGCAGAAGGCGGAGATTCCGCCCTGTTCGACTGGACCGGTCCAGTGGACCGGTCTAACATTATCATACAAATACTGAGAATCAAGAGTTTTATGCTTTTAACAATGAACATTTCTTGTAATAGGCCTTGAAGGCCTAATATGACGCATAAAATCAAATACTCCAATTGGTGCTACGATTGTATATTTGTTCAGTAGTTCAAATTGTGTTAACTCTGGTTCGCTCAAAGAGGAGGATCAAACATGAACTCATGTTCACTTGTGACCCGTGCAGCATCCTTAAACATCACGTGTGTATATACATCACACTTGTCAAAGCCCATGCAGGTATATGCTTTGGAATGCATTTTGCATTATGTATTTGTATGGTAGCAATTTGTATGCAATGTAGGTCTATAAGACATATATGCATGTTCACATACACACTCATGTATTCATATGCATGTTGACATACTAGAATATATATTCGTATATTTGCATGCATGCGCGTTGGCATATGCATTTGCACATTGCTTCATCGTGCTTGCATGATGTATTGATATGCAGCGTAATGACTTAATGCATCAACATAGCGTATGGTGTATTTCCATATATGTATGTATAATGTATCCATGCATTGCATGTTCATTTGCATAAAACATTTGAATAATGATTAAGTGCTCTCGTGTAGTGCATGATGTGTTTGCATGTCTGTGTAGTAGGTTACTATCACACCGTACATCTAACATGTTGGACGATATACTTGCATAACGTGCTCTATATTTTGCAACATGTATATGCAGTGTGATTGCATGTTAATGCATCAACACGACATGATGCATTTTACATACTGGATGACATGTTTGCATGATATATTTTACATGTTGCATGATGTATGTTCACAATGTGTTTACATGTCGAGTAGAAACATGCATAACACGTCTATATGTAACTTATTGCATATTCATGCTTTATTTGTACTTTGGATAGCATGCACTCCTGGTATATTTAAACTACGCGTGCATGCTTTCCTAAGCATTTGCATAATGCATGTGCTTGTTTCTGAAGTCATTGGCACGCATTTAAATGCATGAGGGGATGTTCTTGGAATATTCAAATATAACCAATTGTGCAAATGACTATCATTGAGAAGTGCACGAGATTATATTTGAACATTTTTAAACATCTTTTGTCCGCTTACATGAGTGTTGCGGATCCAGTTGTGTGATTTGGAAGTGCATTATTTTTCATTTGTAACACACGAAGCGTTGTTTTGTTCACTTCACTATTTACAGGTTATCACTTCCTCC
Source organism: Dendrobium huoshanense (assembly GCA_016618105.1). Classification (NCBI taxonomy): domain Eukaryota; kingdom Viridiplantae; phylum Streptophyta; class Magnoliopsida; order Asparagales; family Orchidaceae; genus Dendrobium; species Dendrobium huoshanense. Next base: position 6,090,048 of record CM028356.1, read on the forward strand.
AGTTTAGCTCGTAGGAGTGCACTCTGGCTTTCAAGTGAGTTGTATGGTGCTTCACTACCCCACCTTTCACTTATAAGTAAGCTAGTCTATTCAACATGAAAACCTGGCAACTCAATTTTCCTTCTTTTGTTTACTAGTGATCCATAGTTTTTACAACAAATTTCCTTCTTCTACTTTCATTTGACAATTTATAATGTGGTTTTTTCTGCTATTATTCATAGTGCTTCCTGGAACCTTCATGCTGGAGCTCTTCGATAATATAACAACAACAACATCAAACCTTTATCCAACTATGTGGGGTCGGCTAAATGAATCTTTTTTTCTCCATTGTGTCATGTCAAGAGTCAATTTCTCATTTAAATCTAATTAAAAAAATACATGAGCTCTTCGATAAGTGATACAATCTTGGACATCCAATGCCCAAGCTCAAAGATTTTCTTGCTTTAATGCATCAAGATTGGGAAAAGGTGATATGGAGAAGCAAATTTGGCACAAAAGATTTGCTATCAATTTCTCTATCTACGCATGGTTGGTTGTTGTGGGCAGGCTTAAAATTATTGATACCCTCATCACTAGAAGCATTTTCGTACATCATCTTTCCTAATATGCAATGCTTATTCTGAGAATGTTTTCCATTTATTTTTTTGAATGTAACATCTCTTACTTAGTTTTAATTAAGCTCATTCCTACCACTACCTCCTTTCTATTGAGACCAAACATCCCCTGGTGCTTGATTATATTTCTTCGCTGAACACATCTTGTCGGGATGTGAAAAATGTTTATTTGATGGCAATATCATGCTGCATTTATTATTTATGGAGAGAAATGAATGGAAGAGAATTTAGCAACACTATAAACTCTCGTTCCACAATTTGCTTTCTTATCAAATCAGCTCCATAGCCTCCATTGAACAAGGTTTCTTCCAAAAAAAATGCTCATGTTGGCACTTCTGCGAGCCCCTTCGATTTTGATTCTTTAGACGATGATGTTAAGCCCCATTTGTTTTGGAACTCCATGGATGATCTTCACTCTGGTCTGGGCAATCAAGAGTTTTTGTAGGTTTTACTTCTGAGGCTCTTGATCTTACCAGTGAATCAATAGCTAGCTGAGTCCAATTTTTTTGCTACTTCTAAAACACGCAGGATTTCTATGTTCTGGGTATATCTTTGGGTTCTATTTTCATGTAACCTTTTTGGGGAAAATCTTCCTCTTTATTTTTTAGCATGGCTAAATTTTGGTTGCAGCTCTTGTAATTGGTTCTTCATGTGATGGAATTGTAATTAGGATTTAACTCATTATAATTATTCTTTTTAACAATGAAATGGGCCTCGCCCTCATTTTTCCCAAAAAAAAAATTACACCATGTGTGAGCTACTATGACACATATCATAGGATCCACATAGGGATGCCTAATTGGAGGTGGAGCTCACTAATTTTTCACGGACTAATTAATCTCCTACTACAAAGAAGGTGATTGTGTGTGTACATATTACACATGCATCTAAGTGCATATTGATAACTTTAAAAAATAATAATAATATACTTAAAACTCAAAAGCAATCAATACTTTAATACAACAACAACAATAAGCCAATATCCCCCACTATATGGGATCAACTACATGAATCTTTTTTCTCCATTGTGTCATATTAAGAGTCAGATGCTCATTTAAATCTAATAAATAAATGTCATTTCTAATAGTTTCTACCCAAGCGTTTTTTAGGTCTACCTTATATTTCTTAACATAGGTCAGATTTGATACATTTACTCTCCTAGCCAGGTCATCAGAAGGTCGACGTTTTATTTGACGAAACCATCTAAGGCCACTCTCTCTAATCTTATTTGTCACTGAAACTACTCCAACTTTTTCCCATATATAATCGTTTTGCATTCTATCTCTATAAGTAAAGTCACTCATCCGCTTGAGCATCCTCATCTCTATAACAATTAACTTAATTTCATGTTTCTCTTTAATGACCAACATTCCGCACCATAAAGCATTGCAGGTCTCACCACAATCTTATAGAATTCTCCCTTCAGTTTGAAGGGCAACCTTTTCTATCACAAAACATGCCTGATGCATGCCTCCGTTTCAACCATCCAACTTTAATTTTACTAACAATATCTCCATCTATTTCACCATCACCTTGAACAATAACCCCGAGATATATAAAATGTGTACTCTTTTAAATGATTTTATAGTCCAAAGTCACAATCCCCCTACTAGATCTTTTAGCAATAAACTTACAATCCATGTATTTTGTTTTAGAGCTACTCACACAAAAACCTTTACTATAAGGTTGACTTCCATAATATAAGTTTTCCTTCAACTCCCCCTCTAGTCTTATCAAGAAGAAGAATATCATCAGCAAAAAAACATACATCATGACACATCCTCTGGCAAATGTCTAGTAAGAACATCCATTCCTAAAGCAAAAAGATATGGGCTAGCTGATACTTGATGTAATACAACTACTACAACAACAACATCAAGCCTTTGTTCCACTACGTGGGGTCGGCTACATGAATCTTTTTTCGCCATTGTGTCCGGTTAAAAGTCAAATTCTCATTTAAATCTAATAAAGAAATATCATTTCTAATATTTTCTAACCAAATCTTTTTAGGTCTACCTCTATCGTTCTTAACATAAGTCAAATCTAATACCTCAATTCTCCTAACAGGGTCATCGGAAGGCCTCCGTTTAATGTGGTCAAACCATCTAAGGTGACTCTCTCTAATCTTATCTTCCACTGGAGCTACTACAACATTTTCACGTATATACTCTTTTCGCATCCTATCTCTAAGGGTAAAGCCACTCATCCACCTAAACATCCTCATCTCTGCAACACTTAACTTAGTATTTTCTTCTCTTTTAGTAGCCAACATTCAACACCATAAAGCATTGCATGTCTCACCACCATCTTATAGAAATTTCCCTTAAGTTTGAGTGGGACTTTTCTATAGTACAATAAGCCCGAAGCATTTCTCCACTTCAACCATCCAACTTGAATTCTGCTGAGAATATCCCCATCTATTTCACCATCATTCTGAACAATAGATCCAAGATATCTAAAATGTGTACTCTTATTAATGACTTGATTGCCCAAAGTCACAATCCCCTCACTAGATCTATTGCTACTAAAATTACATTCAATATATTCAGTTTTAGATCTACTCAAGCAAAAACCTTTAGACTCTAAGGTTGACTTCCATAATTCAAGTTTAGCTTCAACTCCCTCTCTAGTCTTATCGACAAGAACAATATCATCAGCAAAAAGCATACACCAAGGTACATCCTCTTGCAAATGTCTAATGAGAACATCCATGACTAAAGCAAAAAGATATGGACTTAAGGCTGATCCTTGATGTATCGAAATAGGAAAATACTTGGTCAAACCACCTTGTGTTTGAACACAAGTAATAGCTCCTGCATATATATCTTTAATGATTTGAATATAAGCATTACTAACTCATTTCTTTTTAAGAACTCTCCATAGCACTTCTCTTAGAATTTTATCATATGCTTTCTCTAAATCAATAAATATCATACATAGATCCTCCTTATTCTCTCTATATTTCTCCATCAAATCTCTCAAAAAATGTATGACTTCCATAGTAGACCTACCCGGCATGAATCCAAATTAATTTTGAGAAAAATTAGTATCACGCTGTAACCTACGCTCCATAACTCGCTCCCATAGTTTTAAAGTATGACACATTAACTTAATTCATATATAATTCGCACACTCCTGTGCATCACTTTTATTCTTAAAAATAAAAATTAACACACTCAATCTCCACTGATCTGGCATCCTTTTAGTCTTTAAAACAGTACTAAAAAGTTTAGTAAGTTGAGAAATTCCTTCATATCCTAAGCATTTTCACATCTCTATTGGAATATCATCAAGTCCAACAGCTTTTCCACAGTTCATTTTCTTTAAAGTCTCTCTAACTTCAGTTTTACTAATACGTCGATAAAAACAAAAATCTTTATTTTCATTTAGAGTGCTAAAGTCAGTAAAATCAATCGTATTTTCACAATCTTCATTAAAACGTTTAGCAAAATATCTCATCTACCTTTGTTAAATATCATCTTCTAAGAAAAGTACTTTTTGTTTTTCATCCTTAGTACACTTCACTTGAACTAAATCCTTACTACTCCTATCTCTTTGTTTGGCTAACTTATACATATATATTTCACCATCCTTATTATCTAATATATTATATAAATCATTAAAAGCTAAGCTCTTTGCATCGCAAATAGCTTTCTTAGATTCCTTATGAGCTTCTTTTTAGCTTCCCCAATTATCCAAATTTTTACATATAAATCAATTTTTATAACAAATCTTCTTATTTTTTATATTTTCTTGGACACTTAGATTCCACCACCAACTATTTTTACTATTAGAAGCTTTTCTCTTCGAAACTCCAAGCACATCTTTTGCAATAATCTTAATATCACGAGCCACTTTTTCCCACATAACATTAGCATCCTCATGCACAAACAAAATATTAAGATCTAAAATTTTACTCTCAAAAATATTTTTGTTAATATTCTTTAAATGCTCCTATCTAATCCAAGAAAATCGTTTTACTTTATTTTTATTTTCTACATCTTTATCTTAAAGTCAAAAACTAATAATCGATGTTGGGTACATAAATTTTCACTTGGAATAATTTTGCAACCTTTGCAATCTAAACGATCTATTTTTTTATAAGAAAATAATACATCTGTGTTTTACTATATCATTTTTTATAAGCGATAAGAAGCGCATCTTTTTCTTAAATAAGGTATTAGCTATTAAAAAATCATAAGCTAAACAAAAATCTAATATGGTCTTACCACCTTTATTTGTCTATCCAAATCCATGGCCACCATGAATGCTTTTAAAATCATCTACCTCTCTACCAACATGTCCATTTAAAATCTCCTCCAATAAAAACTCTTTCTTCAAGAGGTATCTTTTGTATTAATTCTTCTAAGTCATTCCAAAATTTTAATTTTAAACCCATATCCAAACATACTTAAGGAACATAAGCACTTATAATATTAACAGTCTTTTCATCAACAACAATCTTTAAAGCTATAATTATATCTCCAATTCTGCTAATTTTTATAACATTATCCTTCAAACTCTTATTTATAATCACACCTACACCATTTCTTGTACGACTCTTACACGAATACCATAGTTTATATCCTAAACTATTAATCTCCTTAGCTTTCTCTCCAAACCATTTAGTTTCTTGAATGCACGGAATATTTATCTTCCTACGAATCATAATATATATTAATTCCATTAATTTTCCTGTAATTGGGAGCCTATATTTCAAATTCCTATCCTAATTTTAGTTTCATGAACACGACTAACAGCTCCTACATACATATCCTTAACGACTTAAATATAAACATTATTAATACTTTCCTTTTCTACGACTCAAATACACATGATTCTAGTCTTGGTTTGACAAATAATAATAACTTAGTCTACTATTTGATGATCTGCGAGGATCCTGTGAATATCCACTAAAGATCCCCTGAGGACCGTATCATTCGTAATGATTCCGTTACCTTCATTCTCGACAAAGGTTGGCCTAGCATCAATCTCTCAGCTCCTGATATGTTTGCAAAGAATGTCTAATTCTAGAAAGCTATTACACATCTTTTAGCTTAGATATCTCAGTTCTTCTTGCACTATACAAATTCTTGATGCTTCTTGTCATAGAATCATGAGTTTGTGTGATGTTGTTAAGAGTTACCAGAATTATTAGATTACCATCTTAATATTAACACACGTGATTACTATTTATTAGAGATCTATAATATTTATTATTATTATATATTCAGATTATGAAGTATATTCTCTTTTATTGTACTTTTCTTATTGCTCTTTTATTTTATCTTTATATAAGTATGTTTATGCTAGCATAAGGTTCAAGCAAATAAATATGTAGCTTTTTTTATAATTTCTATCACCTAACACCATCAAGATTATGTGAATACTAAGAAATTCATCATTTTCATAACTACACAGTAAATGGTACAATGCAATCATGAAACGATAAAATTCATATTATATTTTGATATTTTCCTACTAGAATTGAAAAAGAACTAATTATATCATATGCCAACGTGAAACCATCACAATATAAAGGAACCTAAATAAATGTAAATTTGCACATGATACATTCATAATCTCCTTTGAATTTCCAAACAAATAACAAAATTCTTCCACCTTTTGGGGATAATAGTGTTATGGGTTGTCTTGAGTATCTCTTTAAAATAGAAAAATGAATATATGATTATGAATCTTATTTAATCAATATAAATGAAGAGATAAATCTAGAACATATGGTGAGATGACAGGCCAATCTATCAAGTCATTATGTTTTAAATTTTATTTTATTAAATTATCTTGCAACTCAAATGGCAGGTGTTTTCTTAAAAACAATAATAAAAGTAGAACGCCATTAAGTTGTGGGACTACAAAATAGCTATTTCTCAAATATAAATCCAAATGACTACTAAGCCCATAGGTTGCATATGAAGAGATTAACACTGCATGATCTAGGAAATTGAAATTTCCCCTCTATTATACATCAAGGACATGTATATTCATATTTGATATTAACACTGCATGATCATAAAACCAAAATTTTCTCTCTATTATACATCAAGAACATGTACCTACATATGTGATCTTAAGCGTCAAAAAGTTTAAAATGCAGCATGAAAGAATAGGACAAAATATCTTTGAATTTGAATCCACGAAAAAAAAAAAAAAACACTCAATTGTAATCATGCAACTCATGATTTAATGTTGTGTAAAAATGCCAAAAGAATTATGGAATAGTTGCAAGAAATTAGTAATTTTATTTCAATGAAATAGTTGCTTAAAACAGTAGTGAAAGGGAAAGCTACCTCATAATCTTCTGGCTCAAATAGTTCCCCATGCTGACATGCATAATGAGCTTGTTGAACACCACTTGTCATTTTATATCAACCAATTTCCTAGTGATTTAAATTGATTTCCTAAAGCCGCCTTGCTAACTCCCTAAATTAGCAAAGCATTTGACATAAGTAGGGGAGATAAAAATAAAAAATAACAGTCAATCCGTCAACTTTTGAACCATTTGAAGAACTTCGAGGAAGAAAAATGGAAATAACAAAGACGCTATAGCTCAAGCAAATATGAAAAAACTGTAATTTAATTGGAGAAAAGGTAAGATGTACATCCATGAGATATACAATCAAAATAACAAAAAAAAGAGTGCTTGTTTAAAAAAAATATATATTATAACACATTTTGATAGAATCAAAGTAACTCTACAATTTTTTGTTAACTAGGCCATAATATTTTAAAATAAACTTTTGGACGGCCTCCCATGAAATCAAGAAAAGAAAAAACTGGTAACAGTTAGCATTTCAGGCTATGAATAATAGAGACTGTATTTGATTTTATAATATATATATTATAGAACCATTCAATTTTTAGAAATATTAATCATCTAATATTTAAAACTCAAAATTTAGATTTAAAGTGATTAAAGGAAGCATGCTATGGAACAAATAGAGATACCCATCTCCTTGAATACAAATTGAATAACACATTCTTTAAAAAAAGAGTTGTATTTGCATCTAAATATACCAGACTTCATTGACGAGCAATGCTCCTAAAAATGAAATTAAATAGTGATAGATGTGTTGAAGGAAATAGAGGAAAACTAAAATATAATATCTCTTACATCAGTAGACTTCCTTTTTCTTCCACTTTATCCTCCTTATAAGACTTGAAAACTAAATGGCAACAGCACCACTTCCGTGGCTTCGAGCATGCAACCACTGCAACAACAACATCAACTGAAGTTACAGAAGCAATTTCTTCCTTCAAAAAGCAATAAGTTCAATAATGTCCTCAACTTTAACTTTAGTTAACATAAATTCAAATAATCAATTTCAACACCAGTTGTTGGAGAAGAAGTTGCAGGAAAAGAAACAAAATTACTTCACCAAAAAACAAAGAAACTCAATATTAAATCTAAAATAAGATTTATGAGTATAATAATCAACATTCATATGATGGAACTAAATATTGCTAACAGAGAAAATGAACATTAACAATATTAATGCTTCATCGTCACTGAAATAACCGCAGCAGAGATTTTGGCAGGTTAGCAATCCTAATAATGAGAAGAACTTTATGTCTTTATCCCAACTATTGTAGCTATGAAGCCCAGAAATCTATACCATTATCTAAATACAATTATTATTTTTTTTTTTCTGGAACATAATAAGGTTTTACTTATGAATTATTTTAATAATAAGATAGTTTGCTTTTGTTCTTATTATTGCCATAATGTTTGTAGTTGTTTGATGGAAGAGAAGACAAGCCAAAATATCCACGGTGATGGATGACACTTTCTCCATTTTTCTAAAAGAAAAAAAAATTATATATGCTATAAATGTAATAGAAAATATATAAAATACATCATTGCTTAATATAGTTCATTTCATTAAAATTTGAACAAAATATTCTATATCTTTATTATATAATCACAATGAGTTTGGAGATCAATTATCATACCAAAAAGAATTTATGCATAAATAAAACAAGCTAATACAAATATTTCAAAGCAAATAAGAAAGCCATTTCATAATGATCGGGTATAAAAAGCATTATTAGGAAGGTAAGCTTACATGGAAAGCATTTTCACGATGACTGCATGTAAAAGACAAAATGACAAATATGCATTTAAAGCTAGGTGAAAAGCTCACGAGAAAATTATTTGAAAAGAAAGATTTGAATCCGCCAGATATCAACTAGGCTATTCTAATTACCCTTTTGGCCTTAGAAACAAACACAGGAGACAACAAAAACGGATAGAAGAGCAAACTCATGACCAAGCTCAGGAGGTAAAAGAAATAAAACTAGCAATGACGGTTCACAATGTCTAAAGCTACAATTTTCACTTGCAACATTTAATTTATTTTCGCCAACTGATGCCTCAATTTCTCTACCACTCACTAGAAACCCAAAAACAACGTCGAAACGCCAACTCCCTGAATATTTCAAGAAGGGACGAAATACGGCAGTTTTGGCTACTATACAAAAACCAAGATCAACGGATAAGAGAAGATAAAACACAACAAACGTTACGAAAGGATCTTGGAAAAAATGTTAATAATAAAAATATTAAATCGGAAAACGATTCACACCAGCTTGTAAGAGAAAATAAGGTCAAAGAAATTTTGGTGAGAAGATTCTTACAAGCTTAAAATTTAAAAATCTTCACTTCTATTTTCCAATTTCCAATAGATAAAATGGCTAATTTATAATGCGCCAACAAACCTCGAGCATATGACCCTAAATGGGAAGAGAGAGTCGGATAATGCAAGCAATACCTTCAGTTGATGAACAGAAGGACGGACATTTCACAGTGAAGCATGCAGCGCGCCTCAATACCAACTGAAAGAACGCACAAATCGCAGAGAATGAACAGCAGGATGGCCATTTCAGCTTCGATGTATATAAAAAACGGACGGTCGCGTGAAGGTGAAGGGATGGACGGCGGCATTTAGGGAGAAGGGGCAGCATCTTTGGGTTCATCTTCTTGATCTGAAGGGTCGGAGAAATCGAGCAGTGACGGGAGAAGAATGGACGAAGATGAAGGTTCGAACGGGGGATTAGGGATTTGAAGTGTCGAATGGGAGCGTGAGTTATATATGACGAGGTCAGGTGCAACGAATGAAATAAGAGCTCATATTTTCGTTATATAAAGGTCAACAGGTCAAGCGTTTATTATTTTATATTTTATCTTTTTGTCATTATTATAATTTAAACATTAAATTAATGCACATAATTAGAATATTAGAGTAAATTCTATTTAATTTTTATTTAATTTTTTAATATTTTACAGTAAAAGCAAATGCATAGCAAGCTTGCACCCTACTAATAAGCATTAAAAATATAGTAATACTCCAGGCAATGTCAATATCAATCAAGTTATTGGTGTGAACATTATGCAATCAACAAAGTCAATATCAAGCATTTGTAATACAAAGTCAATATCAATCAACTATAAAACTAAAATGATTAGTAAAGCAAAAAAAGTTGTCTATAATATTATAATACATATTGGTATAAGACTCCATCAATATATCGTGTCAGTATCTTTTGTTATGTTGTATCAGTATTAATATTAGTTCAATAAGTTCTATATCAATTCTATATATATCAAAATAACTCAATGTACTATCATGTAAAGGCAATCATGAATATGATTATGAAGAGCAATGTAGTATATCCAACTTTAATGTAAAGTTTTTCTTTACATCCTAGTTGTCAACTAGTTAGTCATTAATCTTGAATTTAACCTAATGGTTGAATTGTTAGTCATCAATATTTATCTTGCTATCATTATTCATTATCTCAAATCAATTCATATGTGACTTTTAATAAATCTTTCAGATTCTTCACTCTTTTCTTGTCGTTGTAATCAATCAATCGGTTACATGCTACAAACTAAGATCACACCATCAACCATTTATTTTATGGAAAGTCGGTCGGCCCACCCTCATATATAAGATATTATATTTTAAAAACTAACTCATATTAATCATAATGTTAACAGCTTGTCTATCTTGCTTACATATAAATATTAAATTTATCTCATATATCAATTATACCTGTTTTTCTATGCAATATAATATCAAGTATAAAATGCAATTATCAATGGATATGTTTGCTTGTTAAATGTAACATGTCTGGATATTTGAATGTGCTTAATCTGAGGATCAAAGCATCGATACGCTTTGTTTGAGGTGGAATAACCCATGAAGATGCCGGCTTGGGAGAGAGTAGTGAGTTTGTTGGTGGTGAGATGTTTGAGGTGGGGAAAACAGAGACAACCAAATTTGCATAGATGATTGTATGAGGGAAGATGGTCATATTGTAATTGAAAGGGAGTTTGGAAATTACGGGCAATGGTAGGGAGCATGTTGATGAGATAGTTTAAGGTGAGTACTACCTCAACCCAAAAATTGAGACAGGAGGTGAGCGATGTGAAGGAGCGTGCGAGTTATGTCTAACAGATGGAGATTTTTACGTTCCATGAGGCCATTTTATTCTTGGGTGTAGGGACAACTAAATTGGTGGAGAATGCCATGATTTTGGAGAAAGTTTTTGAGAGTGGAGCTGATGTATTCATCGTAGACATTGGAACATAGTACTTTAATTGTACAATTGAATTGAGTGTTGACTAATTTAAAGAACTGCTAAAGTTTGGTTATAAATTTTGCTTTGTTGTGCATAAGAAAAAAACCAACAAAATCTAGAGTAATTGTTGATAAAGGTTGCATAATAACGAATTAATGATACCCATTTAGAGAGGAAACCACAGCTAAACCCCAAACATCCGAGTGTATTAAAGAAAAAGGAAATGTTACATTGGTAGAAGTAGAAGATAACTATAACTTGTGGCTCTTGGCCATTTTACATGACGTGCAGAGAAGGGAAACAAAGGGATGGGTTGATTTTAGTTATGGTGCTCGTGACTTGCTGATGAGGATGTTCAGGCAAGCATTCCTTAGGGAGGTTGACGATGAAGTGTTGTGAAGCACAGTGGTTGATGGCATCGGAGAGGATGAGACATAATAGAGACCAACATGGTTGTGGCCATGAAGGAGGATGTGATTGTCCATAAGGTCCTTGATGATGAAGCCGAAAGAGTCAAAGGAAATGGAGCAATTATTGTCATATGTAAGTTTATGAATGGAAAATTATGAGAGTGACAGAACATGTAGGAGATTGCAAATAAACAACTTACGATGGGAGTCAAGGAGGGGTAAGATGCATTGGCAACTATGGTGAATTAGAAGAGAATTGTTGTCAGCGATGGATACACTATCTAATCCTTGATAAGGAGCATATTGCTAAAAATTAGAGGTGTCGGCTGTGAGATGGTTGGATGCACCAGAGTCTAGTACCCACTCGGAGGGGGCAGATGATTACTACTAAGAGAAGAGTGCACAAGATGTCCAAGTGTTTATGGGAGCATATTGCATGTTATAATGATGCCAACAAGATAGAGCAATATGATGTAGTTTGTTGCAAATTAGTCATGGAGTATTAGAAGCTTGTTGTTTGCGGCTAGGGGAGAATATTGGTTCGGGCGAGGGTCCTCGACCAGGAGGAGGACGAGGCTGATTGGAGGGTGGACGATTGCTATTTGGTAGAGCGCCTAATGGTCCTTAGGAGGAACCGAGTCTTTAAGCAATTCTTCGTGTTGGTGGATCTCCTCGCTGCAAAGTAGTGAATAAAGTACATCCAAGCTAATGGATGTAGAGCAGTCTGAATAGAAGTTTTAAATGAGTTTAGGTAGAGGCAAATCCGTTGAGGATATATAAGATTATATCCTCGGGGTCAACATGAGAGCCTGCTATGACAATATATTCCACCAATGCTTTGATTTGGGTTAAATATTGGGTCATGGTGCTCCCATTTGAATATGATGTAATTCATTTTTCAATTGAATTATGTGGGATTGATTGGTAGGTTGAAGTCAAAGTTCAAGAGTAGTCCATATTTCATGAGCGGTGGTGAGATTAATAATGTAGGGTAGAATATATATAGGAAGATGGTTGAGATGATAGTGAAAACGAGGTTTTGTTTAACTAGCTGCCATAAACGATAGTCATGGAGCTCTGAGGTGGGGTTGAGAGAAGATGAGGTGGGCTCGGGTGGGCAACAAAGTCAGCCAATTAGATAGACTTTAAATCCATTTGCGGAAAATAGTTTGTACATTTGTAATCGCCAAATGGGATAATTGTAGTTTGTGAGCTGGAGATTGACAATATGTTTGATGTTGGTCATCAAGAATTTGAGAGGAGGGGGTATGATATATTCAGTCATTGATGCAGAGAGAGAGAGAGAGGAGGCCTATTGGGTGATGGTGGAGTCCTATTCAACCATCGAATAAAGGCAAAGCGGTTGCGCTCAAAGCTCTGATATCATGTTGAATAACATGGCACAACAAAAGGAAAAAGACAGGAAAAGAATGTAAAACATATACATTTGTATTTATGTATTCAAAATTATTACAGTGGTTGAGGTAAATATATATAGAGTGAAAAAGGACAATTTTGTCATACAATTTGTTGGGATTTGAACATTGCACATGGTATTGCACATGGATGATAACCCAATGCATTAATGGTGACATTCTCTCTTGAAGCCTATTGTTTGTGTATGCTAACAATTATGAGATGATTCAAAATGATTCAAAATGTTCACATTTTCAGATAAAAAAACTTTGCTCAATTTAAACTTTTTAAGTTATTGCAGTTGCAAGCATGCCCCCAAAGTAAAATCATACTAGCACTGTTACCTGACCACATAACTACTTCACTAGAGAGGTTCATAGATTTGTTTATCATTAATTTCACTGTTAATTGTTAATCTCTTATTGATCACATTTCCTCCATCTTAGATGAGAGAAAAAATAACCTCATTACAAACGCAGAGCTTAAACTTGAAAATGCTTAAAAATTTTCTGGCTTCCTGAGCCCAAGTACTTAAGCTGGCTGGAAACATAGGGGAGGGAGCCAGATCCACTAGCGATGAGGATATATTAGAAATTTGAAAAGGGAGGAGAACTACACATGGAGAAGTAGAATAATGTAAGCCCTATTAGCTATGACAGTGTTGTACATGAACTTGGGGCCATCATGCTTCTAATTAAGTCTTCATTTGAGACAGCTTTTCGATTTCATTTGAGACGGCTTTCTCATAGCTTCTTAAAATAGTGTTTAAAACTGCTTTAAGAAGAAGCAAGAAAACATTCTCAAATGAAGCCTTAATAATTATATTTTGGCTACTTTCAAAAAAATTTAATACTAAAATCTTGCTATAAAATATAGTGAGAAAACTATCCAAAATGAAACTGAAGTATGAGCATACTAATATTAAGAGCATCACATATGAAATTTTCTATGCAGTCTCAAAATTTATTAATAGTAATTGTTTTAAAAATAATTAAAATTTATCTATTTACTTAATTAACACCAAATTATCTTACGCACCTTATCATAATCTATTGGTTGACAGTTTTGACTACCAACCAAGAAAGTATTGAATTTGAGTTTTACGTACATGAAGTATGCATGAGTTTATTCTAATTGACATAAGTGTCACAAAAAAACACCATATTGCCTCTATTCATCAACTTACCAAATAAGTTGAAGTTTATCATGAAGACTTTCAACTTTTACTCGCAATATTTTATCGAATGTATAATTATTTGATTGTATCAGCATTCCAACAAGCTCATTTACATTCAATTTGTGAAGTATACTCACAAATAATCAAATTATTTTATAAAATTTCTTTAAGTTACGAAGGAGAAAAATTTAGCAGACAATGATCTTCAACATGGTTGTATACGACAAAAATCTTCAACAAAAATCCTCAAGAAATTAGGACAAGCAGGATCACTCTTTCACCATAAAATCTCTTTTAACTGAAGAGGACAAATGAGATGGTAAATTAGTAATTCACCTACAAACTTCTTGATCATTAAAAATACCTATGCCCTGTTTCTCTGAAGGAATTGAAAGGGAGGAAATGAAAATAATTAAGATAGAAATCTTAGTAATCACTGCTGTCAGATTTTTATCCGAATATTTTAACTTTTTTTTTTAATTACGCTTTATCTATGCTCTGTAGATACTCGATGGAACTCGAAGGTGACTGCAACAAGGGATTATTATATACAATGTCCGGATCGTTTGAAGGTGAATCTGAATGCACCACATTACCCGAATACATTGAGCCCCGAGTGACTGGCATGCCTAAATTCTCCTCCGAACAAATTCAAAAACCGCATGTAATAATTTTACAGACTGCAACAGCCCATGAGCACACCAGCGCTGAATTTTTGGCCTGCAACTACGGGATTCTATCAGTAGGATTCCATTAATAAAATTAAACGTGAAATTCTGTAATTTTTCAATAAAAAGGTATAATTTTGCTGATGAAGATTCCATCAAAATTTGATATTGTTGCAGGATTCCGCTCAGCCTGTAGAGTGTAGAGTAAACTGATAGGGCAGTGGCTGAGAGACGAGGAAAATGACAATGGATAGACAAGTTAATTAATTAAAACTACTTAATTTTATAATATTTACCTGCAAAATATAAAATTTATAAAAAATAAAATGCTAATTTGCTTGAAAAGAAGATGCTTTCAGCATTGAGAGGACATTGTCACATCGGTGACAGTGTCATCAAAAGAATCGACCAAATAATCATTTTATTTTCAATTATCTTTTTCTTATGTGAATTTAATTTTAATTATTAGAAGTTAGAAATCCTACTTTAGGCCCTTAAGCTTTGTACTTTATGTTTTTTTTGATAAATATACGACAAGATATAAATTAAATGCAAGCAAATAGTAATTTTTATTAACCAAATGAGTCGAAACTCAGCCAAAACTCATTTTCTCTTTTTATCATTTATGGGTGATTTATGTTTTGCGGTATCAGTGCTATCTGTCAGAGCTTAATCTTCTTTCTGCTTCCTTTTCACCTTCAATGGTAAGTGCTTACGAATTTCTATCTTTGTTCCTTTAGTTTCCTTTTTTTTTTGGAGGATCACTTCTGTCGTTTTTCTGAATATACATTTTCTTATGATTTCATCGATCATGGCCTTAGATTATTTGCAAAAAATCCCTTTTAATGTCTTTGCCTCGAGCTTGAACTAGTTGGAGTTCTTTGATCATTCCTTTGCTCTGCAATCACTAGGAAGTGGAACGAACTTACCTGATACTGATGCTGAGATGAGGAAAATGTGTTTAAGAAAAATTATTATCCGTTTCTCTTTCTCTTAAAATTTTTTTCAGTTATGTTTTTGCGAGGAAAATTTGAGGTTTTGATTCCTTTTCTCTTAGCTGCTTTCAGATTAAGGAAGTTGAAGGAAACGAAATAAAATAGTAGGAAATTTGCGGATTTTTATGAAGCTGACAGTCATGGAGTTAAAAAATTTTACACCTACTTCCTTTCTTCAACAAAAAAAAAAAAAAAAAGACTATTTTATGAAGCAAATGACCAGTATTTTCATAAACTTTTCTGCTTCATTCGTACTGTTCTTTTGATTGCACTTTAATCCAAGTATCCAACCATATAGATCTCACTCTGGAAACTCATGAAAATGAAAAAGAAATCAAATAATTTAATCAATGCCTTAAGTTCTTCACTGCATTTCAGAATTTTTTTGATCCTAAATATCATGCAATGGATTCTATATTACCCTCAGTGTTTAATTCTCCATACCTTGGCTACAGCAAAGTGCTTAATATATTAGAAACTTGCCTGTCAAATGCATAACTCTGCTGCTTTCAGTTTATTGAAAAATTATTCTGTGCGGATGCAGAACGCAGCTCTATATCCGGAGACCAACCAGAATGAACCATATCAGCAATACCGAGCATGGTACCAAGTAGTACCGAGCCACGGTATCCGAGCAGTACCGACGTGGTTCATTCTTATTGGTCTCCGGACGGCGTTTGGTGTCCGCACAGAATAATTTCAAGATTCTCTAGCGTGCATGAAGATGATGAAGTAGAATTTTGAGTCTCACAGACTACGAAATAGCTCCCTGGATTGGTTGGAAGTGATGGTATGACCTTGAAAACTGTGCGCATAAGCCTTTAGTACAAAAATTATCTAAAACTCTGTTTTAAGAAACAATAAAAAAAGTCATCTCAAACGAAGCCTAAATCTTGTTTAGAAAATCATGAACAGTTTGTGTTATACAGTTTACTGTTATGCAAATTTAAATGTTATCTTCTCTTTATGGTTTTATCTAAAGTAATGAACAAAGTTGCTTGGTTATTTTACTTTTCCGACTTCATATATTGCTGTTCTCATGAATTTGCTTCACCTGTACCATTAACTTGTAGAAGATAATATAGGCTTTATCAGATGTTTTATATATATATATATATATTGCTACCCATGAAAGAAACCTGGTTTCAGTCAATGTCTCAGGAAGATTGTTACTCCATGATCTCTTGATCAGTGCACAATAATAATTTGATGTTAAAGATGTTTTGGATACTTTAAATGTCTCAGCTTACTGTCGATTGTATAAGATTGCGGCTTCGCCTTGTCTAGCCACTTTAAAAGCACAGAGATTGATGTGGACATCGATCAGAGGTTCAAGCATGTGTATTGCCGGAGACAGCGCAGATTGACGGCCACGATTCAGAGTTTATATTTCTAGATATTTATGCATTTTTTTTCTTTTATTTCTTGGAGTTTCCTATTGTACCCTTAGTATGAGCTGAGTCATGATTGTAGCCCCGAGGGCAATTTAGTCTTTGTGTTTTTCTTTTATGTTGTGACCTATATATAGGTCATTCTAGTTGTATTGGAACAGAGGATGATTTGAATGAAAACTTATGTTATCTTCTTCTTCTTGCATGAGGGCTAGAGAATGGTGAGTGAGCTAAAGGTGAGCGATTGCAATACCCACCAGTCGTTGGAAGTGTCCTCGACTCGTGGTTTATTTTATTTTTCTCTTTTCCAACTTTTGTTCTCCATTCCCCACGCGAATCTCTATCCGAGATTCCATCTCCCCCGTTTTCCAACTAGTTTCCTCCACTACAACTTCAAGTTCTTTCCTAGTCCCCAAACCCGACGGCTAGTTTTTCCCTCCTCCTTTGGCCGCCGGCCACCACCTCTCCTCGGTCCATGATGATGATATCAATCATCATAATGGCTCCTTGATTGAGGACCCACTTTCCATGCATGAGTTATTGAATTTCGAAATTCAAATTTCAAATCCAAAAACTTTCCTTATTGGTCAACTTCCAAATAAGGAAGGTTTTTTTTTTTTTTTTGAATTCAAAATTTGAACGGAATCTAATTGAATGACTCATGAATTTCCCCCCATAAGTTTCAAGCCCAATTGGAAAGAATTCACTCACCAAATCTCCTCTCTCCCTCTTAGCATGCCGCCGGCCTCACCCTAGGTGGAGCCCCCATTAATGCCCCATTAAGGCATTGATGACACCTCATTTGAATTCAATTTCAAATAGTTTTTCCCTCTTAATTTCCTCAAAACCTGAAATTAATTTCAGGTTTTAACTTTACTCCCCCCCTCTTTCCCTCTCTCACACCGCCGGCCCCTTCATTGGGCTCTTCCCTTGTTGTTTCCTATTCTAGCCTCAATCCCATGTGAGTTCAAATTCAAGTTTTAATTTAATTCCCTCCAAACACAATTAAATCTGAAATTTATTTCGGATTTATTGAGGGATTTAATTGGATTGGATTCCAAACCCTAGCCCCCCCTCCTCTTTGAACCCGCCGCCCCCTTCTCCTTGGAAATCCCACCGGCTGCTTCCCTCCCTCCTCTCCCTCTTTCTTCCAAAGCAAGGACTCTCCCTCACCGCCACTTAATCCTCTTCTCCTTGAAGGATTCTCCAACGTCAAGCATGTATGGCGGACCCGGAGTTTGAGTGAGGATTAATATTCAACGCCGACGGAAGCATTAATATCCTACGATCTCCGTGCTGATTTGAAGATGACGCCACCGTTGAAGAATATTTGGAGCGAGTCGTCCCGATTCTTGTGAGCATCATCGACCGACGATTTTCAAGCTACGATTGGAGCATTGACAGTCAAGCATTCACGCCATCCTCGTCACCGTCCACCTTTTCGTGGCTCAAGGCCATTGGTGTTGCCACCGTCTTCGTGGCATCGTTGAGTTTGCTAAAGGCCTTCTCCCGCTAAGCCCGACTTGAGTGTGAGTGAGCAAGGTAACTCATTGTGAACTTTCTAGACATTAGCCGTGGGATTCTATTATTTTCCGCATTTGCTTTATTGTGATACTTTTGAGATCCTTCATTAATTGTGTCTAAACAACTAGCTTGCAACTGCTTATCATAACATTTCGATAACGAAAAACTTCTTGAATCTTAACCTACGATACTCTAATCTTACATTGGTAAACTTTGTGATTCTTAATGAATTTTATGTGCAATTCTTGAATGTATCACATCAGAGATTCCTTATGATCTATGTTTTATAAGTTTCTGAATGCATAACTACCTACATCTGCAGTCAAATCTCTTAGAAAATGAATCTGGATATCTGTCAAATCGTTGCAAAAAACTTAAGCAAGAGGATACTCTGTCAACCAAAGAATCAAATAATGTTGGTGCGTATGTTCCTGAACTCCTTCACTTGGATTACTCTTATTTATTAACTTTCCTCACAAATGATAGAGATATGCAGGTCTTCCAGTTCCAATTTCCACTACTCCGCTTACTGGAAATCCATACTTCACATCAATTGTGGTAAAATCTCAAGTAGAATCCCCATATCAACTGGTAATTTACTGCATTGGGCTTCTATTTCTGCACATTACATAAATAAATACATATAAAATATAACGAGGAATTTAGTCTGAAAGCAGATGATACCAAAGAGTTTCCATAAATCTCTACCGAATGCTACTCTTCAAGTACCCCTTGTACATCAGGGAAAGACATGGGTGGTGAAATACTATGGAGAAAGCGCCCTTAAGAGGTTTGGTACTGGATGGAAGAAGTTTGCGCTTGAAAACAAATTAAAAATTGGAGATGGATGTGTTTTTGAGCTTATAGATGACGATAAGGAGCTAAAGCTGGGAGTGCAGATCCTCAATGGCCAAATCCCCCTCGAGTTCATCAGGCTGGGAAGTGCTGAAAAACCAATCAATCTCGACTGAAGTTTCATTTTCTCTGACTTGTTTGAGCCCTCTCGTATATCACTGTAATATCTGTATGATATTTCTATTACGTGTTTTGTGCTAAACATGTACCGTAGAGATGGAGAAATTATTCTGTGTGGGGATTGGACGTAGAATGTCTTTCAGAGATCAATCAGAATGTGACCGAGTCACGGTACCGAGAGAGGGGTGATGTGGCACATTCTGGTTGATTTTCGAACAATGTTTGACGTCTGCACAGAATAATTAATCGAATGAGGTTTGTAATGTAATGGTGTTGTTGAAGGGGATTCTGCTGCTTTAAGCACTCTCATTCCATACTATTATAATAGATGAATTACATTAATTAGTATTTTTAATTTAATTTAATTCATTTATGCATAATTATTTATTAAAATACATATTAAAATTTTAAAATAAATCTAATTAATTTTATAGTCATGTTTTAGCAATATATCAAATTAATTAATGTTACACTCGTTATAATTTCTATCAAACCGATTATTCTATCATAATATTTTAAATCATAATTTTATCAAATAATTATCTACATTTTTTACAGCAAAATATAGCTTAACATAATAAACAACTAATGAGCTCATGCATGAGAGCTGCTGCAAGCTGCATGTCAAACACATTGCAGATGAAGCAGCAACTTAACCCCTTTTATTATATCACCAATTATAAACCAACCATAAATAAATCACCAATTATAAATCAATCATAAATGCTCCAAGGCTTTGTTTTATTTGAAGGGGTTGAAAGAAAATGTAAATGACAATAATTTGATTCAAACAAACAAATCTCAGTTTTGATTAGAACTGAGCAAACAATTGTTCATGGAAAAAAAAATTATATCATAAGTGAATTTAAATTACTTGAAAGTTATATTGAAATCAAATAATTGGCAAAATCAGGAAGCACTTTTACATTCTCTTTAATTCTTTAAAACAAAACAGAAGCTAAGCTTTTCTGGCAGAAAGATCTCAACAAGACGCAAAAGACAAGTTGAAGGACTTGAGCAATGCTTCAAAAAAGAAGATGCAAAATTACAAGGCAAATGCAGAAGATTCAACAGAAAAAGCTGTTTCCTTTCATTACAGTGAGTCTGTACAAGCTTTATAATTTGAAATGACAGTTCATACAAATACCAAGAGATGCTTTGTATGTCATTCTTTATATATTTACAGTTTCTTAAAGAGAAAAAAAATGGAGGCAAGTTGGCTTTCATACCCAGCGAAGCATGCCATGATATTCCATGCAAGGATGCACATCGCCATTAACAGTGATGGCCTCTCTTTTAATCAGAGCTGGCTTGGTTGCGTGCTTGACCTCAAACCTGGAGTGAGCGGCTTGGTCCTGCTCGCAAAAGCTCATAGGTGACAGAACCTCATCCAGGAACTCATCTGCCACATCGCCATCATCATCAACCCTTAGCTGTCGACAGTACCAGCTGAAACCCTGGCCCAAACAAAGATCAAATGAGTTAGAAATTTAGTTGGTTTGTAAAGATAAATGGTACTCTTAGCAACATTACCTTTTTTTTTAGTATTAGTATGGGTAAAAGTAAAGTTTCCATTTATTATTTTATCGATTTAAATGTCATTAAAAAAAAGTGAAGTTGATTTCATCTGTGTCAAGATTACAACTTACCTTTTTTTTCTTAAGGCGAGTATCAAGAATGAGAATTTAGATCTACTCATTTTCGGACATTTCGGCAAAATAAAAAGTGAATCTGGAGATTGAATATAGGGATGATACATGCATGGAAGCTGTATAAAGCCCAGTATGAGTGAAATATTGAATTTTAAGAAAAACATGCAAGAAAAACATAAACATTTTTCGAAGGGATGTTATCAGCGATCAGAAAAGTTGAAAGCAGTGATAATCTCCAGAGAAATTAGGATGAAAATTTTTAGACTCTGGTTTCGTTTGGGACAGCTTCTTTATTATTTCTTGAAGCAGTTTTCTAGTTCAAAAATTTTAATTATTGTACTAAAAAGCTGTTTTAAAAAACAGTTAGAAAGTCGTCCCAAACGAAACCTCAATATGATAACAAAAGCAGCTCTATGTACAGCAACCAAATGTTGGCTTATGAGCAGTTTCAACAGTGTATGCTACTGAGAAACAGTTAATATTTAACAAGATAAAAGTGATTTGCAATTCTACAAACAACTAATGTACTCAACATTTTAATTCAATCACCTTGAAATATTGAAAAATTATCAAAATAGACTGAAATCAATAAGGAGATTACATATTGTCTGCTTAATTTTTATGAAAAATTATTCGGTGCGGAGTGCAGACGGGGAGAGCACCGTCTGCAATAACCCAGCGGTACCGAACGGTACCTAGCTGGATTTTATACTAGTGTGCAGACGGTTCTCCCCGTATGGACTTCGCACCTAATAATCTCTCAATTTTTATATATTAACAACATTCAATAACAAAAGGATTTATGCCAGAGCTCACCTCCATCATAACAATGAAAAAATAAATAAATAAATAAACAAGCACAAAAAACAATCCAAAAGACATGACAAATGATGAAAGATGCTAATTAGCAAACGTCCTAAGACTACTTAAAAAATTTGATTACATTTCAAATGATGTTTAAAAATTCATCAGAACTATCAAATTCACACAAAAGACGAGATCAGGAAACAAGCCAGCAATATTACAGTTTCAGAGTACCATAAGTTGATGGGTATTAGCATTTCTGAGAGTTGAAAAGCCTACTAAACTGATAGAAAACAGTCCAAAAATCCAATAAAACTGCTGGATTTCAGCAAATTCCAACAATAACAGTACAGGTTTCACAAATTCTGTAGGAAAATCTGAGAGAAAAGCATTCGAAATTCAATAAGATTATAAGAGTAGGAAAAAAACAACCCAATACAATGAATCTATGATTCGAGAGGAAAATTTAACTCTCCAAATCTCTAGCCGAAGCCTAGAGTCCAAAACAGAACTTCAGATCTCAAATTCAGATTACAAAATTCATAATAACCCTGAGCCTAGCAAGAGAAAGTAATTAAAGCAAAAGGACAATTACTAATACCCTAAACAGCCCTTGATTTTAAAATTTCCTTCCAACCGTTCACTAATTAGTGTGTGGGCCCCATCACACCAGCCGCCCCCTTCTTCTTTCTCTCTCTTTCCCTGGTTCTGCCCCACCCTTGGCCAACCTTCTGTATGCCTGAACCGGTCTGGATGGATCGGTTTGGCCGGCTCTCCTTGGGCTGGCCCAACATAAACATAAGCTAATACCCAAGAGGCCAAGATTGACTCAAACTCACCAAACTAATTCAGTCACTATTATGCATAATCCATAACAAGCAAATTATGAGCACAAATTTACTATTATCCTTACAAACCAATCTAATAACTATTGCCGCTTGCACAAGCCACTCATAGCAAGAAGCCTAGAATGAACCTAAATTAAGTCAGGATTAGAATGCGGGAAATCAAGTTTCTCAGTTTACATAACACTAGCTGTTTTGTAACTTTGACTTCTAATAGGTAAACCAAATGAGAGTATGCATGTCACCATTAAGCCTCAATGTTTTATGAGATCCTGCAGATTAATTGGTGAGGATTGAACCAACATTGTTTTTCTTATCCATATTGGAGCATCGAGACCAAGTTCTTGCTGCTTAATCATCAAAATGCAGAAGCCTTATTCCTACACAAACCACAAGCAGCGCCGTTTTACTTTAATCTTCAATCCCGCCCCCTTTCAGATGATCTTTACGTGTATGCTTACAGCATGTATCTGTTCCATAGAGTTCTCAAACCATGGCTTCCAGGAAAAGATTCTTCAAGAGGGAAAATGCAGCTTATTTAGTAAATGTGATCTAAAAGGAGGGCAAAATAGAAGCACAGGTAACCATTTTAATAACTTGCCTACAGCTTTCAAGCATCTCATAAACTCAATTTCCTTAGAAATCAGTGTTACCTAGATATATAACTGTAAAATTAAATCTCTGGTACTCACGCAATCAACATGAAAGCTCCTAAAGCAATACAATAACAACAACAACATCAAACCTTTATCCCACTACGTAGGATCGGCTACATGAATCCTTTATCTCCATTGTGTCATGTACCTATGAGATACAAATAATTTGTTTTTTTTGGGTGAAAGTATAAGCACTGGTGCAAATAGGAGAGCACAAGTAATGGCGCTGAAAATAGGAATTCAGTGAATACTTGCAGGGTTACTACAAGAAAACAATATGCTTTATGAACATTTCAATGTTTTTCCATTTTAAGGCTCGTCAATGTATATTCATTTGCCTGATTGAACAAGCTAGGACAATATTTTGGAGTCTTGATATATAAAATATTGATATGATCATTTATTTAAGATTGTAAAAATGTTTGTTTGCAATCTAACAAATAGATAACTAAGAGCTTGATAAAATGCTTGTTTTGTGATCAAATAATAACTTATTTAATGACCCAATGCATTTATGTTAGGTTTTCTTTCTTTCTGAAATATAGATTTTAAAGATGAATATATTAATAGACGTATACATTTTATGAAAAATAATTAAGTTGTAGTGATTTAATTTTATTATTATTTTTACATCAGGATTTGTATTAAAAAAAGATTAAATTTGTTAAATTATGTCAATATTGATGAACAATTACAGTATGATTGACAATCATGGTTACATGTGTTGGAGATGTGCATGCTTCTAATTGGTGGAAACGCTGATTAAAATTGATCTGATCAAGTTTATTTGAATTTTTATTTGGAGATGTGCATACTTCTATGGTGGAAACCATTACTTGCAATTAGTACGGTTCGAATAGTTATAGATTATAATTTCCATGACTCCCTCATATATTCTGATTTTTGTATCACCCAAGTCCATATCATGCATCAAGATGGATTCCCGAGAATTGATGTTTCCATATTTTCCATGATCAAGATATTCCTGAGTTGTTGACATGGATTTAACCTTGAATTTGAAATTTTATTTGGTTTGGATGTTCCAACAAGATAGGGATTTATATGATCAAGTCTACGAGTCAAACTCAGCTGCCTCAAACTGCAAACTTGCTCATGGCTTACCTCATCAGCCGCCAACACACTCAAGCTTCATTTGGGACAACTTTTTTGCTATTTCTTAAAGCAGCTTTCTAGTACAAAAAGGAAATTTTTTATACTAAAAAGTTGATTTGAGAAGCAATAAGAAAGCCGTCCCAAACGAAGCCTCAACCACCAATTGCTGACCTCAACGCAAGAACCTGAGAAGAGCACATTCTACCTCTAGCTATTGTAGGAGGGAACTTAGATGTCTAATGCAGCTATCTATAATCCTCCTCTCATAAACATCTTAACATAGACATTGATGACATTATTACTTCAGAGTGCTCCCTGCCATTTCCTTAGACAATACTGTATGAACTTCTACCCATTGGAATTTCACATCATAATACATCATGTCAAAAGCGAATTAACCTTAGGTCTTTCCAACTCAAAGTGGTAAATGAGCAAAAATATCAAGATGTAAAGCAAGAGGTTATTTTTACTGTTGCAGCTTTGTAGTATATCTGTATATTTCAGATAAAGTTAAGACGCAACCAATGCCTATCTACCTTTTGTCAATCTCTTCACTTGGATAAGAGTCTCCGTTTCTCTTGACCTTTCTTACACATAACCTAAAATATCTGTGTTTGTTATGCCGACTTCTAGAAACCATCAACAATACTCTTTTAAATCACAACAACTTTTCCAGAAGCATCAAAAGATTAATTTTTTTAAGCATAAGGAGAAAGGTAAGAAAATAAAGGGATAACCTTTCCTTACAATCCGAAGAGAAAACGAAAATAGATAGAATTTTAACCTGAACTCCACCCTCGCCAAAGCTGCAAGGAACGACGATAGGGCCGACACTGGGCTTTTTGGAGGCGGCGGGAACCTGCAAGCCAAATCCTTGCGCCGGCCGCCGCGAAACACTCCTGCCAGCAGGCACAGCCTTACCCTCGTGTTCTCCGGCGTACTTAAGGAATCCGAAAATTATGGCGATCCTCCGAAGGAATCCCATTGAATCCACCGAGTTTCTCAGAGGGGAGGAGCATCCGATAAAGGTTTCTTATTAAAGGGAGCTGCTTTCTTCGTTTCTCTCCAATAGTAGCAGCTGTGGATTAAAAAACACTTCTTGATCCAGCTTATCTTAACCGATTGATTAAAAATTTAGTATTCCAAGTAAGAATCTGTTAAGACTTTTGTGCACAGTAGATGTAAGTTTTATAATTAAATTCGGTTAGAAGTTAAAAATTCTTATTATTTACATATGGTAAAAATTAAAAAAGCTTTTAAAGAATATTTAAGCAAGTTAATATATTGAGCTAAGAAACTGAATCAAGATATTCTTATATAGTTTTCATCATAAGGTTTAAAAATTAGTACTTTTTTTTGGCAATATTAAAGCTTATGAGGTGAATGATGCAGCTAGAAATTGTTTTAATGGGAGTACAAATAAACTTGTATAATTAAATTGAGGATCATTCAAATTATGATTTTAATAAACTTATGATCAAACTAAATATCTCAATAAGATACACACATAGGCACCATAAATGATTTTTTTTAGTCAAAATGAAAATAAATCAAGGCTTGAGGCATATTGAAAATTGTCTGGTCAAACCCCTCAATTTGAATATAAGCATATAGGATTTGGAGATTGGTTGATCATTCAACTATTTTTTTTTTTTAATAAGCCTCAAGTATTTGATATGCTTTCATTTGGACTCAAATCAAATCATTTTAAAATTTGATTTTTTTTTTTTTTGAGATTTCTATGCATCCATTTATATGATTAATAATAATATTATTATTAATTAAATATATATGATGCACATAAGAAGATTGCTCGATATGAATAGCTATACTATTGATATATCATCAAAAATTATATTGATTGGGCACGAATCTCGAGGCAAAAATCAAGCGGGAAACTTCAAAAATTAAATCTGGGATCACCTGAACTTCGATTTCAGCAAACTTACAGTCAAACTGAGCGTCTCGGAAATACGAACCCAACGACACCAAATTCGACTCAATCCGAACCCAAATGAGTCCAAATCATGGACCCGAAGCGCTGTTGAAAAGTTTGTACCACAATTTGTGTTAACAAACGGTCTCCGAACTTGACATGCTTATAGTAGAATCGAGCGGCTTGACGAGACGAATCCAAAGAGCCAAGATCGCCAAATTCCGACATCACTAAGATATTCAAATATCCATCAAATGGTCCATGATCAAGGGATACAACATCGGCCGTCCATCCGACCACTCCCCTTTACCCGTGATCTCTCACATATTTACGGGTCATGTCACTCCAGAAATCTATAAATAGACCCCTCATTTATCTTGAAAAGGGTTCAAAGAAAGAAGAGAAGAAGAGAATAGAAGGAAGAAGCTCCTCCTCAACCACCGCCGGAGTTTCGTCGGACAACCACCGCCAGAGTTTCGTCGGACCACCACCGTCGGAGTTTCGTTGGACCACCACCGGAGTTTCGTCGTACCACCGTTGGAGCTTCGTCGGACCACCGCTGGAGCTTGCTCGGACCACCACCTAAGGCCCTCACCTTCGCCAGACCACTACCTGAGGCCCTCACCTTCGCCGAACCACCACTTGAGACCCTCACCTTCTCCAAACCACCACCTGATGCCCTCGCCTTCATCGGACCACCACCTAAGGCCCTCGCCTTCGCCATATCACCACCTCAGGCCTTGAGTTCTGTCATACCATTACCTGAAGCCCGAAGTTCTGTCGGTCCATCACCTGCACCCGGACTTCTATCGTACAATTATTACTTGTAATATGATCTCCCTTGGAGGCGAGTCAGCCCATTGTAACCAACTCAAGTTCTAGTGGAATCATTTTCAACTAGGACAAGCCCTATGGTTTTTCCCTTTATTCAGGGCTTTCCACGTAAAAATCTTATATTTTTTGTGTGTGAGCTAGATATCCGTGTAACGCTAAGACGTAGTATTCTAATTCTATCGCCACGTATATTCTAGCCCGCAACAACTATAATATAAAATTTTGTCTTTTTATCCCTAGTGATGTACCCATTTAAATTAAGATTTCGTTTGTGATAGCTTTCTTATTACTTTAAGCATTTTTTTTATTTTTAAATGTTACTTAAGTATAGTTAAAATAGCTCCTTAAAAATTTATATTAGTTAAGAAAAAAAATGGTTTTTAGAGGAAATGGCACATGTAGATCAATTTTCTAAAAAGAAAAAAAAAAATTAAACCAATAGATGGTCGAATTAGGTTCTAAAAAGCATAGTCTTAATTTGAACAAATCCACATTGGTCTAACTTTGGATTATGATTTGAATAATGTTTGAACTTTATTCGTATCCAATTTAAACATTATTTGATCAAATTTGAATCATGTTATAACAAGCCGTATTTGAACAAATTCAAATGTTATATCCAACAAATGGTCGAGTATATTCCAAGCAAGTATGAGAAAAAGTCAACTTTTCAAATAAGTTCATATTGGTCTAATGTTCGAAAATTATTTGAACCTAATTTGAACCCTATTTGTTCAAGTTTGAATTTGGTTATAACAAATATGATGAGAATATTGTTTGAACAAGTTCAAATTTGATTATAATGAGGTTCAGATTGAAATGATAAGTAAATTAATTAAATTACTTATTTTTTTATCATCTTTACTTAAATTTAATTTAGCTCATTTTGTTCTATTGGGAATAAGTTTTTGTTACAAATTAAGAGGTCTTGAATTTATAATTAGCGTATGTGATGTATGTGTGAGTTTATCTTTTTGACCTAAATGCCTTAAAAAAATTAAAATATAAAATTTATAAGAAAATAAAATACTATTTTGCTGAAAAAAAGATGTTCTCCGCATCGATGAAAAATTATTATGTGCGGAGTGCGCACCGTCCGCACAAGTACTGGGTACCTAGCGGTACCCAGCGGTACCGAGTGGTACCTAGCTAGATACTCAATGCTTGTGCGAATGGTTCTCCCCGTCGGCACTATGCACCGAGAGGGCATCGCCGCATATTTTTCTCAAGAAAAGAAATTATCTTTTCATAAATATACGAGAAATTGAATTGCAAGTCATAACTTTACTTGTTTGACCCATTTGTTGAACAGAAAATACACTATCTTGGGGTCTATTTGGTTCGATGTAGGTGTAAAGCCAGTTCAATTAGGTAAAATAAGTTATTTCATTAAAAAATATTAATATAATTTTATTTAAAACCATTTAAATTTTACACATTTTTTGTTTTGAATAATTTATAAATATTTACCTATTAATTTTTCTATTTATCATGTTATTATAATAATTCATTTAACTAAAAAAAAACATTTTATTTTATAATAAATAATAAATAAATCAACTCATGAGCCACTGAAATTAAATTTGTGCTTGAACGTAATTAACTAATCAAGTTAAAACTCAAACTAAGAGTAACTCAAATTCAACTCGATTCATCTTATTTATTTTAAATAAATTTATTTTAAAAATGTAGAGTACATAAAAAACATGCATTTTAAAGTAGTAAATTTATTTGATTAAATGCAAATATAAAACATTAAAATATGTACTTGTTATTTAAAACGTGACAAGCAAGACTGGGCAGTGTAGCTCTCCTTGATTCATTGGCTAGGAGTTTAGCTCCCAACTAAGACGGCCTAGGTTCAAGTTTCGTATATATTATACGTGTTTGAGCGTTGCCCATAATTTTCCAAAAAAGAATAGGCGACAAATCTTGCTTAGATGCAACCCTAATTTTAAAATCATGTGATTTGGAGGAGATATTATTCTGTGGAGATCAGACGCAGATTGTCGTCTGAAGACCAATCAAAATGCACCACATCAATGATACCAAGCACAAGGGTGATATGACGCATTCTAGTTGGTCTTCGAATGGCATCCAGCAGCCGCACATAATAATTAATCGATTTGGAGATCTACAAATTCCTCCAAATTTACTTTACATATCTTTTGCTTAATATCAAGCACCAACAAAAAACAAAAATGCAAAGAAATTAAAGACAATCTACCAATGCAACCAAATAAACAGCATCTTAATAAAGTGAATTTGCATCAAATATTGCAGGAGAAAATTCCATTTTTTCTTTTGGAAAAGCCAATAAGATAGCAGCTCCTAGATATATTTGAACCTGCTACCACAACAAAACAAAACCACCTCACAAAAACAAGTGCAACAAATAAACACTCAGGCAAGTAAATCAAAGTTAAAACCATATCAGTCATAAGAGCAGCAGAAAAGAGAAGGCTTATTGCTCCTTTTCATCGTCAGCAGAGTTGAAGGGCCCATAAATCACCTCCATATAGTGTTCGATGATTCTTACAGTGAGGCCTGGAAATCTATGTGCTGCCTTTGGGCGGAAATCCATCTTAACAAAAGGCCAGCGCATCCTCTCTGCTGCATCACATTCTTCCATTCCATCTCCAATCACGCAGAATCTTACCAAAGGGCCGCTGAACCGCTCTCGAATCCATGCGAAGCACTGCAGCTTTCCTACTTCCCAAGAGCTGTACACTGAGATGCTTAACATTAATCAGCCCAAAGGGTTAATCAAGCAACGAATTCTTAAATATAAGATAAGAAACCAACTCAAACTTCAGAAAGCAAGGAATAGATAAGCAACATTAAATTCAAATAAAAATTCAGTTTGGGCTGACCAAACCCAAAAGCTCTTGAAAATTGGATAGGACTGGCCAATTCGACCAGTTCAATCATGAACCAATCATAAAGCCAGTCCAGTCTATTATAAAAACCAGTTTCGCATTGAAACTGTCAAGTAGTGAATCTAATGGACTTCATGAATAATTCCGTATTACAAGCCTATCTTCAATTTTGAACTTTATATGTATACCCCTCATGAAACATTTAATTAAAAAGGCAAGATATTCATTAAGAATCTATAAAACCAAACTTAGATAGTTGGCATAAAGCTGATGATGATGATAGTTATGATATATGTAGTAAAATATCTTGAGTTCATCCTAACAAGTAACACTGATTTTAGTAGTATAAATGTATCATCCAAAACTAAGGTATCAATAATAATTGAGTAATTAATTTAAGAGTTCTCAATTTAGTGTTTTTAAGTGAAGTTTAACAACCCATTTGAGATTGCCACCCCTATGCAACTAGCTTCCCATGCAGTAACTTCAAAGTGAAATTCAGTTGCATGGGGTTGTTACCTAGCCTAATGGCACTTGGCAGATCAGAAATCGAGGGAAAAAAGGGAGTCAACCCTGCTGCTTCTGCTCTTCATGGATTGTAGCCAATAAGAGAGAAAGAAAAGGGATGATGAGGGCCAATTTTTGGAGAAAGAAAAATTTGATAATACTGGTTGACATATATAGTGAAGTTAGATTGATGAAAGCTTTCATTTCCACCAAAAAATAACGATTTTAAGATCAAACCAATTATGTTGAGAAATTTCAATGTGTCACAATACTCATGCAATGAGTAGACACAAAGATTTCATTACATCCTATCATTTGCAACAATAGTGCAAGTAGTTTGTTAAACCCGTATGACCATATCAAAATAGCATGTATTTCTCCTGATTTAATGGCAGAAGATTTAATTTGCTGGAAATGATAGGGATAATCTTCTGATACGTTGATGCCTTGATGGGAAGTTTTTAACCCTCACAAGTTTGAGGTCATAAATTAGCTGCAATCTTATCAGCAACTCAACAACAACCCATTAGAAGTAAAAGCGGCCTTATAAGACCAATAAGGTAAATTTAAAACAAATTTACATGAAATAAATGAAATCATAAAGTAATATCAATTACAGAAATATAAACGCAGGTTGTGGCAAGTGTAATTATAAAAATCTCTAATTCTGAAAAACATTTGCACAAAGTTAAATACTTCAAAAGCGAAATAAACTAATGAGAACAAGTAGTAAAGGATGCTAACCATTTTCATAAACTATATGATCATCCAAATGAAAGAGCATGCACTTGACGAGACTTGGAATTAGGGATCCAGACGTAACCAATACATTGATGTCTTTGCATTTAGTATCCATGTTATCATATGTATTTTCAGATGATGAAGGCTGAGAAGCATCGGTTTTATTTCTGCCAGAAGTTTGATCCAGTAAAGCACGTGCTGCAATATAACAGAAGCAGAATTGAAAGATCAAATGTTAATACTTCGAGGTTCCTGTCCTTAGTTCAGATCAACATCTTACGTCACTAATAGTTCTCCAAAAAAGTCTCTTACAGCTATCATGAAACTATATTGGGCAACTTTAAAATAATACTATGAAAGCTAATGTGAACCAGAACTAGAACGAAACAATAACTACATAAATTCACTAATAAGCAAGCAGCCACAGCCTTAAAGTGTTTGTCGAGTTTGAATTGCTTTATCACTATGGAAACATAGTAGATTATTTCCACAGTAATGCGGATTATAGTACTAAGAGTTCAATTGTTATGATCATTATCCATTTTATAGTATTCCTTATGTTTTGAATTCATTCATAAGATTTTCTTCAAAGATGCTTTAAGTCCATCGCTTGGACTTTCTATTTGATGCTAAACCGACAGATGTGGAGTCACAAATTAGAAGTAAACAAAGATTATAAGAACGTTGAAAGATAAAAAATAATAAAGAAGTTTAGTTTACTTAAATATTTGCAAGTCAACCAAACATGAACTCTTAAAAAAATTGCAGAAGCGAACTTATGATGAGTGTTTGATCTGGTTAGATTACACAGAGGAATCAACGAGTATACAATTGATTTGATATGGACTCAAGAGCTCATTGCAACTAAGCATATCAAGGGTATTGCCAGAAAAAAAATCTGAATTGTAGTGAGGGTAGTCATAAATTCCAGTAACCAACCACATATTTACAAGTAGTTAGCTGACGATATCCATCAGCTCTTAAAATACTTGACCGCATAACTAATCATATTTTAGAGATGATCAACGACATAAGTAAAGGGATAAGAGAATTATGTTCACATCTTGCATAAAAAATAATAATAAGCAATTTTGCCTAGTCAATAGTGTATTCCAACTTCATGCTTTCAATAAATTGCTTCAAATTCTTTTTTAAGTCCACTAGGAGTGTTAATAAATGATACAACATAAGCTTGACTTAAAAATCTATGCTCATATTGATCCAATTTAATTTTAAATCAAGTGTGGATTTGCAATATTAACTCGATTAATTTTGGGATTGGGTCGGACAAAAGCCTAGTATATATTAAAGTTATTAAGGATAGGTATGTAGGAACTTTAACTTGTGTTGAAACACAAGGTGGTTTGACCAAGTATTTTCCTATTTTAATTGGATTAAATCAAAGATCAGCTTTAAGCCTATATCTTTTTTGCTTTAGTCATCAATGTTCTTACTAGACATTTGCAAGAGGATGTACCATGGTGTATGCTTTTTGCTAATGATATTCTTCTTGTTGATAAGATTAGAGAGAAGTTGAAGGAAAACTAAATTGTGGAGGTCAAACTTAGAGTATAAAAGTTTTCATTTAAGTAGATCTAAAATCAAATACATGGAGTATAATTTTCATAGTAATAAATCTAGTGAGGTGATTGAAACTTTAGGCGATCAAGTCATTAAAAAAAAGTATAAGCTTTAGATATCTCGGGTATATACTTCAAAGTGATTGTGAAATGTATGAGAATATTATTAGTATAATTCAAGTTGGATGGTTGAAGTGAAGGAATGCATCGGGCCTGTTGTGTTATAGGGAAAGTATCCCTCAAACTTAAGGAAAAATTCTATAAGATGATGGTAAGACCAGTAATGCTTTATGGGGCAGAATGTTGGTCATTAAAAAAGAAGCATAAAATTAAGTTGAATGTTGCAAAGATGAGGATGCTCACATGAATGAGTGGCTTTACTCTTAAAGATAAAATGTGCAAATGAGTATATACATGAAAAGGATGGAGTAGCTCCAGAGGCGAATAAGATTATGAAGAGTTGCCTTACTGGTCATAATAAAATGTCGGCCTTCCGATGACCCAGCTAGGAGAGTAGATGTATTAGATCCGGTCTGTGTTAAGAAAGGTAGAGGTATACCTAAAAGACTTAGTTATAAAGTATTAGAAATGACATTTTTTTATTAAAATTAAATGACAATTTTACTCTTAATAAGACAAAATGGAGAAAAATGTTTCATGTAGCCGACCCAACGTAGTGTGATAAAGTCTTGATTTATTGTTGTTGGGTAGGACGAAAGCCAAACATTGACATAGTTAATATCCAAGTTTGGGTTAAAGAAGTTGTGCTCTGGTTAAATAGCTAGTGGTCAATTTCAACGAGGGACATGTTTAAGTTAATTGAGTCATGTTGATCCAAAAAAAGTGCATGATTCATATAATAAACAAGTTAAACGAGTCATGTTGGGATGAGGCAGGTTCAAGTCTAGTCGAATTCAATTCAAACATTTTTACCCATATAATAAACAAGTTGGATTCAAGTCATATTGATTAAAGTCAAGCAAAATCAAGTTAGGTCAGGTGGATTCGAACTCAAACCCGAACCCTACACGTTAACCCAAATTAACATACCCTAAGATCAACAATATGATTCATTTGTGACTAATTTGAATTGTTCTAAATAAGAAATGCCCACTGTCTACCTTGATATACAGATAACACCATGTTCATCTCCTTAGAATAAAATCATGTTAGCCTCCAACTCCATCTAAGAAAATCCATTGTTTTATGATCCTTATAAGCAGCAGAATCGAAAGATGAATGATTTCAAAAACAAATGCTATTGCAATTCTCAAAATCTATACTCATCGAAAATGCAGAGTATTTACGTTGAGATGAGCAAATTAATATTCTGGGTATGAATTTTACATTAATTTATGTAATTTTGTTTTAGTAGTTATATCCTTTAATAGTTTAGTTTCTCTCTTAATATGTGATGATCACTAAGCAAAATGAGTGGTCTGCTCTTCCCCAAATTGATTCTATATTATGTCCTCTGTTTAGTTCTAGCCTACAGTTGTTTTTATATTGGTGAGCAATCAATCCTCAATTGAGCTATCTCTCTTTGTTTGTTGGTTATAGGTTAGCATGCTTTTGGGCCTTCAATTGGGCTGTTGATCAATTCTATAGTTTTTTGGTCTTATCCTGTTGGACTGTAAATTACCCCTGTTGATTTGGTCCTTTGGGTGTTGTAGCAAGTCGTGATTTGTCACTCCTTGTGTGTTTTACTGTCACATATATTGATAATAGGATTTATTAGCTGCAAAATTTCACTGACTTTTGGGTTTGAACCAAGGTTTTAAAAATTGAATTGGACTGGCCGGTTCAACCGATTCAATCGAGAATTGGCCGAGTGGCCGATCGGGTCAAACTATTAAAGCTTCTTTGCAATCGAACCAGATAAAAAACATCTGAATCGCCATTTGAACTGAGAAACGGGCGAACTAACCGCATTTCAAAGAATTGGCCGGTTCAAAATGCTATGTATATGAGCAGTTGATCGCAAATCCACGGGTTAAAATTTAACTTTGGAAAAACCTAATTAATTAAACTTTATTAAAACTAAAACCCTAACTCAAAATGAGTTATTTCCTCTCCTAGATCGCCAGTCGCAACCCTCTCCTGTTCCAATTTCTCGAGTTTCTTCCCTCCATTGAATTCATCAGTGTTGCAGCTCACACTATCGTCGCATTCCGTCGTAGGATCGCCCCGTCGATTGCATTATCGTTCAGCTCGTGCAATCATGCTTCCTTCGTCAGCCGACCTTTTGCTTTGTAAGATTTGAGAATTCTTCAACAAACTTGAAGTTGTAATCATTCCTTTATATAGCTGTTGTAGATTTATATTTGTAATGGATGGGATTATTACACTAACTTCTGTTGTTGTGGTGGTTATCAAATATCTGTGGTCAGTGCTTAGATTGCTTATGTAGTTTTTGTATTAGCAAGTTCTAATCAATTCCTTTTATGGCTGAAAAGCTTAAGCTGAAAAATCAGTGCTGAGTGTTTCATGGTAGAGTTATTTGTATGATATTAAGTTCTTTCATGCTCAGAAATTCTTGTAGACAAGTAACCGCTTCAAATAAAATCTAATCTTACAAAAGTTTGATAGTTAAGCTGTTGAAGTAGTTGTGGTGAAGCAATAGTAAATAGTGCTCTCTTTGACTGCTAATGTTATTAATTGTGATATATCAACAGCACGAAGTGAGTCTCGGTTAATGTTATCATCATCATAATTACTTTATTCCAACTACTTGATGTAGGATTTACCTATTCTTTTCTCTATTCATTTCTATCAAGTGTTGCATGTTGATTGATCACTCAAAAAAGCCAAATATTTCCCTCGAGAGCCTATTTATGCTAAGTAAAGAACTTGAGAGTAGTCTTTTTCCGGAGGTAGATTAATTTTGATTAAATCAGATTTTTCATATGTTTTTCATATGTTGTGCCATGGTTTATTTAGAGTTTGGGTAGAGATTTCTTATAGGCGCCCCCATAGTTAATAAAAAATATTAAACACACAAGCTATGCTATTCATCTTAGAATCTTAAGTAAATATATGATATAAATTAAAACCCACAAGAAGAACAAAGTAGGAGGTTTTGTTGAGCCTTCTAGTTAGCAAAACCCTTCTCCCATCATTATATTAACTCAAATCGTTTTATGATATCTTTTTAGGTAGAGGCAGACCTAAAAAGACTTGGTTAGAAAATATTAGGAATGACCTTTCTTTATTAGATTTAATAGGATACAATGGAGAAAAAGGATTCATGTAGCCGACCCCACGTAGTGGGAATAAAGGCTTGATGTTGTTGTTGTTATTTATAGCTTTAACAAAGCTGATGGGAAAGCTTCTTCTCTTTCAGGGGTATGTTGTTTATTTTACACATTTCATCATACTGCTTGTTGACCTTGATTTTGCCCAGACCCGGGCCCAGGGTCAACCTGGTTGACCAAGTCAACCTAGGTTGACCTACTAGGCCTTTTGAGCCCAAATCAATTTTAAATCGATTTGAACCTATTCTCTCCCTCATCCCTTGACCCCCCTTGACTGGTTTGACCAAGTCAAACATGGACTTGGTCAACCATGGCTCTAAATAGCTCTTAATCACATATTTAAGTGAAAGTTAATGACCCATTAATGCAATTAAAAGCCTCCAAACATTTCAAAGTTTGAAACCACGGCCAAACCTGATAGATTTCCCTCCAAATTCAACAAGGATTTGATCTTGGCCGTTCATCTTAGGTCTAGAGGCTTTAAATATTAAAAATCAAGTATATTTTTGGATCTTTTTCGTCTTGCTCCCTCTTCCAAGCCTTAGAATCCTCTGAGATTTCGTGTGAGCACCCCTGGAGAGTTTCCAACATCTTCCCCGACCAGATCCCAGGCGTCCTAGGCTTGCACGGCGGCGAGAAATCCGGCGAAATCGAAGCCAAGAAGCTTTCGGGACTCCTACCGCTCGATCCAAGGAGATTCGGAGCTCGAGGTCAAGAGAAGAAATATTCCTTGCAGCTTCCACGAGTCCAACATGCCTAAGAACGCAAAAATCCGACGGTTAGATCTCTCAAAAATCCTTAGAATAGATCACATAGCTTCGGGTTAAATAGCTTTCGAAAAGCTGATTATTTTCCAAACGGATTTTCCCTCATGATTTCTGTTCATGTATAGGACTTGTGTTTAAAATTTCGCGACGTTTCGTTGAGTATCGAGTGAGAACGAAGCGAAATACTATTCTAGGGTTTCGGTTTAATCTATTTGAACTAGATGAAATCCTGACCGTTGATCTGCAGATCGGACGACTCTTAATCCACGCCTACGTGGATAAGTGAGTGGCGCCTTGATTGCTGCATGATGCGGCAATCATTGCAATCCAACCCGACGACACCAAGTATCGCACCAAGGGATTTTCAGGGATTTTCAGGGATATTTGTTTATTCTAATTGTTTTTGTAAGCCTATTTTCACTTAAAAATTCATAGAAAATTCGTTTTTGCTCCGTTGTTTTACGCACAATACCTCATTTTGTTCGTATTTTCATCCCCTACATTTTAAAATTATTTTCTATTAAAAATATTTAATATATTTTATTTTATTATAAAAACAGTAAAAGTACTATTTTAAAAATATTTTAAAATTATTTTATTATTATTATTAAATTATAATAATATAGTTTTAATTATAGTATTAATAATTATATTATTTTTAAATCATTTTTGTCACTGTTTTAGTATTAGATTATTACTATTATTATTATTATTATTATTATTACTATTATTTATTAGTATTATATATATATATATATTCTCTAATATATTATTATAGTAATTATCTATTTAAATTAATTTTGAAATTATTATAATTATTACTTTAATAGTCTAGTTACTGTTTTATGATTATTTTTATTATTATAATTATTACTTAATTATTTTGAGATTATTTTAATTATTTATTTCTATTTTCTATAATTATTTATTTTAACTACTCTTTAATAATATTTAATTAGTAAACTAATTTAACTATCTAATATTTTAATGAATAATCATTATTTTATCTTATGATTTCAGAAGTTTCATTATTTTAAATTAATCTTAGTTTATAATTATTTTTAAAATACTCTTATTTTAAAACTATTTTAAAATTTACCCTTTATTGAGTTTAAACTTACAAAAATCATAACTTTCACGTTTTAAATCGGATTTCGGCGTGCGACCCCTCGTTCTTTTCGGAAAAATGTGTACTTTATTTTAAAATTTCCTTTCTGGTTTTCTGGACAGATTTCTGTTTAGATTTGCTTATGGGTCAGAGTAAAGATGTGGACGGCGAGCTCCCGCCATGCACGTATGGTAGCTGAGTTTGGGCCAGTTGAGCATCCATAGAAGAAGTAAAATAATAAGCGACATAGGGAGCATATACTCCAATAATGCCAATGATGGCATGCGACTTGGCATATCAATTCAATCCTCCGAATCCGACAATCGATGACAAGTATTATCCCAATATTATAATAATTATTTTTAAATTAAAAATTATTTTCAAACTATTTTGAAAGCCTTGATTGAGTGACCAGTGGTTCTCCCTTATATTTATGTAGATATCAATTGAGCTATTTTTAATCATATTATTTTCCAAAGGATTATATATGTATATTTAGGTATTTTTAGTTATTTTGAAATTACCTATTTTATTAAACCCTAATTTTTGGAGATCCACTATGCATGGAATTTTAAACATAGAGTCTATGTGTGAAGAGCAATCATGGGGGAGTGGATTAGTGGGTGATTGATTTCCAATCATTCACTAATCCCTTCGTTAGGTGTCTTTCCTTTCCCTTTTGTTGTAGTTTGCATGTGTAGGATGCACCACCACTTAGTTTAGGCTCTCCTAGATCTAAGGACATGACGTGTTTACTGCTTTTATATATTTCCCATGCATTTAATATCTTGAGGGTTAGTGTAAAACTCTATTTAAACCCATATAACGTAGTGACACCTTAAGGACAAAAATTAAGGATCCGTCTAGCAAACTTAGAAATTTCTAGAAGCTATAGTAGATCATTGATTGACATGAAAACTTCAAAACTTAAACTTAGGGACATTATAAACCTTACAGAATTTTCTAGGAATTTTTAGGGCTTGTTAGACCTCTTAACGAACCAACCCTAATTAATCTGCTAAATAGGTCCCCGAGACCTTCTAAAAATTACAATAAATCCATTTTAGGTCAGAAAATTACCTACCATAACTCAAACTGACCAGAATCTGACCATTGACTTTCGATAAATAGGGTTCCTTAGTTTGACTCTATGTTGACCCTTAATTTGACCATAGGTGAAAATTACCTTTTTGTCCCTAATAAATTATTAAAAATTATTAAAAATTCCCAAATTTTCTCCAAATACTTAGGATCACTTTATCAGGTCATCTCTGACCTTTAGGGAGTGATTCAAATCTGTTTGGAGCTGATTTGGATCAAAACCTCAAAATCAGTCCCTTTAATGGATCATTTAGAAAATTCCATAAATGCCCTGGATTTATAAAATTCATATCTAATTGTAGAAAATTCCAAATTAGGTAAACTCACTTGCATGAGACTTCTATTAGGGTATAGTATTTATTAAAAATATTAGATTTCCAGAAAATGGCCTAGATTAGAAAATCAACTTTTTGGTCAACCGTAGACCGTAGTTCATTTAGGGCCCGAAACTTAGAGAAAATTCATAACTTTGGATAGGAAACTCCAATTTCAATGTACTACCTGGCTAATTACTCCTCTTAAGGTCTAGTATTTTCCTAAGGTGTTAGGAATTCAAAACCTGGCCTATTTCCCATAGTGACTTTTTGGACCCTTAGCTTAGTTCATAGAAGAACCCGGAACTTTCTAAAATTGGCTAATACTATTTTAACTTTAAATATCATTACCCTAAGCTTTTAAAACTGATCAACAAACTAAATTAACTAAAATGGACCCTAATCCATTAATATTTGAATTTCAATTAAAATTTCCTTTTCTGGCCTACAACAAACCCGAACTGTAGGCAATTTTAACTAACTACCCTGCTTGGGACCTATCCAAATCACACAAACCTTACACACATATAGAATTGTTTGCTATGACACCACTTTTAGATCTAGGTTAGGCCGCTGGGTTTTATTTTTCTGCTGTGCCGGAGCTTTTCAATGATTTTCACTGCATGTTGTATGAAATTGAATTGGTATGTTTGCTTACTTTTACTGCACTGTGGATGATGTGATGAGCGCTAGGTTTACCCCTAAGTTAGGAACGTTATACATATATATACTGTTCTTCCGTACAGGTGGCCATGCTCAAGCTAATAAAATGGGGGAACCGTTATGATTTATAATATTGTCTTATGTAGGTGCTTGTTCAGCCCCCCTAAATAAATGAGAGATAAAAATAATTATAACTGCTACAGGTGGACTGCTTAACCCTCATAATTAAGAGCATGGCTTGACACAGCTTCAATGGGTTGAGCTTTAATTTTATATATAATTTGCTTATGATTTTTTATTAGGATAACCATGCAGGGAGTCTAGAATTTTCTTTTTTTCAAATGGATGTAAAATTTGTAATAATAGTTAAGAGTTGTGAAAATGCACTCTGAGTGGGATATTCTTATCCAACTCGAATTCCAAAAGAAGGCATCCCTAAAGGAGAGAGTCTTCTTCCATTTGGAAGATCGAGTTGGATGGCTTTAGATATCCAAAGAGAAAAGTCAATCATCCCCAAAAGGGAGAATTGTCTCTTCGTTTGGATATTCAAGCCACGACGGATCCAAGGAATCTAAGGAGGAAAGATCCAAGGAGTCCAAGGAGGAGAGTTCCAAGGAGTCCAAGGAGAAGAAGACACCCAGAAGACTGAAGACCAATATCCCACTCAAAGTCATTTGCGTCTGTCATAGGCTTAGAAATCCGGGTTGTTGGCAGTGGTGCCCGACCACTTTACTTTCTGCATATCTGGGTTGTAATAAGGGCAATTTGTCTATGGTCATTTAATTGATTATTTTTGAATTTATATTGATGTGTTTACCTGATTGCGCAGTAGAAATTGCCTGTTTTTCTTAGGTTTCTTTTTTGCATGACGCTTTTGTTTTCGCCTGGATTTCGTTGGGCTCTCTAAGGACTATAAATTTTTTTTTTACTAATAACCAAAATTTAATATTTAAGTTTTAAATAATTTAGAAACTTAACGAACCTAGGGAATTGCCGGAACCGTCCGGGGTCGCATGCATATTACTGCATCCTTCTTTCCTTGTTATAAGACATCTCCCTGCCTACGGGTAGAGTCCGGATAATCTGGCCTATGAGGATAAAGTGTCGGACCTAGGGAGACCTAGTCTTTTCAAAAAATTATTTTCTATAAGCTTGTTTTTAAAACTCTATAGCATTCATGAGCTGACGTTTCAACTAGCATGCATTGCATTAGTAACCAACTAAATAAAATTTAATTGCATTAGCTATGAACATCTGATCCACATAAGTCTAGGACCACTTAGGAAATTCTCTAGATGTCGGTCATATTTTCAAAGAACTGTACCACCCACCCATCTTTCATAACTGACTTGATAGCATGGTTTTAAAGCGATTAGGTGGTTAGCTGGCTCCCCAATGCAGGCCGGGGTAAGTCCAGGTTTTGCACTGCATTAACTAGGACACGGGTCTTAGTGTTTCGTAGAACACTAAGCCCAACATAGATTTAGAATTCGAGGCTATTACATTCGGTCTCGTAGTATGCCTTAAATAGTAGGTAGGTCCCTTCCTTTCAGGGACTATAAATCCTACTTATCCGCGTCACAGGATGACGCCACCTCCATCTCTTCTCTCACGCATGTGATTGAGTGCTTAATTTTTTTTCCCAGTTTCTCCCTAGTGCCCTAGAGCCTCCGAATGCTGGTATGAGCCACGCATGTTGATTGAGCCTCTTTGAGACCTTTCTTTCCTTTAAGTATGATTTTCTAATCTTCTGTAATACCACGATCTGCTCCAGAATCGTCCAGGACGATCTGGGATCGTCCTGGGACGATCAGTGGAAGTTCAGCTCCAGATTTTGCCAGTTTTGCTCCAGGTGCTGTTCTGCAGGCATCGTCCAGGCCGATTGGAGACATCGGCCAGGCCGATTGGCACTGTAGAAAATATCGTCCAGACCACAGCCCTGGGAAGATTTCAGGCCGATCCATTTGGTCGGATCGTCCTGGGACGATGCTGCGATCGGTCGGGCCGATCTGTGTATTATAAAGCTGATTTCAGTCGTTTTGAAGAGAGAGAAAATCAAAATTATAATATCTGAATTACTGTTCTGAGGAGAGAGAAAAAGAAGTTTTGGGAAAAGTTGATTTCGGGAAGACGCGGAGCCGTTTTCGATCGAAGTGACTGTTGAGGAATTTGCTGTACACGAGGTAAGGCACATTCCATCTTTCTCAATTTTCAGTTCCGTCGTGTTTGGCGGTATTTTCTGTTCGGATTTCGTTTTCGTTACGGTTTTTCGGCCGTATCTTTTGATTGGTTCAGTTTTTACCGCGTAAGTTTCTGTATATGGTTGACGTGCCGAGTGTGCACATTTTGGTTATTTTCCGAAGATTTTTGTCCGGGTATTTTTGATTCGGAGATGTTTTTCGTAGACTACAATTTTCTGTGAAATTGTAAATGCTCTGTGCAGTAGAATAAATGTTCTGGAATATGCTTATCTATATTCTGTGCGAATTCGGTAAATTTTCTTTGCAGGAAATTTTGTGTAAATTCTGTATACTGCCGTTGTGCTGCCCGATTTTTGGGTAATTTCTGATTTGTCCGGATTTTCTCTGAATTGATATGCTATCTGTATATGCTATAAAAAGGGAGTTATAAGGGGTCTGAATCCTATGAGATTCAGTTAGCGAAATGGGAAATCTGAAATGAGCTCAAATCTGAGATCTGATATCTGTTCTGTTCCGGATCCGATGAATTCTGTTCTGGTGCTATAAGCACATCTGTTTTGGTGCCGTGAGCACAAAGGGAGACATAAGGGGCCTGGATCCTATGAGATTCAGTCAGTGTCTGGGAAGGGAGGCATAAGGGGCCGGAATCCGTAGAGATTCCGTCTGTGTCAGGACATTTAGCTATGAATGACATATGTATCTGTTCTGTTTTCGGTATCTATTCTGTATACAATTGTGATTCTGTTATGATCTGATCTCTGTATAATTCTGACTTTGTTGATTTATTCTGTTCTGTGATCTGATCTGTACGATTCTGATTCTGATTTGATATCTGTCCGTATAAGTTCTGATTTCTGATTCTGTTCCGATTTCTGATCTGATTTCTGTCTGATGAGTTTGGTTTTGATTTCTGAGAATTTAGATTGGTGGTTTGTTGCTTTGCTGAGCTGTTGAGCTCACCCTTGCTTTCTGGTGATTTTCAGGTTCTGGGAAAGGCAAGGAATTTCAGGATTAGTTCAGAGTCTGATCAGTATAGATACTTTTGTACTTTTGATTTTTGTACAGTCATGGCTTTTCTGTTCTGTCTTTCTTTCTGTTTAAAAGCCATGTACTGTTCTGTAGATGATTATTTTGAGGAAATGAAAAGATAGATGTTTTGTTCCGCTGTGTTTGATGTTTTTAGTAGCTCTGTTGTTCTGTGTGTGTCTGTTGAGTTAATTATTTGGAAGATCAGTTCAGTAACCTAATCCAAAGCCAGATCCTGGATAAGAAATGGCTAGCTCCGTCGCGATCCGGCTCGGGCGGGATCCGTCCCCGTCGGGTTGGGTCGTGACAAGCTTTTGTGGTATCAGAGCACTGGTTTTGGAAACAGGTTGGATTGTAAAACAGAGCTCTAGGAAGTGATCAGTGAGTCTGTCTGGGGTAATTTTGGGTCGTTTGGCTTTTTATTGTGTTGTTTTTGTGATAGTTTTCCGGATTTTCTGGATTTTTCTGTATGGATCAGCCAGACCCAGACATGACAGACGGTCAGAGTGCCGATCAGGCAGCACCAGTGGGGAGTACAGCCCCAGTGGTCGGTGCTGACACACTTTCTCAGTTTGCTTCGCTTGTTGCTCAGATGATGAGCGAGACTCAGAGCAGAGCTTCTACTGTTAGATCTGAGGACATTGATCGACACCTGCAGTTATTTTTGAGGTTGAAGCCTCCGAGATTTGAGGGCGCCGTTGAGCCCAGAGCAGCCGAGGAGTGGCTGAGGAGATTGGAAAAGACTTTTGACGGGATGCAGTGTCCTGCAGACAGGAAGGTTCCGTTGGCAGTTTTTCTGTTGGACGGAGAGGCTGAGCACTGGTGGGATGGCCAGCAGGCAGCCAGATTTCAGGGTAGACTGAACTCTTTGATCACTTGGGAAGAGTTC
This sequence comes from Dendrobium huoshanense, assembly GCA_016618105.1. NCBI lineage: Eukaryota > Viridiplantae > Streptophyta > Magnoliopsida > Asparagales > Orchidaceae > Dendrobium > Dendrobium huoshanense. The sequence goes on from CM028356.1 coordinate 6,134,690, forward strand.
ACCGAAGTGTTCCGAGACTGGTTTGTTCCCCTTTCTGCACGACAGCAGATGCAGGAGAGTTTTCTGAGGCTTGTTCAGGGGAGCAAGACGGTGATGCAGTACGAGGCTGAGTTTACTGCATTAGCCAGGTACGCTCCGCAGCTGGTCAGCACTTCTGCTGAGAGGTGCTACAGATTTCTGAGAGGATTACGAGACACTTTGAGGCAGCCTTTGATACCATTCAGGATCACTGATTTCTCTGAGCTTGTGGAGCGAGCTCGTCTGATTGAGAATGACATGACGACTACTCAGCAGCGGTGGACTGCGAGTAGGAAGAGATTTGGAGGTGATAATTCTGGCAGTGGTTCCTCTGGAAAGAGGAGATTTGTTTCTGGTTCTGGATCTGGAGATTCCAGAAGGAGCGGAGGATCGTCTGGTACTGCTACCAGTACGACTAGTTCTGGATCTGTCAGTATGGCACCTGTGTGCCAGAGTTGTGGACGGCGACACCATGGCCAGTGCTACAGGATAGCTGGTCTTTGTTTCAGATGTGGTCAGCCGGGACATAGGATTGCAGAATGTCCACAGACTGGATTTGATCAGCGTTTTGAGCAGCGATCTGAGGGCTTAGTCAGACCTGTTGGTTCAGCAGCAGGAAGACCGAGGACTGTTCCTCCTTGCCCTGAGGGATTTACTGGTAGAGGTGGTGGTTCTAGTTCTGCACCACGGAGACCACCTACGATTCAGAGGGAGCAGAGTAGTTCTGTTGCTTCAGCTCCTGTTCCAGTTCAGCCACGAGTTTACAGCCTGAGTCAGCAGGAGGCTCGTGATGCTCCGGATGTTGTGACAGGTACGGTTTACATTTCTGATCAGCCCTGTCGTGTTTTGTTTGACTCTGGAGCGAGTCATTCTTTTCTGTCCGAGCACTGTTTTGAGATTTTACATTTGGATTCGATGGTTTTACCGGTTTCTTTGTCTGTGATTTTACCGGCTGGGAATCCATTGATTGCTCGACAGTTTTGTTTGTGTGAGATCGAGATTTCTGGCAAGAAGTGGAAATCGAGTTTGATTCGATTGCCGATTTCTTCGTATGATGTGATTCTGGGCATGGATTGGCTGAGTCAGTATGAGGCTCAGATAGACTGTCTGAAGAAGCAAGTGAGTTTGCTTGTGGCTGGAGAGAGAGTTGTATTTCAGGGATTACGAGGTGTTCTCTCCAGTCTGATTTCGGCGTTGGAGGTGAGCAGAATGTGGAAGAAGGGATGCCCAGTATTTTTGGCTTCGGTGCGGGATCTGAACCTGAAGGTTGGTTCTGTTTCTGAGATCCCTGTGGTACGGGAGTTTGCTGATGTTTTTCCTGGAGTTGGTTGGTTTACCTCCGGATAGAGATGTGGAGTTCTCTATCGATGTTTTTCCGGGTACAGCTCCTATATCGAAAGCTCCGTACAGGATGGCACCGAAAGAACTATCTGAGTTGAAAGTTCAGCTTCAGGAGTTGGTTGACAGAGGTTTTGTACGTCCTAGTGTTTCTCCTTGGGGAGCACCTGTTCTGTTTGTGAAGAAGAAGGACGGTACACTCCGTATGTGTATTGATTACAGAGATTTGAACAAGGTCACAATCAAGAACAAGTATCCTTTGCCTCGAATTGACGACTTGTTTGATTAATTTTCCGGATCTTCAGTATTTTCGAAGATTGATTTGCGATCCGGATATTATCAGGTGAAAGTGAAGGAAGTTAATGTTGTGAAGACAGCTTTCAGTACTCGGTACGGGCACTATGAATTTTTGGTTATGCCTTTTGGGGTAACCAATGCGCCTGCAATTTTCATGGATTTGATGAACCGAGTGTTCAGGGAGTATTTGGATCAGTTTGTGATCGTCTTCATTGACGATATTCTGGTATATTCTGCATCTGAGGATGATCATGCCAGACATTTGAGGATTGTGTTGGAGACTTTGAGGAGGCATCAGCTGTATGCCAAGTTCTCCAAGTGTGAATTCTGGCTGAAAAGTATTTCATTTCTGGGGCATGTGATTAGCGGAGAAGGTATTTCTGTAGATCCCCAGAAGATTCAGGCAGTTGCTGATTGGCCAAGGCCGACTACGGTATTTGAGGTACGTAGTTTCTTGGGCATGGCCGGGTATTATAGGAAGTTTGTGAAGGGATTTTCGCAGATTTCGACTCCTCTGACGAGATTGACTCAGAAGTCAGTTCCTTTTGTTTGGACACCGGAGTGTGAAGCTAGTTTTCAGAGATTGAAGGATTGTTTGACTTCAGCTCCAGTGTTGGCACTTCCGTCAGGTACGGAAGGTTTTCAGGTGTTCAGTGACGCTTCACTGAAAGGATTGGGATGTGTTCTGATGCAGCATGGTCAGGTAATTGCTTATGCTTCGAGACAGTTGAAACCACATGAGAAGAATTACCCGACGCATGATCTGGAGTTAGCTGCAGTTGTTTTTGCTTTGAAGATTTGGCGTCACTATCTGTATGGCGTCAAATGTGAGATTTTTACTGATCATAAGAGCCTGAAGTACATTTTTACTCAGAAGGATCTGAATTTAAGGCAAAGACGGTGGCTCGAGTTGATCAAGGACTATGACCTGACTATTCAGTATCAGCCTGGGAAGGCTAATGTGGTAGCGGACGCTCTGAGCAGGAAGTCTTTTGGATTCTCAGGTATTCAGCTTACCTGTGATGACTTTCTGATTCGTGATTTGGAGAGATTGCAGTTGGAGGTGATTTCCTCCAGTGAGTTGGAGTTGGCTCAGATGAGTATTCAGTCTTCTTTGGAAGCACGGATTCAAGAAGCCCAGAAGTCAGATTCTGAGTATTCGAAGTTGATTGTTCAGATTGGATCTGGTAAGACTCCTGAACTTCGAATTTCTGATTCTGGTGCTATTTTCTGTAAGAACAGGTTGTGGGTACCTGTGTTTGGAGATTTGAGGCGGGAGATTCTGTATGAATCTCATCATTCAGGCTACACTGTTCATCCAGGCAGTGGTAAGATGTACGCTGATATGAAGCTTTTGTTCTGGTGGCCTGGGATGAAGAAGGATGTGGCGGAGTTTGTGTCGAGATGCGAAGCCTGTTAGTTGGTGAAGGCAGAGCATCAGCGACCAGGTGGACTGTTACAGTCGTTGCCTATCCCTGAGTGGAAATAGGAGGAGGTAACGATGGACTTTGCGATGGGTTTTCCTCGATCTAGACAAGGACATGATGCCATTTGGGTAGTTGTAGATCGATTGATGAAGTCAGCCCATTTTCTTCCGATCAGACAGACGGATTCAGTTGATCGCTTGGCACAGATTTATGTGAAGGAAATAGTCAGATTGCACGGTGTGCCTCGTGTGATCGTATCTGATCGAGATGGACGTTTTACTTCCAGACTTTGGAAAGGCATTCAGCAAGGCTTGGGTACGAAACTGCATTTCAGTACAGCCTTTCATCCTCAGACCGACGGACAGTCTGAGAGGACTATTCAGGTGCTGGAAGACCTGTTGAGACTTTGTGTTCTGGACTTTAGCGGAAGTTGGGAGGATCATATTCCGCTGATTGAGTTTGCCTATAACAACAGTTTTCAGTCCAGTATCGGTATGGCACCGTACGAGGCTTTGTATGGCAGGAAGTGTCGTACTCCTTTGACTCTGACGGAGGTCGGAGATAGACAGGCTTTGGGTGCCACTTTTGCTGATGAAACTGCTCAGAAGATCAATTTGATAAGAGAAAGATTGAAAGCTGTTCAAGATAGACAGCAGAAGTATTACAATCAGAAGCATAGATTTGTTGAATTTCAGGTTGGTGACTTTGTGTATGTCAAAGTCAGCCCGATGAAGGGTGTGAGCAGATTTGGTCAGGTAAGCAAGCTTAGTCCAAGGTATGTTGGACCGTTTGAGATTTTGGAAAGAATTGGAAAATCTGCTTATCGCCTATTGCTTTCTGATTCTATGCCTGATGTGCATAATGTGTTTCATGTATCCACTCTGAGGAAGTGGGTTTCAGACTCTGGGAAGAAGATATCTACTGACGAGGTTGAGATTCAGGAGAATCTGGCGTACAAGGAAGAGCCAGAGTTGATTTTGGCGTACGACGTCCGGAAGTTAAGAAATAAAGAGATTCCGATGGTTAAAGTCCAGTGGAAGCACCGGACTGCACGGGAAGCAACTTGGGAAAAGGAGTCTGATATGAGACGGTCGTACCCGTACTTGTTTTGACTGAGTTTGGATTGGATAATGTCGAGGACGACATTTTTCTGAGTTGGGGAGATTGTAATACCACGATCTGCTCCAGAATCGTCCAGGACGATCTGGGATCGTTCTGGGACGATCAGTGGAAGTTCAGCTCCAGATTTTGCCAGTTTTGCTCCAGGTGCTGTTCTGCAGGCATCGTCCAGGCCGATTGGCACTGTAGAAAATATCGTCCAGACCACAGCCCTGGGAAGATTTCAGGCCGATCCATTTGGTCGGATCGTCCTGGGACGATGCTGCGATCGGTCGGGCCGATCTGTGTATTATAAAGCTGATTTCAGTCGTTTTGAAGAGAGAGAAAATCAAAATTATAATATCTGAATTACTGTTCTGAGGAGAGAGAAAAAGAAGTTTTGGGAAAAGTTGATTTCGGGAAGACGCGGAGCCGTTTTCGATCGAAGTGACTGTTGAGGAATTTGCTGTACACGAGGTAAGGCACATTCCATCTTTCTCAATTTTCAGTTCCGTCGTGTTTGGCGGTATTTTCTGTTCGGATTTCGTTTTCGTTACGGTTTTTCGGCCGTATCTTTTGATTGGTTCAGTTTTTACCGCGTAAGTTTCTGTATATGGTTGACGTGCCGAGTGTGCACATTTTGGTTATTTTCCGAAGATTTTTGTCCGGGTATTTTTGATTCGGAGATGTTTTTCGTAGACTACAATTTTCTGTGAAATTGTAAATGCTCTGTGCAGTAGAATAAATGTTCTGGAATATGCTTATCTATATTCTGTGCGAATTCGGTAAATTTTCTTTGCAGGAAATTTTGTGTAAATTCTGTATACTGCCGTTGTGCTGCCCGATTTTTGGGTAATTTCTGATTTGTCCGGATTTTCTCTGAATTGATATGCTATCTATATATGCTATAAAAAGGGAGTTATAAGGGGTCTGAATCCTATGAGATTCAGTTAGCGAAATGGGAAATCTGAAATGAGCTCAAATCTGAGATCTGATATCTGTTCTGTTCCGGATCCGATGAATTCTGTTCTGGTGCTATAAGCACATCTGTTTTGGTGCCGTGAGCACAAAGGGAGACATAAGGGGCCTGGATCCTATGAGATTCAGTCAGTGTCTGGGAAGGGAGGCATAAGGGGCCGGAATCCGTAGAGATTCCGTCTGTGTCAGGACATTTAGCTATGAATGACATATGTATCTGTTCTGTTTTCGGTATCTATTCTGTATACAATTGTGATTCTGTTATGATCTGATCTCTGTATAATTCTGACTTTGTTGATTTATTCTGTTCTGTGATCTGATCTGTACGATTCTGATTCTGATTTGATATCTGTCCGTATAAGTTCTGATTTCTGATTCTGTTCCGATTTCTGATCTGATTTCTGTCTGATGAGTTTGGTTTTGATTTCTGAGAATTTAGATTGGTGGTTTGTTGCTTTGCTGAGCTGTTGAGCTCACCCTTGCTTTCTGGTGATTTTCAGGTTCTGGGAAAGGCAAGGAATTTCAGAATTAGTTCAGAGTCTGATCAGTATAGATACTTTTGTACTTTTGATTTTTGTACAGTCATGGCTTTTCTGTTCTGTCTTTCTTTCTGTTTAAAAGCCATGTACTGTTCTGTAGATGATTATTTTGAGGAAATGAAAAGATAGATGTTTTGTTCCGCTGTGTTTGATGTTTTTAGTAGCTCTGTTGTTCTGTGTGTGTCTGTTGAGTTAATTATTTGGAAGATCAGTTCAGTAACCTAATCCAAAGCCAGATCCTGGATAAGAAATGGCTAGCTCCGTCGCGATCCGGCTCGGGCGGGATCCGTCCCCGTCGGGTCGGGTCGTGACATCTTCACCCCTGTGTCAATCCCACTTTAGGAGGGGATAATGTATGATCCTTAATCGAGAGTTTTCTCAGGCTCTGGCCTGAGATGTAATTAACCACGGGGGCTTGCGCCCGTGGAAAACTCGATCCCACATCTACTAAATCTCATTCGAACTATTGTATCGGATGGGGAAACCCGTGACTAGGTCGTGTATATTACTACCCATCGAGGTGCGTTGGCGACAGCCACTATCCTCAATGGTTAGTCGTATGCACGATCCAATCTGCCCTTCCAATTGACCCATTCGCGTTGTGTTCTTTCGGAGGTCCACACTGCTTTGTTTCTTTCAATGGTTGTGATTTCGATGAGTTTCTAGCTTTGTTTCTTTCTCTATGATAGATTTCAAAAATTGCTTGAGCCTTTCTCGCTTGTGCTATAGAATCTAAATGCCAATCTCAGTATAGGAAAAAGATGATTTGATGTCTCATAATAGCGGAAAATAAAAAATTTTTCGTTAAATCTTTTTTTTTTTTTTTGCATTAACTTATATGTGAAGTCTTTTATTTAATTGCTTAGAATGGATCCCCCAAAAATAAGCCAATAACTTCAGTTCATAGTGTGAGTGAAAAGGTTGACATTGCTTGGAATCATTGCATTGAGTTGAAAGGATTTGATAGAAAGAAAAATTTAAATGCCTGCATTGTGGGATTTCTTACAAAGATGGAGGCACTAAGAAGATAAAACAACACCTAGTAGGAATTAGACGTAATATTGCTTCGTGCAAAAAAAAATCTCACATAACATCCGTCATAAGATGCAAGAGAATTTGAAAAAGATATTAAAAAAAAAAACCAACAAACACAAGAGAAGTTGGAGCATAAAAGACCTATGTTTGTTGAAGATCCTACGGATGAATAAATGGGATCCTCATCACTTCCTAAGTCATAGTCTTCAATGCACACCATAAAGAGATTCATAGAAGAAAGAGGAAGATACATGAGATAAAAAACATTTTCACACCAAGAACCAAATCAGGATCCCAGCTTTCCTTGAAAAGTGTCATGACATCTAAAGATGTCATACACCGTGTTGATTTGGCCATGGCAAGGTGGTTTTACAATAATTGTATTTTGTTTTATGTTTTAAACTCTCCTTTGCACATAAGACTATTGATGCTATAACTACTACTGGACTTAGGTACAAAAGCTACCGTCATATTATAGATTGAGAGTTAATCATTTGGGGGATTGCAAAGAGGAATGCAAGCTGTTGATCGACTCATATAGAAGAATATGGAATGAAATAGCTTGCACATTAATGACTGATGGTTATATAGATAACAGAAATAGGGCAATGATAAATTTTATCGTGTATTGTCCATGGGTATCATTTTTTAAAAATTTGTTGCTTCTTCCGATATTACTAAAGATGCAACCACTTTGTGTTGTTTATTTTGTAAAGTTGTGGAATGAGTTGGTTCAGAGAATTATGTGCAGCTGGTAACTAATAATGCAACAAATTATAAAAAATTAAACCATACAAGAATATAGAGGCTGACGAAACCGAAATGACTCGGTGACAGCTAGAACTAGAGTTTGGAAAAAAAAAATGTCCCATTACCAGAGGAAAGCCATCCATCCGTATAGATATCTGTCAACTTATATAGATCATCCCATTGCTTGATCATGTTGTGATCCAGTACATTATGCAAACCCTGTAATAATCAAAAGAAAACGTTTTTTAGGTTTTAATAGCTGAGATCAAAAATCAGCATTAGCTTGAATACAGGGAATGCAGATCACGGTGCTCCTGCCAGAACTTATTTATAAAATAAATACAAAGAAAAAAAAAAAGATTTTTGGTTTCAGACATTGGAAACAAACAGAGGATAAAAACCAGCCAGATAATACAACCAAGAACAAGTTGAAGCCAGATTGCTACCCTTCAGATTCTCGCGCTGAATAAGTCATCATTAAAAATACAAGGGATAAAAAAACAGTAAGTTCTCATGCAAGAACTATTGCACTGGGTAAATCTAGTCTTTCTCAATGTGGGAGCGTGCAGAGCTTTGGAGTTAAAGTTTAATTTAAAGCATTTGCTCTATCAAAAACTATTTTTCAAGCAAAACAAAACGAGTTCTGAATCCAAAAATTTTAACTCATCAAGCCACCAATCATAAGCAAATTGCAGTTTCCTATTGTATGGTATTAATAGTGTGACTGGTATTTCATGAATTTCATCATGTATATTGTAACAACTCAAAAATAAAAAGTATTTTAAAGTATGAATTTTTTTTATTTCTGCATAAACTAGAGTGCTTTGGTACTGTGCATGTGAGAACTATGGCGCTAGGGTTGAGAGCACAATGACGCTAAAAACTACCGCTGCAGCATTTGAATCTCTGTTCTACAATAATTCTGGATTCGGCACGTAATGCTACGACGCTAGACTACTAATAGTATTTTTATATCTATTTTATTCTAAATATCTATGCCATTTCACCCCACCGCCTACCTCGCTCTTTGCTTGGCCAAGGAGAAACCGAAGGAGAAGGGAGAAGAGGAATAGAGAGAAGAGGAGATAAACCTTACTTCTTTTCTCGATGGTGCATTTAAATTTTAAATGAGATTTCGTCCGCCGTTTCTTTTACAAAAATTATTCTACGCATAGCAAGTAACTACCATCTTACTTCTTTTCTCGATGATTTTAATTTATACCAAGGTTTAGAAAAACAAAATCAGAAATCGAGACATTTTGCCTTGGCGAGGCAAGGCGTAAGCCTCAAAACAAAACAAATAAAAAATACATGAACTTACAAATAATTCATAAAAATGACAAATAAAATAAAACATCAACATATATGTTTGATCATTATAAAGATATAAACTACAAATTTCAATATTAAATGTTATTATAAAAATAAATTTGAAATGAGATTCAAAGTAAATACTCATTTAAAATTTAAATATACCATATGGATTAGAATCCACGGCGGCCTCACTCTTACTTTCATATTCTTCATTATAGCCTTGGTATGTAATAATTATATCATTCTAGAATTCCAACTCATTGTCATCTTCTAAACATTCTTCAATTATAACAATTTTTTAACTCCCATATTAATTAACATTGGATTCAATGTAATATAAAACAAAACTACATATTAATACCACAAAAAAAAGTAATCCATCAAATTTAAATCACCAATTGATATTTTTTTTAAAGCAATAACTCCATTTTGCTACTTTCTTTATATTACTTGTAAAGTAGAAGGTATTATCAATTCAGTAATCATTTTAATTTTAGCATTGATATTTTCATTATTCTCATCAACAAATGCATTCCTCCATTTTTCAATTTTAAATATTTTACTATTTTTTACTATTATCAATTCATCATAGAAAATATATCATTAACAACCAAAGAATTCATTTTATCATCACCCGTTTTGCCTCTACAATTTGAAGCGTTTATCTTTCAAATTTTTATTAAATATAAAAAAATAATTCAACCTTGTTCTGTCGTCCTATACCTAATTGGTTCCTTTTCTTTGTATAATAAAATTAAGTATATATAGTTGTTGCGTCCAGGAGTATTCGCGGTGGTAGAGAAATATAAAGTTTATCGTCTTAGCGTTGTACGAAAATCCGGCACACAATCAGATAAGAGAGGGTCTAGCATTTATGAGACACCAAGATTTTTATGTGGAAAACCCCTGAAAAGGGGAAAAAACCACGGGGTCTAGCCCAGTTTGAATGAATCCACTAGTATTGCAGTCGATTACAAATGAGGCCCTTCCTTGGGAGAAGACCTTAGCTTGATGTACATTTTATAGAGTACATTACATGATATGAATACAAAGAATCACTATTGACATGTTCGTTTGGTAGGGAGGACCGTAGTCGGCGGGCGACGTGAGTCAGGAGAACCGTAGTAGGCGGGCGACGGAGGTCGGAAAAACTGTAGTCGGCGGGCGACATAAGTCAGAAAGACCGTAGTCGGCTGGCGACGGATGTCGGAAAGATTGTAGTCGGCGAGCGACGTAAGTCAGGAGGACCGTAGTCGGCTGGCGACGGAGGTCGGAAGGCTTGTAGTCGGCTGGCGACGTAAGTCAGGAGGACCGTAGTCGGCTGGCGACGGAGGTCTAAAAGATTGTAGTCGACGGGCGACGTAAGTCAGGAGGACTGTAGTCGGCGGGCGATAGAGATCTGAAAAATTGTAGTCGGCGGGCGATGTGAGTCAGGAGAACCGTAATCGGAGGGCGACGGAGGTCGGAAGACTGTAGTCTGACGACGAAGATCAGAAAGACAGCATCAGGTAGAAGTCTAACAATGGAAAAAAACCCATCTTTGCATAGACGTCCAGCGAAGTCCGATAACCGGTAGAAGTCCGGCATCGGGTAGAAACTTGACGAAGAGTGAAGGTCCGACGTTTGGTAGAAGTCCGACGTCTGTTGGTGGCAGAGAAGAAATCCGGCTTCACTTGGGCGGAGTTTCAGCGTCAGGAGGGAACTCTGCTGTAAATTGGGAAGAATTTCCGCATCCCATGGAAGTTAGGCAGAATTCTGGCGTTCTCCCGAAAATCCGGCAGAGTTCCAACGTCTTCAGGCGGCGGGAAGAGCTCCGACGGTGGTCGAGGAGGAGCTTCTTCATTCTCCTCCTTCTCTTCTTCTTCTCTCTCTTCACTTGAGCCCCATTTGTGAAGAATGAGGGCTCTATTTATAGATTTTATGGAGTGCATAGCTCGTAAATAGTCGCGAGATCAAGGGCGAATAGGGAGTGGTACGAATGGACGGCCGATATTGAACCCTTCGATCGTGCACCGTTCGTTGGACATTTGGAGACCTTAATGATGTCAGAATTCATCGATCTTGGGCTCGTTGGATTCGTCTCGTCGAGTCGCTCGATTCGAGTATAAGCTCGTTAAAATCGGAGACCGTTTGGTAACTCAAATTGCGGTTTGAACCTTCCAACAGCGCTTTGGGTCCTTGATCCGGACTCATTTGGGCTCGGATTGGGTTGAACTTGGTGTCGTTGGATTTGTATTTCCGAGACGCTCAGTTTGACTGTAGGCTCGTTGAAATCGGAGTTCTGGTGCTTCCGAATTTAATTTTTAAAGTTTCCAACTAGCTTTTTGCCTCGAGATTCGTGCCCGATCAAGATAATTTTTGCATGACGTATCAATAGTATTAAAAATAACATATAATAAAAAATTATAAAACTTAATTATAATGAGGCACTGCCTCGAAATGCCTCGAGGCATTAAACCTCAAGATATGCGCCTCATTTAAAAAAGGAATGGGCCTCACTAGCAATAGCGAGGCTTAAGCCTCAGGAGCTCACAGCCTCAGTTCAAGGAGGGTGTCAAAGCATGCACCTAAAAAAAATTTTAAACTATGATTTCTACGAATTTTCTCCTAAATCTGTCAATAAAATGTATTATTTCCTAATTTCGTAAGTTTTCACCGTATAATTTTTGATATATTATATATTTGATCATTCTGAACAAATTGATATAATTTTATTACATTTTCACTGGTTAAATATATGTATAGAAAATTCTGGGTAAATTTCGAAAAAAAGACATACATAAAATGGGTTGAAAAGTGTTGATTATGATTTGACATGATAAGACTGAAATGTAATATGTACTAAAATGATTGATATGATTGTGTTATGCAAGAATGCAATATTGTTACTAGCCTAAATATGATATGATATATGAATATGATGTAATATTTGATATCAGATATATAATATGATAATCTAATGTGATAACCTTAAGATCCACGTCGTCCGCTGACAGGAGTCGGTGGATTGGAGTTATAAGGAGTTATAGACTAATTGAGAGTTATAAGGAGTACACTAATTGGGAGTCATAAGAGGCGACTGATTGGGAGTCATAAGTGTAGGAGCAAGATACCCTCAATATACCATCATCTAAATATTTGATAGATATTGATTACCGATTCAATGATACTGATTACTAATTCACTGATTACCAATTACTACTATAATAGTATAATTAATAGACTGACAAGAACGATTGAATGAAACTGACTGTATGATAAAGACAGAATGATTAATTGATACAGGTGACCGGTATTGATAGCATATATATTGATTCATAGATTTTCTTATATGATTCAAAGCATACTGTTCACTTTTCATTGCATTGATTTAAGTTGTAATGAGCCTGCAGCTCAAGGCTAGGCAATAATGTTAGTGTATTTTTATTTAAATTCCTCTGGCTTACGCATATTCTTTTGTAGTCTATGAAGGCTATTGTATATATTATTTTGGACCCTAGAGACAATGTATTATTGATTATAGTGGAATGTGAATTATGTTTTTCCATTGTTTATATTTCTTTAATGTAATTAATCAGCTCTAAATGTTAGATTGTTCTGGTTGTAAATGACTATTGACTGTTATTGAGAAATAAGAAAGAAATAAATCAATGAAAATATGAAAAGAAAAAAAATTATTTTGCTTTTGATCCCAAGGCGTGACACAAATACATGAACAAAACAAATAATTAAGAAATGCAATATATGATACTATAAGAAACTTCAAAAATAAAAGATTTGAAAGGTACAGAGAGAAACCATATATTTAATGGCAGTTTCTGTAAAACAATAGTTTATCATACTTCTTTAAAACCTCTCTAAATGTGACATCCAAGTAGCTCTTAGACAGAAAACTTAATTTCAGATAAAGGTAAGGAGCCTGCAGCTTGAGGCTAGGCAATGATGTTAGTGTATTTTTATTTCAATTCCTCTGGCTTACGCATATTCTTTTGTAGCCTATGAAGGCTATTGTATATATTATTTTGGACTCTAGAAACATAATGTGTTATTGATAATAGTGGAATGTGAATTATATTTTTCCATTGTTTATATTTCTTTAATGTAATTAATCAGTTCTGAATGTCAAATTGTTCTGGTTGTAAATGACTATTGACTGTTATTGAGAAATAAGAAATAAATAAATCAATGATAAGATAAAAAGAAAAAAAATTATTTTACTTTTGATCCCAAGGCGTGACACAAATACATGAACAAAACAAATAATTAAGAAATGCAATATATGATTCTATAAGCAACTTCAAAAATAAAAGATTTGAAAGGTACAGAGAGAAACCATATATTTAATGGCAGTTTCTGTAAAACAATACTTTATGATACTTCTTTAAAACCTCTTTAAATGTGACATCCAAGTAGCTCTTAGACAGAAAACTTAATTTCAGAGTCACAGCAAAATGGAGTAAGAGTATGTTGACAAAGCACAAGATAAGTTGTGCCTCAATTAAGTCAATAGCACCCTAACATACTTCCAAATATTTTTGTGAGTTACATGCTTAGTAAGGAACCTATTGATGATGAATTTTTCCCCCCACTATCATCATTATTAACCAACACCATAGCTAGCAATTTCTAAAGCCCGAACATTTGCAATTTTCATAAATAAGGCACTCCAACTTCGTATAATTAGTCAGAAACCCTGTCCTCTTATAAATCATTGGCTTTGTTATAGACTACAACAAAGCGGTAAATTCAGTTTCATATTCATACCCTTTTGGCCACAAATGAGTGTTCTGACATCAATTCCAACTAGGATGTCAACACTGGTCATGCTAACTAATTGGCTCTCTCCATCACCTGATGAACCCCCCTCCCCCGCCCACCAAAACACAGCATAAACACCTCACCAACAAAAGATAAAGTGAATGATCAGAAAATAAAATAAAAAGAGCCAGCAAAAGAGCATAAACCAAAACCATAATGGCTGCGTCTAGTGACCGAGAGAGAGAGTCACAAATGTGGTAATTGTCAGTAAAGGATATGTAGAGGGTAATAGATTCGTTGTTGATGTCCAAAGATGCCAGATGTGAGGAAATGAACAAAATTTCTTTAAAATAAAATAAAAGGAGAAGGCAAAAAGTAAAATAGGTACCAAAAGCCAAGATAAGCCTTTGTTTAACACAGACAAATATCTATCACTAGGCATGCAAGCTTTCAAATTTTATTGCATATGTTGGTGGATTATTCATGCCAGGTTACCCGCCTAAGCATGATAACAAGGCACCAAAGAATATGTTAACTAAGTGGATTGGCTTAGATCGTGTGTATGAAGAAAGGATGAAGGCAAGTGAAAAGTAGCGCGATCTCACCATTAACAAATCATAAGAAATTTGATGGGAAAGTAATCTCATCACGGATAACTGTTAGTAGACCACCTACCCAAACATTTGATAATATTTTATAAAGAAAAGATAAACACAAATGCATCATATGGGGAACTCTTAACAAGGAAAAAAATTGAGGATGCAGACAATTTTGAACATGAACTATAAAAAAACTAAAAAAAATATAAACAGCATATCAAGAGGTCATTATAATCAATACACACAATAGAAAGAAGCATTTAACTTACAAAACCAAAACCCCCACAGGGCGATAGGTATCTACTATCAGCACCTTTGAGTATTTGTTTGCTATGGCACGGTGCCTGTATGCAAGTTTCCTTTTGTTGGAGTCATCACAAGGAAACGTTAAGCCATCGTCATTGAAATTATAATCAGAAAGGTCTTTCCCATCATCAAATTCATTCAAAGATAAGAGAAATGGTTCATTGTAATCTTCAATCTGTCAGTTGACATAAGCCCATGGACGTTACATAATAATCAACATCAATAGCCTTATCACAAAAAACAGCAAAAATACTCACGCTAAAAATACACGTGACTAATAATCTATATGAATTAATATTTTCTTCTTAATTATAGAAAATAGCTCACATCTATAATTTAAAGAATATGGGACAAACGTTAATATATAAGAAATTAATGATTAGTATTTTGAGGAATAACTAAATAAATTATTTTTGTATATTTGAAAACTTCGTTTATATCCCTTCATTATTTGCAAGATAACTAAATAAATTACTTTTTATATTTCTTCTAAAATGAGATATTACAGTTTCAACTCAAACATAAATTGAATATGCTTACATAAGAGTACACGAGTAATTTAGTTCAATCAGACATATATTCAAGCTCTATTACTTCTTGATTTAAGAAATATGTTATTGAAAAAAATATTCAAGAGAAGAAGAATTAAAAATTCAATTAAATATTTTATTAATTTGGTAATGGCAACTAATTAAGTGTTAGTTAATTTTTCAAAATATATGATGTTCTATTGTTATTGTTTCTATGAATTTGAGATAAGTTAAATTTTAAAATGTTTACAGCTAGTTATTCTTAAACTTGATTTATACCAATAATTACTTGCAGGAGGAATAGGTGTTATAATAAACAAACCTCAAAGTGCAGTAGATATTTCTTAAAAGAATGGAAAATACGGGTTAACTAAGTAAATTAATTTTTTTATCTCTTCCTAATTGAGAACTTACTATTTCAACTCAAACATAAATTGAATATGATGGCATCAAAGTAGGAAAAAAGTATTAAATTTAATAAAATGTAGCTTTAATAAGTATACTATTGCAAAAATATCCAAGATAAAAATCATCAAAATAATGTACTTCTTAAAATGACTTTTGTTTTATTAAATTGGTGATGATAAAATAGTAAGTATTCGGTAAAATTACCGAACAAAGAATAACTCACAAATTAAATAAGAATACCTGAAAGCGTGGTTTTAATTTGATCCAATCATGCATATGTATAAATTTTATAAATTATCATTTTACAAATATATTATTGTTAAAAAATCAAGAAAAGAATAATTAAAATTCAATAACAAAAATTAATTTTATGCAATTTTTTAATGAACTTTCTTTATTAAATTGGTAATAGTAGACAGTTGAGCATTAGTTAGCTTTACTAAACAATGGTAAGCTTAGTTGCTAACTTGCTATTGTTTTTTTGAATTTGAGTAAAATTCAATTAGCAAGTGCCAATAGTCAGATATAAGTAAATTTGATTTATATCATATCATACATTATTTATGGTTTACAAAATTTGCCATCATTAACATTTCAACAGTCCAGGGAATTTCTCATTTTTTTTAAACAGGATAAGATTTTTATTTTCCTTATGTCAACGAAAAAATTCACTAACAAATTTCCATGATTTAAGATGTGTTCAATTTTTCCAGCGGGATGGCAATAACCTTTAATAATTAAATTTTTAAAAAGAATTTGAAATAGTAAATAGAAGGCAGAAACATAAGAATATAAGATGTAACTAATTTTTTTTTTGCTGGGTTATCATGTAGCAAATATAAAAATTTTGCAATAATTTTAAATAGCATGGCGAGTGAAGAGTAAGGAATTTTATTTTAATCAAGGGATAGGATTTTGTATGAGTGAAATCACAAGCAGCTGTTAATAGTAGCTTAGTGTAGCTTTGGGGCTTCTAATAGTAGTAGTCTAGCTTTGGGGCCTTCTTGATGAATCTTCTTTCATTCATTCCCACTAACTTTATTTTGTATATATCTATATAGATATTACATATTATCATTATTCTTATGAAACTATCGTAAGACAATAAAGTTGAGTAATCTCTAATATTCGTAATCCAAACATCACACACTTGAAATGCCTAAGATAATTCTCTTGATTAAGTAAAAAGATTGTCTGAAGTAGAGTATTTGGCAACTTTTTTTGTGGGTTAAGACAAATTTTCATCATAATTCAATTCCTTCTCATCTCTCAAATAAATGCAGTCAAAATACTAATGTCATAATAGCCACATTTAGTTAACATGCTTTTAACTTATATTATATTTCTAATAGAACAAATGGCCCATAAAAAAGAGAATTTGGGTTCAATATACATTATCTTAAGGACATAGAAAAAAGCATACCCTATACAAACCATGTATGATACTATAAGCTTAATGGATAGCAAAATTATAGGAAGGGATGCTAATCTTCCTGGGCAAAAAGTCATTATATGTGCATAACCATTAGCAAAGCAATTAATCTCCAAAATTAAAGAGTATCGTGTTCGTTGAAATCAGACATTATGTATTGAACAATCGAGGGACAAGAATGAGTCGCCAGAGTATTGCAGCACCAATAAATGTCCAAGAAATATTACACGGAAGCCATCATCTATAAAGTGAAGCGAGTAAGAAGAAAATGGGTCTAAACTATGTACCTGTTCATAGAAGAAATGGTCATCACAGACTTGAAGAATTTGCTTTTCCCAACGTTTCCCAATTTCTAATCCTTTACTGGAGTCTTTTGAACCACCAAAGGCCTGCATATATGCACCATTTAGTAATGACTTCAGCAGTATTAATGTCTCATCCATGTCCCATATATATACATTTGTTGGCCTATTCTTTCTTGCATCAGTGGACGGCTCCATGGTTATAGAACAATGAGTAGAAGAACCATCAGAGACGTTATTCATCACACAATTTACAGAGCTACAAATCACCAACTTTACCGTCTGTCAAGAAGAATGTCTAAATTCAGCTGAAGAGAGCTGAGAACTTGTTTTTGCAGTGAGTAGAAAAAGCAATTAAAAACAGAACTCGAATAGAGTAAGGAAAATAGCAAAAAAATAGTGGAACACTGAGGGTGGACCGCTCAAAGTACCAAATATAGGCTGATTTTGTTACATTAGCGTAAGCATAATTCACATTGCATCTGTAGCGTATCCCAAAGCTGGACACCTTGAGCTTTCTGTGATGTGAAACTATCATGTGATGATATGAGAATTGCACTTGAAATTAAATAAAACCTTGAACCAAGCTTGCTACTAAAACTTTTATGCGTATTCAATTAAGGTTCAAAAATTAAAACATGAGTGCTTAAATAACAGCAAGAAATTACCGTACGAGATTGGAAAGCTTTTCAAAACATCATCTAAAATATCAAGTATTGCAAATAGCTAAAATACCAAAACCCCAAATTTAAAATTTAGACCCTTCACCTTAGGATCCGTCACTCTATTTGAGGTGGAGGCTAGCGGAAGAGAATCGTGAGCAAGCTTAGCGACGCCACTAGTACACAAGTAATCTTGAGAGGACTTGTCGCCGGGTTGGAAGTCGGGTTCGAAGGAGCGGATGGACGGCCTTCGATGATCCACGTATAGACTGAGAAGTGATCGTCTATCGAATCCACAAGAGTTGGCAAGATCCGGTCCAAGTACTCTTCCGGGGTGTCGTCGAAGTCGAATCCCACGTCAAAGAAGGGTGAACGGAGAATGTTGACTCTTCCGTTGCGGTCGTACTCAAACCCAAAGTTCCACTCGGGCTCGTCCATACATGGAGGTAGTGGGGTCGAACCAAGGGAAGAGAGGAGGGGGAGAAAGGATGGGCGGCAAGGTGGCAAGCCGTGAGCTAGGGAGAGGTGGAGAGGGACGGTCACGGGTGGGGGAGGGGTTGGACGGGTGGTGCTTGGGGAAGAAGGGAGAAATAAAATCCTGAAATTTGATTAAGGTTTCCGAAATTGGCGGAATCATAATCTTAATTTCAGAATTTGAATTTGGGGAGTTAATGTGGAGTTAAGACAAATAAAAGGGATTAAAGGAGGGTGGATGGCCGGCCAAGTAAGAATGGAAAGAAGCAGATTTTGCTAATTAATTGGGGACCACGTCAAGCAATAGCAGATTTTGAATAAATCTGTAATAAAACAGATTCAGCAAACAAAAGGAAACTTTCCTTTTAATTGGTTGGAA
The DNA here is from genome assembly GCA_016618105.1 of Dendrobium huoshanense. NCBI lineage: Eukaryota > Viridiplantae > Streptophyta > Magnoliopsida > Asparagales > Orchidaceae > Dendrobium > Dendrobium huoshanense. Next base: position 6,153,334 of record CM028356.1, read on the forward strand.
ACTAGGAAATCTGTAATAAAACAGATTTTAGACAAAAGGAAACTTTCCTTTAGAAGGAGGTGAATTCAGCCAGCCGTTAGAATAGAAAAATTGATTTAAAACTCAATTAAAGCAATGGACCAAATTTTAGGAGTCAATTAAGGGAAGTAATCAATTGGTCATGAGGGATTTGAATTTCAAATCCCAGAATTCCAAGGCCGGCGGGATGAGGATTTGGTGGAAGAGGACTCATGGCTTGGACACTTGTTTGCTGGACGGTGGAGGGAAGGGGAGCGGGTGGCACGGGATGGCCTTGCTGGAGGCTGGCTGGCGGGAGAAGCCAGCAAGGCACGGCTGGGCTGTGAAGCCAGCGGCCTGATGGAGACCAAGGAGGGTCGGCGGCAGATGGGTGAGGGGGAAAATTGAGAACTTCTGTGAAATTCCGCTGCTTGGATTCCACTTGCTTCACTTTCTTCAACGCTCGATCTCCACGCAAAAATCAAGGGATAAAACCTAGAACTCACGGAGAGATCTAGTTCCCGTCGAACTCACTAAGAGATCTCAGAGAAGAGCACTCACAAAGAGAACATAGGGAAATATCATTTCATTCCAAAAACTAACCAAAATACAATCCATCTTGCCTCATATATGGAGGTTCCAAATAAAATAAAAAGAAAAGACAACAATGCCCTTGGGGCTACATAAGTCAGACAATGCCCTCAGGGGCAAACTCGGAAAACTAATAATAATAAAAAAAATGTCATAAGTAATAAGCTCAAAAGTAGAGGCTCTGGATCGCAGCCGTCGATCTGCGCCGTCGGCGATGGTACACGTGGCGAAATCTGATGTCCCCATCATTCTCCCCGGGTGGGAGAGAACTCGACCCCGTCGAGTGGGTGTCTCTAGAAGCCTCGTACCACTCCAGCAGGTCTGGGTCTAATCTCTGTAGCTCATCTCGGTCGATCCACACGTTCTCCGTCTCCGGCTTTCCTGCCCATTGAACTAAGTACCTCCGACGACCACCGTCTCTAGTAGAAATGATTTCATCGCTAAGCACTGCCTCGATCCTTTCCGCAGTAGGTAAAGTGGGGAGTTTTGGGAGTGGGGGAAGGCTGGGGATCTCACTAGGTGGGTACTCACAAGGCTCATCAAATAATGGATTAGGTGGGTTAAACTCTGGACCCTCATAAGTTACAAGGTCTTCAACGTTAAAAGTGGGGCTAAAGTTAAAACCTTCGGGAAGGTCGAGCACATAAGCATTACTATTAATTTTAGAAATTATTTTGAAAGGGCCCGCGCTTCTCGCGTGTAACTTCTTAACGGTCCCTTGCGGGAACCGCTCCGGACGAATCCGAACCATCACATAATCACCCACATTGAATTCTTTGAACCTTCTCTTGAGGTCCGCATTAAGTTTGTAGTTGGCATTGCTCAATTCAATTTTTTTATTAATTTCTCTGTGCAATTCATGTAAATGCGATGCAAATGCAGATGCTGACTCAGATGACCTAGCCTTAGGGCCCATGGGAATAAGATCTATAGGTTGCTTTGGTTTGTAGCCATACACAATCTCGGCAGGACTCAGACCCGTAGTTCGGTTGACAGAATTATTGTAGGCAAACTCGGCGATCGGTAACTTAGAATCCCAGTCTCTAAGGTTTTCCCCAACTAACGTCCTTAAGAGGTTTCCTAAACTTCTGTTTACAACTTCGGTTTGACCATCGGTCTGAGGGTGGAAGGCTGTAGAAAACTGTAATTTCGTACCCATCTTATGCCAAAGTGTTTTCCAAAAATAACTTGTGAATTTGACGTCCCTGTCGGAAACAATAGTCTTAGGTAAACCATGAAGTCTCACAATCTCGTCAAAGTATAGCTTAGCGACCCGGGAGGCGTCGAAAGTTTTGGAACAGGGTAGGAAGTGGGCCATCTTAGAAAACCTATCAACGACGACACAAACAGAATCGTGTTTTCTGAGGGTCTTGGGTAAACCTAACACAAAGTCCATGCTTACATCCTGCCAAGGGCAATTAGGAACAGGTAGTGGGGTGTAGAGGCCTGTGTTTTGTTTTCGTTGTTTGGCAAGTTGGCAGGTGTGACATCTCTTTATAAGCTTGCCAACGTCGCGTTTCAGGGTGGGCCAATAGAACCTATTCTCTAGCGCGGCAATAGTTTTGGATTGGCCAAAGTGGCCAGCTAGTCCGCCCGCATGCAGCTCCCATACTAGGAATTCTCGCAGAGAGGTATTCGGAATACAGAGTTTCTGGGCTTTGAACAAATAGCCACCCTCCAAAAGGAAATCATCTATTAAAGATCCACCACCCTTAGTTAGTAGGGTGTAAGTTTCTTTAAAATCAGGGCAGTCCAAATAGTCATCCTTTAGTCGCTCAAAACCAATTACTTCCGTCCTCATTTCCTGGGTAGTCATCATTCTTCGACTGAGGGCGTCAGCAGCCTTATTCTCAGTTCCTGCTTTGTGTCTAATCGTGTAAGTATACTCCTGCAGGAATTCAACCCAACGGCCATGGCGGGCATTGAGTTTCTTCTGTGAATTGATGTATCTTAAGGCTTCGTGATCTGAGAATATCACAAATTCTTGGGGCAGTAAATAGTGTCTCCAGTATCGGAGGGACTGAATGACCGCATAGAATTCCTTGTCATAGGTAGAATACCTCTGACGAATGTCGTTCAGCTTCTCACTAAAGAATGCTACAGGGTGTCCTTCTTGAGATAAAACTCCTCCTATCCCAATTCCTGATGCATCACATGTTACCTCAAAGACTTTAGAAAAATCAGGAAGACGCATAACAGGGGATTCAACCATTTTTCTCTTAATATCCTCGAAAGCCTTAGTGGCAGCTGTCGTCCAATGAAATTCGCCTTTCTTGAGGCAGTCGGTTATGGGCGCCACTATAGTGCTAAAGTTTCTAATAAACCTTCTATAGAATGTGGCCAATCCGTGAAAACTCCGAACGTCTCTTATAGTCTTGGGCTCAGGCCACTCATTAATCGCTCTAATCTTTTCAGGGTCGGCGGAGATTCCTCGGGCTGAAATTATAAATCCCAGAAAGGTAACACTATCAGTGAGAAACACACACTTCCGCGGGTTAGCGTACAACTGCTCTTTCCTCAAAATCTCGCAAACTTGTTTCAAGTGTTCCAAATGTTGGTCTATCGATTTGCTATAGATCAAAATATCATCGAAATAGACAACCACGAATTTTCCGAGAAACGGTCGAAGGACTTGGGTCATAATCCGCATGAAGGTGCTAGGGGCGTTGCTAAGACCAAATGGCATAACCATCCACTCGTACAATCCGTCTTTGGTTTTAAAAGCCGTCTTCCATTCATCCCCAGGGCGGATTCGGATTTGATGATACCCGCTTTTAAGGTCAACCTTTGAGAACAACGTAGCTCCAGTCATCATGTCTAACATGTCGTCCAATCGGGGGATCGGGAAACGATATTTCACAGTAATCTTGTTGATAGCGCGGCTATCAACACACATCCTCCAGGAGCCGTCCTTTTTAGGGGTTAAGAGGGCAGGTACAGCACACGGGCTGAGGCTCTCCTTAATGAATCCTCGCTGAAGGAGCTCATCGACTTGTTTCTTTAGTTCCGAATGCTCAGTCGGGTTCATACGGTAGTGGGGGAGGTTGGGTAAGGATGCTCCCGGCACTAAATCTATTGCGTGTTGTATGTCCCGAAGGGGTGGGAGTTGGTTAGGTAAGTCATCAGGGAACACATCGGCAAAGCTCTCTAGAATGGGTTTAACTTCCTCGGGGATCTGTTCTCTTTGATCCTCATCCACTTCTCTAGCTACTAGGGCATACATCGGTGCTCCTAGGGAGATTTCATCTTCTACTTCCTTAGCAGTCAAGAGGTGTAGCCCTTTGCTTTGCTTGGCAGGGGTAGGCTTGGCTTCCGTCTTGGGGGGTTTAGGTTGGGAGGGCATTAATTTGATTTTCTTTCCATTGTGTTCGAACACGCAGGTGTTCGACCTCCCATAGATATGAACATCATTGTCAAATAACCAGGGGCGACCCAGGATAATTTGACCTACGTCCATGGCCAAAACATCACACCAAATCTTGTCTTGATATCCCACGAACTCTATGGGAATGAGGCTACGGTCCTTAATTTCTATGGTAGTTGAATTTATCCAAGCAACCTTGTACGGATTTGGGTGAGGGGTCATCTTAAGGTTGAGCTTGGAAACCATAGCAGAAGAGACTGCATTGATACAACTTCCACTGTCGACGATAACCTTGCAGTTCTTATCTCCAATCTTAACAAAGGTATGAAAAATGGAAGTCCTACGCCAATCATCGCTTAACTTAGGTTGTGACAAAGCGCACCTAACAACCTGAAGGGTAACAGGTTCTTCTTCCGTAAAGGATTCTTCGTCCTCATCAACATGATGCACCATGTCAGTCTCAGGCTCATCCTCATCCTCATCAGCCTCTTCTATAATGGTGACTTTGTATGGGCTGGAGCATTGGGACGCAATGTGCCCATATCCATGACACCTATAACATTTGGTTCCAGAACTTGCTTTGGGAGGATCACGGTCGGTGGGTCTACTCTTAGAGTCCGAACGAGGTTGGCCTGTGCTAGCAGTGGGTCGACTACCTATCGCGTTCGTGGGTCGGTTCTGGGACTGGCTGGTGGAATTTCGATAGGGGTTAGATCGGGTATCAAACTGCCTAGTGTGGGAGTGGGTCTTGGACTCTTCTAGGTCAAGTACTAGGCTGCAAGCGGCCTCTAAAGTGTCTACTCCTCTAGCAAACAGTTCAGTCCTAAGATCTTCTCTAAGGTCAGCTCTAAACATAGACAGAATTTGAGTAGGGGTAGCGGATTCTTCTCCGTTGCAACGAATCAAGAAATCATCAAAGGCGGAGATGTAATCTTTAACAGGTTTGCTCCCCTGGGTTAGCCGATTCCACTTATCTAGAAGCTTAGGGTAGTAGGAAGGTGGTAAATATTTCCTCCTGAGTTCTTGCTTCATGGTCCTCCAATCGTTTATCGGATGTTCCCCTCTAGATTCCCGCATGTTCTCCAAGTTGGTCCAGTAGAGGTTGGCGCGACCAATGAGCTTCATCTCGGCGAACCTCACTTTCCTCGCCTCAGAGATGTTGTACCATTTAAAATAACTATCCATAGACTTCAGCCAATCTAGGAAAACTTGAGGGTCAAGGGTTCCGTCATAGGTCGGGGCGTCGATCCTAATGTTCTTCAGTAATTGAGTGTCGTTGTCTCTCCAAGTGTTGTCGTCCCCTATGGGCTCCTGAGGTGGCCTAGGGTTGTGTTGGTAATGGTCGTGAAAACGTCGGGGATCTCGATGGGGTTCATGATCGGGTCGATTGTCTTCGCCATAAGGCGAGTGAGGTCTTGACGGTGTATAAATTGCAGGATTCCCGTTACGCTCGATGTTATCTAGTCGGTCACTCGTATGGCGCCTAAAGTCAGCTAAATCGGTTTGGGTGTTGCGAATTTGCTGAGTAACGGTATCTAATTGACCCAAAATGAGGTCAAGGGTTGCTTGCATATGAGTTGGGTCCATGGTCGGGTGCTAGGGATCACTAGGATGAATGATGGGGTAGTGGGCAGCACCTAGACACTCCGGTAGAAGGGTCCTAAAGCTTCAATAAGCTGCTGGTTTGCAGCGGACAGCAACTTACAGCAAAGATCTAAGATGCCTAAAAGTGAAGAAGGGGTTTGCTTCACTGGACAGCAACTACGCAAGGTCTAAAGTCTTCTAAAATAAGCTTAACAGCGGCTGGAAGGTGTGGACAGCAAAATGACAGCAAGGGGAAAAGGTTATGACACTTAGAAATCTCACAGATAAGAGGTTAGCATAAGGGACAACTGCTATTAGGCCTTAACTTAAATGGATGTGTGCAGGAATTTGCAAAACAGGGAAGAAACAATGAAAAAAAACTGAACTACTAGATGATATGCATGCCAAATTAAAACTACAATGAGGTGCTAGACCCTAGGATGCCTTCTAAACATGCCAAGCATGGTAACCATGCTCTGATACCACAAATGATGTGAAACTATCATGTGATGATATGAGAATTGCACTTGAAATTAAATAAAACCTTGAACCAAGCTTGCTACTAAAACTTTTATGCGTATTCAATTAAGGTTCAAAAATTAAAACATGAGTGCTTAAATAACAGCAAGAAATTACCGTACGAGATTGGAAAGCTTTTCAAAACATCATCTAAAATATCAAGTATTGCAAATAGCTAAAATACCAAAGCCCCAAATTTAAAATTTAGACCCTTCACCTTAGGATCCGTCACTCTATTTGAGGTGGAGGCTAGCGGAAGAGAATCGTGAGCAAGCTTAGCGACGCCACTAGTACACAAGTAATCTTGAGAGGACTTGTCGCCGGGTTGGAAGTCGGGTTTGAAGGAGCGGATGGACGGCCTTCGATGATCCACGTATAGACTGAGAAGTGATCGTCTATCGAATCCACAAGAGTTGGCAAGATCCGGTCCAAGTACTCTTCCGGGGTGTCGTCGAAGTCGAATCCCACGTCAAAGAAGGGTGAACGGAGAATGTTGACTCTTCCGTTGCGGTCGTACTCAAACCCAAAGTTCCACTCGGGCTCGTCCATACATGGAGGTAGTGGGGTCGAACCAAGGGAAGAGGGGAGGGGGAGAAAGGATGGGCGGCAAGGTGGCAAGCCGTGAGCTAGGGAGAGGTGGAGAGGGACGGTCACGGGTGGGGGAGGGGTTGGACGGGTGGTGCTTGGGGAAGAAGGGAGAAATAAAATCCTGAAATTTGATTAAGGTTTCCGAAATTGACGGAATCGTAATCTTAATTTCAGAATTTGAATTTGGGGAGTTAATGTGGAGTTAAGACAAATAAAAGGGATTAAAGGAGGGTGGATGGCCGGCCAAGTAAGAATGGAAAGAAGCAGGTTTTGCTAATTAATTGGGGACCACGTAAAGCAATAGCAGATTTTGAATAAATATGTAATAAAACAGATTCAGCAAACAAAAGGAAACTTTCCTTTTAATTGGCTGGAAACTAGGAAATCTGTAATAAAACAGATTTTAGACAAAAGGAAACTTTCCTTTAGAAGGAGGTGAATTCAGCCAGCCGTTAGAATAGAAAAATTGATTTAAAACTCAATTAAAGCAATGGACCAAATTTTAGGAGTCAATTAAGGGAAGTAATCAATTGGTCATGAGGGATTTGAATTTCAAATCCCAGAATTCCAAGGCCGGCGGGATGAGGATTTGGTGGAAGAGGACTCACGGCTTGGACACTTGTTTGCTGGACGGTGGAGGGAAGGGGAGCGGGTGGCACGGGATGGCCTTGCTGGAGGCTGGCTGGCGGGAGAAGCCAGCAAGGCACGGCTGGGCTGTGAAGCCAGCGGCCTGATGGAGACCAAGGAGGGTCGGCGGCAGATGGGTGAGGGGGAAAATTGAGAACTTCTGTGAAATTCCGCTGCTTGGATTCCGCTTGCTTCACTTTCTTCAACGCTCGATCTCCACGCAAAAATCAAGGGATAAAACCTAGAACTCACGGAGAGATCTAGTTCCCGTCGAACTCACTAAGAGATCTCAGAGAAGAGCACTCACAAAGAGAACATAGGGAAATATCATTTCATTCCAAAAACTAACCAAAATACAATCCATCTTGCCTCATATATGGAGGTTCCAAATAAAATAAAAAGAAAAGACAACAATGCCCTTGGGGCTACATAAGTCAGACAATGCCCTCAGGGGCAAACTCGGAAAACTAATAATAATAAAAAAAATGTCATAAGTAATAAGCTCAAAAGTAGAGGCTCTGGATCGCAACCGTCGATCTGCGCCGTCGGCGATGGTACACGTGGCGAAATCTGATGTCCCCATCATTCTGGACCCCAAGGTTCATGCTCCCGGTAAAAACAGAACCTAATGTCAACTGGCTAAAACTCCTTAAGTGATGAATCAAACTATGGACTAAGATAACCTAACTTGGTCGGGGGGGGGGAATCAAAACTATAAATTTGGGGGAAACAATCTTGAATCGTTTGAATCTTTGAAATTACAATATATGATAACGGCTCATAAGTAGTATCCAAAACTGAATATGAACATATAATGGCATCAAAAGTACTTGACGAAAAAGAAGACCTTAGCATCTACAACTAGAATATGAACATGTAAGCCATTTTATTGAGTTGCGAATAATGACACTTAAAAGAAATTATCAACTCTTCCATAAAAAAAAGGATAGAATGAATTGAACCGCAACAACAAGCTCATGCTCCTTCTGGATAAAAATATTAGTCTCATACGCAATTTAATCACATGAAACAAAACACATCAAGGACTACAGGAAGACTCATTATGGTTTAACACAATGTAGGCAATGCACACTAAAATGGAGAGTTTGAGGATCATTTTCACTATCCTTGTCTTCTTTAAGCAGTAATAGGTGATGGAAGAGAATTCATATTTTTATTGAATACCAGTGCTTATAAATAGGCATATAAGGCGAAAAAAAGAAGAAGAAGAAGGAATAAAGAGGAGAATAAATAGGTCAATTAAAATGATATAAAAATGCCCTTTCCATAGATAGCATTTTTAATATAATGATATTCCTGCAGTAGAACTCTCCCTCAAGATGAAGCGTACATCAATAAGTTCCAACTTGTTAAAAAAAATCAAGGCCAAAGATCTTTAGAAAAAATTTTCGATTGTTCTTAACTAAAGATGTGAAGACTTCATTGACAATGTTACATCTTTGATGAACTGGTAGACTACTTCAATGTGATTGATTCTTTTATGAAAAATATGATTGTTTGCAATATGATAATTATTTTCTTATCACAAACTCAAAGTTAAAGATCATGGGTTGTGCGATAAGAAAATTAACATCTTTTACAAAAATTATAATCCACATACATCATTTCAAAAGTAAAATATGAAATCGGTATATATTCCGCTGGCACTTGAACTAGCTACAACCATATAATTCTTATTTTTTCGAGATACAAAATTTCTGCCCACAAAGACAGTATCGAGGTGTAGATTTTTTATCCAAAATAAATCATGTATACTTAAATCAAAAAAGACTTCAAACCTATGTTTCTAACAAACTGGACATTTTCACTAAAATTTCTTGATATAACTTAATTTTTTTAGGACAGCCTCACAATGTATGTTCTTAGGTTTCGCATGTGATGAGCGACCACACCAATAGCAAAAAAATGTCAGGTCAAGAGATAGATAAGTTTGAAAACAAGACATTGCTAACGAAAAGGATCTTCATAACTTTCACCACTCTCAAATGATTATAGAGTTTCCGTTGAAAAGTCACCAAGCTTACACCCAAAAGAAGGCATGTAGCATCTTTCCTTTGACAGAGAGAAATTACTTCCTTATATATGCGAAGTAAATGCCAAAAACTAAATTGGCTATCACAAATCTTTAATAACAAATATCTTCTTCATAATGTCATAGTTTAGTGAAACTTAATGTATAACTTCCAATGAGAAGTATATTATCAACATATATAAAAATAATCAATGTGTCACATAAAGAGTGTAGAATAAAGATAGAGCAATCAGCCATACTTCACAATCCAATGTCAATGACAACCTTACAATGTTTGTCAATTAGGGGTAAGAACTTTACTACAATTCATATATAACTTTTTGAAGCTTACATTTTTTGTTCTCCTCACAAGCAATATGCCTAGGAGGTAGCTTTATATTAACTGGTTCAATAAGATCTTCAAAGAAAAAAGCACTGTTGACATTCATTTGTATTATAGCCCCTCTTTAAATAATGACAATTGTTGGGGGTCCATTTATTGACCTTGTTTTTAGTGCACATCCTTTGGAGCCTACCTTCACATCTAGTGGCCTAGTGGGGTATTCCTTCACCAATCATGATCATCGTTAGCCTTAGGAGCTATTGATCGAGTTCAATTCTCGAGTTTTTTGTGTGACTACGTGCGACGATAGCTTAAATCACCCCTGGCCACCTCGATTCGTCGTCATGCTCAGAATTGTATTCCGTAAGTTGCATTGCGTTCATCGCCATGTTAGAGGAGGCATGTGACAAGTGTGACGGTGAATTATCTAAGTTTTCACATAGTTTTATGCAAAAAATAATCCCTTTTACATGAAATTTCTCCTACGTTAAATTTTTTTCTCGATATCTCGTTTGGTGAAACGGACTGCGCAGGCGTGTCCGGATCATTGAGACCTTTCATACGAGCCCATCCGCGCTCAAGTAGATTATCTTAAAATATTATATAAATATTTATGCATTAATCATATAAATTAATTTAAATACATATATGTATGTCATTAATTTACATAGTTATTAAAATAATTACATTATGTTATATTTTATAATATTTTTTCTCTTATCCCACTCACATAAGATAGAAGAGAAAGAGTCAAAAAGTTTGAGCTTCATTCACACTCACACCCACTCTCTGTCCTCTCTCTAAAATAAAGGACATGCTCTCACCAACCACTCCCTCTTATTTGCATAAAACAAAAGGAGAAAAAGACAAATTTTGAACTTCCCCTGACATCTCTCTACACATTTCATTTTTTTTTAAGTCCCTATTCTCTCTCTCACACCTCTTGATTTTCTCAGGCACAAAAGACCCAAACAACTACCTACCGTCTCTCTCTCCACGATAGCCACTCACAAGCCGAAGATCCTGAACCCTCTCCTCCACAAGCTTTGAGATCTTCCTCTCCCCAATTCTATTCCTCTCTAGCGCGAGCAGCCACCCCAATGGCTCATTGAGTTTAGCTTACATGTCATTTATCAAGTCAAACTCAAATCGGCCCACGAGTCAACTTGACTTATGAAGGTCAACCTTAGAGTCTAAAGGTTTCGCTTGAATAGATCTAAACTGAATATATAGAGTGTAATTTTAGTAGTAAATTAGTAATAGACCTAGTTCGGGGATTATGACTTTGGGCGATCAATTCATTAATAAGAATACACGATTTAGATATCTTGGATCTATTGTTCAGAGTAATGGTGAAATAGATGGGGATATTATCAGCAGAATTCAAGTTGGATGGTTGAAGTGGAGGAATGCATCGGGCTTGTTATGTGATAGAAAAGTCCCCCACAAACTTAAGGGAAATTTCTAAAAGATGGTGGTGAGACCTGCAATGCTTTATGGTGCCGAATGTTAGCCATTAAAAGAGAAGCATAATATGAAGTTAAGTGTTGCAAATATGAGGATGCTCAGGTGGATGAGTGGCTTTACCCTTAGAGATAGGATATGAAATGAGCATATACGTGAAAAGGTTGGAGTAGCTCCAGTGGAAGATAAGATTAGAGAGAGTCGTCTTAGATGGTTTGGACATATAAAATGACGGCCTTTCGATGACCCGATTAGGAAAGTAGATGTATTAGATTTGACTTATATTAAGAAAGAGGTAGACCTAAAAAAATTTGGTTAAAAAATATTAGAAATGATATTTCTTTATTAGATTTAAATGAGTATTTGACTTTTAACATGACACAATGGAGAAAAAGGATTCATGTAGCCAACCCCACATAGTGGGACAAAGGCTTGATGTTGTTGTTGTCATGTTAAGAGTCAAATTCTCATTTATATTTAATAAATAAATATCATTTCTAATATTTTCTAGCCAAGTCTTTTTAGGTCTACCTCTACCTTTCTTAACATAAGTCAATCCAATACATCTACTCTCCTAACTAGTTTATCAAAAAGCTGGCATTTTATGTGTCCAAACCACCTCTCTAGTCTTATTTGCTATTGAAGCTACTCCAACAATTTCATGTACATACTCGTTTCACATTCTATCTCTAAGAGTGAAGTCAATCCACCTGAGCATTCTCATCTCTGTAACACTTAACTTTATGCTTCTCTTTTAATGGTCAACATATGTACCGCAAAGCATTGCAGGTCTCATCACCATCTTATAGAATTTTCCTTTAAGTTTGAGGTGTACTTTTCTATCTTCCTAAAAGTACGTGAAACAAAAAATCCCACATAGAGTTCTGAACATGATTGTTGTGGCCATGGAAAGTCTATTGAGCAATAATGTAGGAACAGCATAGTCAAAAACTAACATTTTGAGAACTTGACAGTGTAAATTATCAGAAGGAAAGACATCAAGATGATGGAGCATGTCATGTGAATTGACCAAGTAGTGGACGACCCCTAACCATAGGAGCAAATCGGTACAACTAGATACGATGCTGGTGTAGAATGTGGAGGAGGCCTTTGATTCTTTGAGATCAGATGGAAAAACCATGACTCTTTCTAATAATCTAAGGGGAAACATAGAGCAGAAAGATTGAGCAAATCATGAGACTACTAAGCCCAAAGAGCTTAAGCTTATATACCACAGGTAGTGGTGCACAAATCATAACAACCACGAGAGTGAGCACCTCACATGTAAACCAATGCAATCATGACAATGATCAAACCAGTATAACATGTGGACCAACACATTATTTTGGAATTATAAGTGAGAGGGCCAGGTTGCAAGAAGCACCAGCAAGGAGCAAGCAAGTTGATAGCACGTTGAATAAGCAGGTTGCGGGAGCAGACGAGCAAAGCAGCTCACGTGCAAGTATGTTGTGGGGTGGGGCATTGACAAGGTTGGGTGCAAGCAAGTGCATCATATGTGTAGGATGCATGTGGCAGGGGCATGCCATGTGAGAGTTAATAAGGCAAAGGGTGCAGTTAAGTGAGCCAGGAGAGGGAGCAACTAAAATACATAGGAGGGAAAGGCGAGAGCAAGAAAACCTTGCTCTTGTATCATGTTAAAGAAAGAATTCTTATTCTTATTGATTGTAATTAGGAGCCTATAAATAAGCAAATATGGTGAATAGAAGAGGAAAGAAATAAATAGGCTAATATCCTCAATTGAGAAGATATAAAAATGTAACACCATAATCTAGTTCTTTCCAAAGAAAACATTTTCCAATATATTTTGTAGATCCATCACATCCCCAGACAATTTTTTCCTAAAATGAAATTATGCAATTTAAACAACTAAGGATTGCAATAGATCTTCTAACAAGAAAAAAGGAATTTCTATCATTAGATAAATTCCATCTAAAAATAGGTCTGATGACTCACAACAAAAAGGTGCAAAAGTTTATTAAATCCATGAACATAGAATGACAACAACAACAACATCAAGCCTTTATCCCACAACATGAAGTCAGCTACATGAATTTCTTTTTCTCCATTGTGTCCTGTTAAGAGTCAAATTCTCATTTAAATCTAATAAAAATATGTCAGTTCTAATATTTCTAACTAAGTCTATTTTAGGTCTATCTCTAACATAGGCCAAATCTAATACATCTACTCTCCTAACCAAGTCATTAGAAGACTAACATTTTACGCGACCAAACCATTTAAGGCGACTTTATCTAATCTTATCTGTCACTAAAGCTGCTCCAACATTTTCATGTATATACTTGTTTTGCATCTAAGAGTAAAGTCACTCATCCACCTGATCATCTTTATCTCTGTAACACTTAACTTAATTGTATGCTTCTCTTTTTAATGGCTAACATTCAACATCATAAAGCATCACAGGTCTCACCAAAATCTTATTAAATTTTCCCTTAAATTTGAGTGGTACTTTTCTATCACACAACAGGCCTGATGCATTCCTTTACTTCAATCATCCAACTTGAATTCTACTAATAATATCTCATCTATTTCACCATCATTTTGGGTAATAGACCTGAGATATTTAAAATGTGTGATCTTATTAATGACTTGATTGCCCAAAGTCATAATCCCATTAGATCTATTACTATTAAAATTATAATCCATGTATTCTGTTTTAGATCTAATCAAAATAAAATATTTAGATTCTAAGTTAACCTCCATAATAAGTTTACCTTCAACTCCCTCTCTAGTCTTATCAATAAGAAGAATATCATCAGTAAAAAGCATACAGGTAAGAACATTCATGACTAAAGAAAAAGGATATGGGCTTAAAGCTGATCCTTGATGTAATACAATTGAAATATGAAAATACTTGGTCCAACCTCTTTATGTTTGAACACAAGTAACAATTCATGCATACATATCCTTAATGACGTGAGTATAAACATTATTAACCCCTTTTCTAAAACTCTCCATAGCACTTCTCTTGAAACTTTATCATAAGTTTTCTCTAAATCAATAAATATCATATGTATAACCTCCTTATTCTCCATATACTTCTCCATCAAACCTTTCAATAAATGTGTAGCTTCCATAATAAACCTATTCAGCAGGACTCCAAATTGATCTTGAGAAACAAGAGTATCATGTCATAACCTATGCTCAATAACTCTCTCTCAAAATTTTAAAATACTGCACATTAACTTAATTTTTCTATAATATGCACACTTATGCATCACCTTTATTCTTAAAAATAGAAAGCACCACAATCCTCCACTCATCTGATATCTTATTTAGCCTTTAAAATAAAATTGAAAAGTTTTGTAAGCCAAAAAAATTCTTCATCTCCTAAGCATGTTCACACATCTATTAGAATATCAACAAGGCCAACATCTTTTTCAGAATTCATTTTCTTTAAAGCCTCTCTTACTTTGGTTTTACTAATATGCCGATAAAAATAAAAATCTCTATTTTCATTTAGGGTGCTAAGGTCACTAAAGTCAATCATATTCTCACAATTTTCATTAAAATGCTTATCAAAATATCTCATTCACCTTTGTTAAATATCCTCTTCTAATAAAAGTATTTTTTTTCCTTCACCTTAATGCACTTCACTTGAACTAAATCTTTCATTCTTTTGCCTCTTTGCTTGACTAACTTTTATGTACATCTTTCACCCTCCTTTGTATATAATCTATTATATAATCATTAAAAGCTAAATTTTTTGCATCACATATTGCTTTCTTAGACTCCTTACGGGCCTCTTAATATATTTCTCAATTTTTTGAGTTTTTACATCTAAACTAATTTTTATAAGAAAGCTTCTTCTTTTTTCTTTTCATACACATTTTAATTCTACCACCAATTATTTTTACTATTAGGAGTTTTTGCTTTTGATACTCCAAGCACATCCTTAGCAACATTCTTAATATCATTAGCTATTTTTTTCCTATAACATTAACTTCCTCATGTACAATCAAAATCTTAAGTTTGAATCTCACTCTCAAAAATATTTTTGTTAGTGGTATTTAAATGCTCTCATCTAATCCTAGAATAAAATTTTATTTTATTTTTCATATTCTGTCACTTCATCTTAAAGTCCAAACTAAAAGCGATGCTAGATATATAAATGTTTACTCGAAATAACTTTATAATCTTTGTAATCAAAACGATCTATTTTTTATTAAAAAATAATCAATCTTAGTTTTACTATATCCATTTTTATAAATGATGAGATGCTCCTCTCTTTTCTTAAATAAAATATTAGCAATTATAAAATCATAAGCTAGAGAAAAATCAAATATAGTCCTCCTATCTTCATTAGTCGCTCCAAACTCACAACCACCATGAATACTTGTAAAATCTTCTACTTCTCTACCAATACGTCAATTTAAATCTCCTGCAATAATAACACTTTCTTCAAGATGTATCTTTTGTATTAATTTATTCAAAGTCATTCTAAAATTTTAATTTTTAACACATATCTAAACATACTTGAGAAGCAGAAGCACTTATGATATTAATAATCTTAGCATCAACAATAATCTTTAGAGCTATAATTTTATCTCCAATGCTATTAATTTCTACCATATTATCCTTCAAACTCTTATCTATAATCACACTTATCCCATTTCTAGTACAACTCCTACCTAAGTACTATAATTTAAACCATAAACTATCAATTTCCTTAACCTTCTCTCAAACGCATTTAGTTTCCTCTGCATTGAATATTTATCTTCCCATAAATCATAATATCTATTAATAATGACATTAAAATAGAATGAGAAATAGATAAATTTATGGTTTGTTAAATGCTAAATAAAACTTCAGCACTTTAGAGAGTATCAATTCAAAAAAGTTATTCAATCCCTTATTCGAAAAATTTAGTTCAAATAACATGGTGATAAATAGGATTTCCAATTGAAATCTCAATCTCAGACACTAAGAAACAAGAAAAAAGATAAGGCATTGATTTTCCACTAACTAATAAAGAATGGAGCTCTAATTCATTAAATTTTTATATTTTACGAGGAATTTAAGAAAGATAAAGGTGAATTTTTACCTAATTCAAAAAGGTTTATGCTTTTGAAAATAAGGAGCAATGTCAACCAAAGTTAATATTAGGTTAATCATAAAATTCATTGGGAGTCCAACATTTTATTTTTATCACTTTATCCTCATCTCAAAGTTGTGATTAGCTTCATCATAGCATCAAATGATACTATTTCAATTTCCCCCAAAAATGATACTATTTAGTTTTTATTAGTTAATTGTTACTAAATATTTCATTTCGTATTAAAAAAACTCAATTTATGGGTGATCTTAATTTAGGAAAAAAAGGTCCACAATATAGAATAAAGTGTGCCCTATCCAAACTGAGATCGAATTACAATAAGATTCTAGGATTTGTGTGTGTGTGTGTGTGTGAAGTATTTCTGGATGTAGGAGTATATTTATGTTTTTTCTAGGATCTACAGAGGGCATCAGTTTCATAATAGAAATGGATTGGTTAGGAATGTGAAGGCTGTGCAATCTATATTTTCAATATGATCAACTATTAGTATTATTCTTAGTATTACACAAGGAAGACATGGATAATCAAGTTCATTTTGCATGATCCTCAGCCTCTTGAAGGTAGATAGAAGTTTGCACTACTACAATGTGATAAACTCCAACAAGCCTTTTACAATCTAAAATAAATTCAATGTCATGTAATCAATGCCTATGAGACTTAAATTTTTGTCAAAATTTTACAATAACACATTGAACAGTATGAATTCATTATACTCTTATTTTACCAAGACGGGATGATTATTTCAATAAAAATTTCATTGGCCTTTCAATATCCCAAATCGAGCATCGGATTGTAGTTCGATCAAATCAAGTTTGAATCAAGCTCAAATATACAAGTTTAGCCAGACTAAAGAGCAAGCTTAACTCAAAGCAGAACTCAGAATTCCAATTGAATCAATCATAACATCCGAACCATATGAATGATCTTTGAGTCAACTTGAAAATACCTTATACATAAAATTAATAATGATGATTCGTACGTGATAAAATGATAGCCTTTGATCCATAACAGGCATTATTCTAAACTTCGTTCAGAAATAAGCAACCGAATAAACTTCGCATAAAATTCTACCATCGCAAATGCCTTATTAAAATCAAATAAACAGAGCAGATGGTAGAGAAACTTTAAAAAAACACTAGAATTCTATCCTAACCTAACCTTTAAACCAGGAGATGGTTGCCCATGGCCATGACTAGGTTGCTCGGGAGACAACAACAGTAAACCTTCTCCCAGAGACCGCTAGTCTAGGGCGAGCTCTGTCTGCTTAAGGAGCCCCAGAAGCGGTGTTTCTCCTTGCAGAGGTTGCCCTCGCTGTGGTCAGAAAGCTCACGAGCTAAAAAGTAAACAGTTTACCGACTGTAAATGGTCAGGGGACACGAATGGCTGCATCCTTCTGAGAGATTAACACACAGCATCCATTTAAATAAGGCATCGAAGGTACAGAGGATATACCGGTTCTCCTGCACCGTCGCCTCCGGGTGGGTGGAAATGGTAAAAGAAAGGTTAGGGTTTTGGCTTCGCGGGTCGATCGAATAACCTGTGGAAATGGTAATGGGATACAGCCTGTGGAGTGGAAATGGTTACGGCCGCGCGGCTCGCGAGTCGCGGCCACATGGAAAAGCATCCGCATCTCCATTAAAAACTGACAGAAGTGATCCCTCGCCGTTGGATTAAGTGGCTGTTTGATTTACTTAAAAAGAAATTTAAAAGAATGTAGCATACATTATATTGAAATATTTTAAATTTATAGATGAACATAAAATAATATATGATTATTTTTTATTGGATTTTTTGGATTTTAGCGGATACCAGATCCGTGAATTCCGCGGACCGGTGCGGAAATTAAAGCGCAAATAATTGCGGTTGGTTGGACGTTTAGGGAGTGGGTGAAGAAGATGCCATGCATATTTCAATTATAAATAGGAGCAGAAGAGCTGAGCGGAAATCACAAGCTTCTTCAGTTGTTTGTTGTGTTTTTTGCTACCGCTGTGTTCATCCGGAGAGAGATCAGTGAGGTATGTTTAAATTTTTTTTCTTTTTAATTTATTTCATAGTTTATTTGATTGTGATGTAAAACTTGTGTACATTTATTTACAAAAATTATGTATTATGAAGTAGTTTTAAGCTCCCGCAGTTTTTGTGGGATATATTTCTTTGTTGCAGATTTGTTAGTTATTATTTTAGCAGTGACTTGTATTAATTTTTATCAGCAAATTTGTAGTTTATTTAAAATAAATTTGGTGTATTGTATTTATTTTTAGCATTTTTTGTTGTTTGGTCTGGTTTGTAGAAAGAAATTTATCAATGTTTTGTGGGTAGTTGGTTGTATTTTTATTTTCCAAAGATCCCCAATTATGTAACATATTTTTTCAAAAAATTTGTAGTACACAGGCAAATTCACTAATTTTTAATTTTAATAGTAGCCTAAAAAAATAGATGTCGTAGCCTTTTTTTCAGTAAGCTTAACTCCTAAATGACTTTCATGAAGGAATTCTTCAAAAAGAAGATTAGCAAGTAGGTCAGATCACCTTGTAAGTAAACTAATGAGCTTAACAAATTGAAAATCCTCCGTTTATCTTATGATTATGAGATGAAATGAGATATTTATAATTAAATGAAGTTCAAATGATGATCCTTATTATTAATGATTAATAATAATAATATGTACGTAACGCTTGACTTAGGAATTTGCTATATAAATTCTCTCCTAAAAGAAGAAGAAAATTTTATAAAAAAAATATTCCTGGATCTAATAGTTTTTCTCTAATTATTGTTCTAAATAATGTTTATTTTGAAGTACTCTTGTTGTTCCTTCACATTACAAAATTTGGACTCATATAAATCGGTAAAAAAAGCAATCTCACAAAGTATCTTATATATAAAGCAAAAGCTAAGCTTATTTTAAAATTTCTATGAAGAGTAAAGTGAGGCAGCACGCAGACTGATAAGATGATTCCTCCGTTACATTGGATTAGTTAACAAGTGTTGGGCAATCTTTTTTATATATATATTTATATTTTTTAATTAAGCATCTACTATCCGTTAAACCTTTTAATCTATTAGCAACTTGTCCTTAGTGTGATAAATAGTTAATGTTGCAAGAGGATGGTTGATTTTTTATGCATTTCAGCATTTGGTTAAGAGGACGGCGGTCTATAGACTAAGGAGTTGTTTCTTTAGATGAAAAAAAATGCATAATAAAATGTTGAAGGGACAATATTTTTGGTTGTAATTTTGTAAGTTATATTATTAGAATTATATTTAAAATATTTAAATGTGAGAACTGTTTGAGTTAAGGTAGTCACATTTGATTAGTTGTATGAATTACATTTAAACCCGAAATTTTTTTTTTTTTAAATAATATTTTATAAACTTATTTATGTTTACAAATAAAATTTGTCATCTTGTATGTAATTATATTTTATTTATTAATTATTAAAATCCTTTAAGATAATTAGTAGAAGTGCCAAAAAATTGATAAAATTAGGTTTAGATTGCACTGAATCCTTAATTCTAGTACGTTAGACTTAAATTTAACTATTAATTTTGGAAGAGGCAACCTCAATTCATTTTCTTGTTAAAAAATGTAGTAAGAAGTACATAAATAGTATATTAACTTAAATCCTGCTATGTAGTACCTTAGAATAAATCTAACTATGAAATTGGGAAGAGAGAACTTGTATATTTTTTGAAGTTTAAAAACGTAATGAATAATATTAAGCTCACACCTAAGGAGAATAAATAAAATTGACCTATGTTTTAATGATGGAAATTTGATTTTTTTTTTTAAATCAGAAGTAGATTAAAAATTTATTATTTATCCATAATGAATAAAAGGAATATTGAAGTATCAGTTCGATCCTGAAACTAAATTAATGAATTGACTTTCATAGAAAAACTAAATCGGGAATATTCAAATCATCCTTAAGGAGATTAAATGTTTACATATAGGGTGGATATGTTAGCCAAAAAAATGTGAGAAAAGTTTTGTGCTATAAGCTGAATACATCATTGCGATTGAATTGAAGAATAAATTAATTTGACCTCATCGGTAGGAATAGAGTTAGTACATTGTTATGCGTTAAAATACATTTACTCTCGTTACATTATGACCATTTTGTTAAGTAAAAAAATTTTAGCGAAAAATGACATTCTTGGGATTAACCCTCAAATTTGTGTAATTTAGGACAGAATGTCACGCTTAATATTATTTTACGGTGGGGAGCTTCGTATCGGGGATGATTTCACAGCAAGATATATCGGTGGACAGAATCGGCCAATAATCGTTGATTACGATATTTCTCTCACAATGCTAAAAGACAGAATTATGGGTGCGTTTAGGATTAATTCTGCAACAAATACTGTCAACCTGACATGTCGACTTCGGAATCATGGTGGATACTGCACAACACATGTAGTCGATGATGAGGTTTGTGAGTTTATGTTATTATAAGCAAGAATTGATCCTGTCGTTGTTTACGTTGAGGCAGAACAAATCAATCAATGTGACCTTGCTGGTCCGTCAACGGAGATACATATGTAAGTATTTACAACTTCATTACATGTTACTGTTGTGATTAAATTCGTTATCTAAAAATTAAGCATAACTTATTCTTTTTGAATTAGTCCAAACACGTGGACTGCCCGCGGAAGTAATACGATTGAAATGCCACCAAACTTTTATGACCGACTGAGTTTGTCAGAGCGAACAAACTTGGTGCAGGAACAACAACCTTCACGTACCAATGTGAGCGATCGTCCACGTTGGTTCAGACCACGTAGTAATATATGTGAAGAAAATGTTGTATCTTCCTCATTCATGCCTCAAATAGAGCAAAACGATAATGTTTTATCACACAGAGATGATACCGATAACAATGACGTAGATTCATACGAAACTATGGATAGTGGTAGCACTGATTCAGGGGATAGTTCTAGTCATCCTGAAATTGAAACACATGAACAAATGTACAATTGTACTAACGATGAAAATTTTGGTGTTGAGTTCATTACTGATCATGCAAGACGAAATGTTGCTGGATTAGAATCCATGGATGCAAATAATAATTTGAAGGAAACCATTCAAACAACCGAACAATTGGATGATGATGATCAATGTGATCCTCCTATCATCAATATTGTTAGCTCAACAGAAGCAAACATTCCATCGGAATTGTATGAAGGTCAAATCTTTCATAACAAGGAAGACTTACATGCTGCAATTAATGGTTGGTCAATTTCACAAAATGTTCAATACGTAAATTCAACTTCCGATAAAAGTCGTCTCATAATATTATGTGCACAACATAATAATGTTCATAGGCCTTGCTATTGGCGACTACATGCATCACGAAGTAAAAGATTATGCGGTCTTTGGAAAGTGTCATCCGCGGGTCCGCCACATACTTGCACTCAACCTGTTATACTTGGTGGGCATCACAATTGCACCTCAAAATTTATATGCAGGCATATCATGCCTATTATAAAACAACAACTCGACATGAAACCAAAAGAGATAATAGCAAGAATGGAGTCAAAATTCAAAATGAATATCTCGTACATGAAAGCGTGGGATGCACGGAGGAAAGCCATCAAAGCAATATTTGGTTCGTATGAGGATTCTTATCGTTCGCTCCTACGTTTCATGGAAGTGATACGCTTGTCACAACCAGGCACAATATACAATGTCGAATTGGTTGGAGGTTCACGATTCAAGGCATTATTTTGGGCGTTTGGCCCATCAATATATGGGTGGCAGCACTGTCGCCCTGTCCTTAGCCTCGACGGAACTTTTTTGCTAGGAAAATTTCGTGGGACCCTTCTTGCTGCTGTTGGAATTGACGCGAACGGTGGACTGTTCCCCTTGGCTTTTGCAATAGTTGAATCAGAGAGCAATGATTCATGGGTTTGGTTCCTTCGTAAACTACATGATCTGGTTGAAGTTGTTAAAGAGCGTCAAAATTTATGCAT
Source organism: Dendrobium huoshanense (assembly GCA_016618105.1). Lineage (NCBI taxonomy): Eukaryota > Viridiplantae > Streptophyta > Magnoliopsida > Asparagales > Orchidaceae > Dendrobium > Dendrobium huoshanense. The sequence continues at coordinate 6,175,505 of CM028356.1, forward strand.
AATCTCAGATAAGCATCCAGGACTTGTGAGAGGGTGCCGAGAAATATTTCCGCAAGCCGTTCATAGACATTGCCTTCGTCACTTGCGTGAAAACTTCAAAAAATATTTACGTCGTCAAGGTATTGTTGATGTTGAAGGCCTTTGCAATAATATGTACTTAGCTGGTAGTACAGAAGACAGTGCGAGCTTCACTCGTATGATGGAGCATATTAAAAATGCAAAGCAAGAAGTATATGATTGGTTGATACAACGTGATGTTAGTAAGTGGTCATTATTATTTGACAATGGATGTCGATATAGCATCATGACAACAAACGCATCAGAATGTTTTAACGGAGTTCTTAAACGTGCTCGTGGGCTGCCAATTCAAGGTTTAGTAATGTCTATATACTATAATCTCGTGTCTTTATTCATGCAGCGTTCTACAGAAGTTGAGAAGTGGATGATGGCTGTCGAATCTGACCTTGTTCCTAGAACAATGGGTATGTTACAAAGAACTGAACGGGAAGCACGACGTTGTCCTGAACCAATTACCATTAATAGAGGAGAATTTGAAGTTGTGGATTCGGCTTGCAAAACACATAAAGTTGAAGTCCTTACACCTGAAAAGTGTGTTGCACATGTAACAAACCATAATTACATCATTTGTCATGCGTTCATGTGATTGCGGTTGCAGGATATAGGCGATGGAATCACAATGCTTTCGTGTCTCAATACTACACACTAAACTCATATAAGGCAATATACTCCGGGCTATTCCATGTTGTCCCTCCTAACGATGTTTGGCCAAATTTTAATGAAGGAGCAAGAATCATACCTTTGCTTGCACCAGCTTTTAGGAGACGTGCAGGTAGACCAAGGACAATTAGATTTCGTAATACAATGGATGAGGCACAATCAAGCTCAAATAAATGGTGTGGACATTGTAAGAGAAATGATCATAATAGGGCAACGTGTCCGTATAATCCAGCATCATCGAGGTAATAAATATAATCCTTTTTTTTATTACATTAATTTGGGCTCCTTCTAAACTATACACTGAAAAGAACTCATTTACTTTTCTTCTTGAAATAAAGATACGGTCGATAGCTCAAGGCATATGGATTTTGATCGGCGATAAAGGGAAAATGTTCATTGCTCCAGCTAGTGATGAGTTAAGCTTGTGAGGCACTTTCAGAAGTCAGAGTTATAATATGTGTTAATGTTTGAAATTTCGTCGTCGTAATGTATGTTTCTTTTAAAAATATCGTACTTGTAGGTTGTGTTGTTTAATTCAGAACTAGTTAGATTTGCTCTTAGTTTTGACGAACTGTTATGTAACTTTTAATATAACATCTTGAATTAACTAATGCGCATCACATATTCAGTCATTGTTATTATTGAATTTAGTTGGACTACTTATTCGTTAGATTAGCCACAAATCTCTAAAATTTGTGAAATATAGCTATGGCTGAAAGATCTCAACGGCGGTGTGGTGGGCGTCATACCACCCAACAGGAGATCACGGAGGAACCGATTCGAGAAATGAGCATAGCATCGCTGGGGGAATCTCATAGGGCGCATGATCCTGCTCAGGTATAAATGTAATTCAAGTGTATTTATGTATATTATGAAGTGCATACATCTCTATCCTTCTTTTAATTGGTTCTTCTTATATCGTTGCCACAGGCATCTCCTTTGGTTGCTTCGACCCATTTACGTACAGCACGTGAGTGGCCGGTTGAGTGCCCCCGCATGATTTATGTTCTACGAAATCTCGGACTACATAACATTCGGCATCTACAGTTCATACGTTTGGATCACAATCTCATAACAGCAATTGTCGAGAGATGGTGTCCGCTTACGAACACTTTTCATTTCACGGTTTGAGAGATGACAATAACGCTGCAAGATGTGCAGGTTATACTAAGACTGCGAATTGATGGGCCAGTCGTCGTAGGACCAAATGTTATTGGATTAGGTCATCGTTGGGAGTCATGACCAGAATGCTGTGATGAACTACTTGGTACACATCCAGGCAGAGAAACTGTGTACCATGCTACAGGCGATGAAAAGGACACGGCCACTTTCAGGATGGGTAGTTCATAGTTCGAGTCAATGCTCCCCTTACGTTGGCTTCGCTGGACTTTCTACAAAGATTCATATGAACAGCTAGCTCCTGGTCCATTTCTTCAACATGTCCGAGCTTACATCCTGTTCATGATTGGGTGTTTTTTGATCCCAGACACATCGCGGTCACATGTCTTCTTGTATTGGTTGCCCTTGCTTAGGGATGTGGACTCATTCGGTCAAATGTCTATTGGAACTGCTGTTCTTGCACATCTATATAGAGAGTTATATAATGCGACCAGGCCCACACATACTTATATTGCCGGATGTGTTGCATTACTACAAGTATGGTCATGTGAGAGATTATACATTGGCCGACCCACACTGCGTGTATCACAAATACATGATTTTGGTGGAAGACCTCTTGGTTGTAGGTATTTTTATTTATTTATAGCAAGAGTTTAAACCTATATTGCCAGATGTGTTGCATTACTTATGCTACTACCTATTTAATGTAGGTGGGCTGAAGATCGGATACGTGAGCTCCCCTCTGGGAACACGTTGACATATCGTGATGATTTTGACGGTTTACGACTAACTCAGGTAAACAAAAATTTTGGACTATGGCCCTTATTAATTTTTCCTTTATATGGAATCAATAGAAATCCTTGACTTCTATAAATGTAGGTGAGCATGACTCCATACACGGAAGACATTCTAGCAACTTTGCCTGCCGAATGTTTGGAGGGGATCGACATATGATGTGCTAGAGTGCCCCTCATTAGCTGGAAGCGTACCGAGTGGCATCTTCCTGATCATGTTATGCGGCAATTCGGGGGAATACAATTCACTGATGTTCCACCGATGGAATTAAATTTTAGAAGGATTGATGGAAGAGGTAGAGCGGATCTTGATTGGACTGTTCAGTATAGAGATTACCTAGAGATATGGGAAGAGAGGAGAGCATATGTAGTGGCAGTAACCCGCCCAGAAGGAATAGGTAATCAGGAGTTAAATACTTACCTATGGTGGTATAGATCATGGGCTTCGATCTATTTGTTACAGCCTCAAATAGAGCCGCCTGAAACTTTCTTTCCTCGCTCGTCCAGGCGAACGATTAGTGGTATGTCGTAATAATATATATTTTTACAAAGTTCATATAAAACATATCTTGACAAAAAGTTTATATCGCGTAGGCTGACTATTACATACGTTAGAGTGCTATTCTTGAGCCGTTGGCTGGGGGTCAAGGACAAAATGCAAGTTCATTACAGTTAGCAGTTGACCAAGTTTCGGAGCTTTCCGCCAGAGTGCAGCATTCAGTTTATATCAACTATACTACTTTTGACACCACACCACCTGAGATTAGTCAAGGCAGGGCAGAAGGAATAGGTTCTCATAGCTCTCAAGGACCAAGACGATCAACTTCTGATGCTCCATCTACATCCAGGAGAAGTCGACAACAGCATAATACTGAACGAGAACCACCAAGACATTCAATGCACATTCCATCGAGCACCTATGACAGGTCTGGGGCAGGACCCTCCACACAATATTGGAGCCCATTGGCAGTACAAGAGAGCAGTGCACATGAAATATTTTATGGTACACCATCTTAACATCCCGTAACACAAACATTTATACCCATAGCAATACCAGAGTGGATGTCAAGGTTGGGTTACCATCCTCCCCCTCGCAGCAAGATATATTATTAATGGGAGGATAAACTTCTAAACAGTATACTGATGTGAGGCAACATCGATCTGAACTTCCACCACAAGATGAGGAATTTATTTGAGGAAGAGCAACAGCTACAACGACGCAGAAGAAGAGCTCCAGATAGATATACTCCTGGTAGTAGGGCTCTTCCTCGGCATCGATAGATGGTCTTGGTTAAAATTTTCTCTTACTTATGCTTACTATTTAATGTATGTGAATGTTCGATGATCTGTAAGACAACTTAATACCTCCTATTTATGCTCTCTTATTTATGTTTAACATGCAAAATATAGTATTCTATACGTTCTTTCATATTTGAGTTGAATATTATTCCAAGTCATTTCACTACATATTTCGCTCCTTGGTTCATAGGAATCCACATGTGAAGGAAGAAGAAGTTTATTATTACAAAATATACTCGAAGGTCAATGAAAATATGAGAGGCGCACCAACACACCAACTAATAGAAGAAGGAAGTACCCGTATACATGAAAGTTTGGCTTATAGCACAGATGAGATCCTGAAAGCAAAAGCAACAACAAATGAAATTTTTAGATGTCTTCTACATACTTTGGGGGGAAGACGAGGATGTTGTCATGTGGCATGAAAATGATGATATTATGAAATTAAGGCAATATAGGTCTGGCTATGAACTTCGAGCGAGTGGTTGGAAGTTGCTACAAGATAGATTTTGCGATATGAACGGCCACCCAGTATCATTAAATTTTCTAAAGGATCGTATTCGAGAACTGGGTTGCGATAAACACGGTACAGTTGAGCCGGGGATAGGAATATCAATATTTGATATGGATCACTGTATTTTATATCATCATTGGTCGCATAAAGCAGATAAATGGCTCTTAGATAACTACAAAATGCTAATGCAATGTTCTCTTGATGGAAAGGAGAAAAAAAATTTAGATGGCGAAGATTGGAACCACCTGCAACACGGATATATGTACCACTTCAAATGTTGCCCAACACAAACACAACTTCAAGGTCGTGTACGACATTTGCTTAGGAAATGAGTATGATGTGTTCTAAAATGTAAGAAAATATTAATATTTGATGTATAAGATTATGGTGCTAAGTATCTAAAATACTTAATGTTTTTACTTTTTGTATTATTGGCCTTTACATATTTACTTGTATTATTTGCATAAATAATAACTCATTTGCTTAAATTTCAGTACATAATGTCATCATCTTCATCAAGGACCTCAGCAATAAAGCGCTCACCATCTAGGGATTTCCTTCATATAATTCCAAGAAAGAAGTTGATATATGATGGAACAATTCGATTGACAGAATCAATGTCGTACCCTATGGATGAATTCTTGGAAGATAAAGCAAGATCAAATGATTTTTTTTGATGTTGTTTACATGAATGATCTTGGTATGAAGACGATAGTTTATGGGATACATATCACGAAGTTATCAAAAGTCGTCATCCCATGTATGTAGATGGAGAAACAATTACTGATATGGGCTGGAAATTTGTACGATAAAGGTTTACGGATCATAATGGTCATTTTGCTCCTATAAATATTCTTAGTACAAGAATTAATGAAATCACACAGAAAAAAGATGGTTCCGTTGTGGTTAATGCTGAGAATCCAATAACCGATGTGCAACATTGTATCCTTTATAAAATGTGGCATACTAATCAAGATGCATTTCTATCAGAAAAATATAAAGAGCTGAATATTATAGATAGTAAAAAGAAGAAGAGTTTCTTAACATAAAAGATTGACAATACATCCAACAGCAGTTCACAGCAAAATTCTTATGTTGTCCAACTCTAACCCAACTCCAAGCGCGTATGCGCATAGTTCTGAGCCAAATGTAATAATAATTTATTTACCTTTGCTCAATTCTTATCATATGTCATCCTTTTTATTACTGAACTAATCCTGTATTTTCATGAATTTGTGTTAATGATTTTTCGCACTATTTCAATTGCAAATTTTCTAAAAAAATTAACTAGTTCTATTTTAGATTTAAATAAAAAAAATCTTTTGATATTATATATTACATTGATTTCTTATTTAAAATTATTCTCATTACTTATAATTATATTTCAATCTTCGTCTATACACGTAATTATTATTGAATAATAAAATACAAAAAATAATTATTTTTCAATCCTTTAAAATATCCATAATTTTATTTCACATAATAATTATTCAATCATACAAAAATTTTATTGAAAAAATTATTCATCTATTGATTTTAGATGTTCTCTCCATCTATTTATTTAAATTTATTTGTCAATTATTCTCGCCCCACACTACCTAAAAAATAAATTCTGCATATCCTAATGAATGCACCCGAATTTTTGGCATATTATATTATATTTTGTGTAATTTAACTTTGCATACTTTATAGTTGAACTGATATTGCATTTAATATTACTATTTTCTAATAAATATAAATATTCACAAAAAATTCCTCTAAAAAATAAAATTACCTCAACAATAAAAAATTTATCATAACTCAGAAACAAAATTAATTTACACGGTGGAAGAAATAACAACTACGCTCTACTGTGTTTCTCAAATAATGTAGATTAGCTTTATACCAATAATTTTCTATAAATGTCTAATTTTTTAAAATCTCAATATATCATTTCTTCTAAATATTATATTTAAGAAACTAAAAAAATTTTGATTCTCCAAATTTATTCAACATACACCCTCAAAGGTTCAAAACTAATTAGGTAATAATAATAAAAAAAAAGGTCTCAACGGTTTAACATGAGCACCTGAAAAAGAGAAAAATCAAAGCTTCAATTTCTCTTATTTATCACCAATTTCGGTACAGTATAACGGATTTACATGTGGAGCTGAAAATGATAAAAATCAACGCGCATACAATGAAATGTCCTGGTCATGCGGACTGAAAACGAGGAAAAGGAGCGGGCCAAACGAAAAAACAAGAATACGCCTATTGATTACGCGCATTTCGACTGAAATTGAACAAAAAACTTAATACAATTTCTGATTCATTGAGAATGCGCCAACCACAACAGCGCATTCTTTGAATGCGCTTAGCACTATAGCGCATTTGCTATTTCTTAAATTTTTTTAAAAACCTGCTCGTACCTTTAAATGTCGCATAAAAGATGCTTGTTCCGAAAATTTTGCCTTTATTTTATGTCAAACTGAACATGATTATTCTCAAAATCTTGCATTAGAAATTCTTTACACCCATCTTACTTCAAACCATATAACCCCTTAACGAAAAAAACTAATAGACATTGTATATTTATATTAATAAAACACAAGCATGTAAAGCGCTTATCAAATTAGTTTAGTGGTTATTTTGCCAAACATTGTGAAGTGAGACGAAATTTTATAAATTAAAAAAAAAAAAAGATAAAATAGATTTTTAAATCACATAAAATTTATATATGGTGGTCCTGTGACAACTTTAATAGCTGCATCAAGTAATGAAAGATTACTATCCAAAATAGTGATTTTTATTTAGTTCGGTTGACCAGATGCAATAAACATCCGGTCGTAGGCAAAAAGAACACGGTACCGAGGTGTACTGAGTTTTTCAAAAAATTCGGTACACCGCGGTACCGAGTTTTTTTTGCCTACGACCGTATGTTCCTCTGCATCCGGTCGGAGGACGTAATAATTGTTCCACCAATGTTAAGAGGTAACATAAATACTGCAAAAAAAGAAAATCATGGAAAAAAAGATTTTTTATTTTGAATAATCATATTCATAATTCTTATAATTATATTTAGAATAATAATAGCTTGATGCTTTATTTTAATAATCACATAAAAAACAACAGTAGCCTATTTTGTGGTAAAGATTAAAAAAATTATAATCAATCATATTTACCAAGAACTTTGCTGAAGTCACTATTAATGTCATCTCAGTAGGTCACGGTACACCTCGAACAATCTACGATGATGGAACGAATTATTGGGTGCGGAGTGCGGACGTAGCTCCGTGTGTGCAAACGAATTGGGTCGCGCCACGTGGAGCCCATCTTGACCCCACCGACACGAACCATCCGAACTACTTGAAAAAAATGCGCGGTACCTAGTAGTACCGAGCGGTACCGAGCGGTACCTAGTAGTACCTAGATGCGGTGGGGTCAAGATGGGCTCCACGTGGCGCGACCCAATTCGTTTGCACACACAGAGCTACGTCCGCACTCCGCACCAATAATTTGCGCGAAAAATGACACTTTTATTGTGTCAAAAAGATTTAGCAAGGTTGTGAAGAGGTTCACACATAGGCGGATCCCAAATAAAAACTTGTCAAGTCACATGCGCTTTTGACTGTGTTTTTGACTTGCGCTTTACTTGCACTTTAGTTACGCTTTACCTGCGCTTTTGACTGCGCTTTGACCTGCGCTTTACCTACGCTTTTGACGCGCTTAATTTAAAATAATATTTTATTAATATCTGAACCTATCTCCGCGTCAGGTGACCGGATGTAATAATTTGCCCATGTATTTAGGGGGGCAAATGCCCACCATCATATATATATATATATATATATATATATATATATATATATATATATATATATATATATATATATATATATATATATATATATAATTTTAGAGGGAATATTTTGAGTATTTTGTCCATTCTAAAAAAAAATTTGTCCTAATTTTATTAATCCGAAACGTTTTTGCCCATCCCCCACAAAAAAAAAATAAAATTTTTTGCCCGCCCTGAAAAAAGAAACTGGATCCGCCCATTTGATTGTTCAACCGAAGTTGAATAATCATATGATATAATAAATATTAAAATTATTTAAATATAATATAAACTAAGTAATAGTTGATATGTAAGAGTTCAATGGCAGATATGTAAATCACCCTAATGACAAATGACAAGCTAGCTAAAAGCAGATGGCCAGTAATAGGGAAATTATTCTATACAGTTATCGGACTATTCAAAGACAAATCAGGATATGTCACGTCATCCGGTACATAGTATCGATACACAGCAAAAAAATAATATGACACATCTTGATTTACCTCCGGACGACATCCGACGACCGTATAAAATAATTTCTGCTAGTTATAATATTATATGTAGGTATGGCAAGATGCTGCAAAAAGGTCAAGCTCAAGTACAATAAAACCACAATGATAGCAATTAATAGTAAAAGAAACACACAACTCCCCTTAGCCTATTGGTTGAGAGCTTAGGCTTCCAACTAAGAGGTCTAAGGTTCGAGTTCATGTGTATGCGTTGTGTGTGTGAGTTTACCTTAATTGGCCTAAATGTCCCAAAAAAAAAAAATTAATAGTAAAAGAACTATAAAAACTATTCACGCAGAACTAAGTACATGATTTTACTGAATATGCATCAGTGTATGCATCCAAAACATCAGAAGGAAGAACATTAATTATAACTTCTCAAAGATGTATCTATCTACAGTCCAGAACATCTTAATGAAGCATAAAACAATAATTGAAGAGAAAATTTTGAATTCTTCATTTCAAACAAGGTGGACAATAAATGCCTAGCTGCTAAGGATAAAACTATTAGAGCTGTATTTTATTTAAATATCTTTATAGAGCTTATAAATCCCATAAGATTGTTTTGAAATGATAAGCAAGCTATATGAGCTTAAAAACTCCTTCAAATATCATTTTTATTTATTTAAATTTTTTTATCATTTTATTTTCTCTTTTTTTATCATATTTTATCCAAATTCTTTCTAATTATTTCACAATCAAAAGCAAACATTCTTTAACTAAAAAAATTTATTCTAGTTCAAGTTGCTTAATTTTAATATGCTTATTTTGCTCATATATATTTAATGACATTATGATTATAGTTTAAAATAAATACTTTTAAAATTAGAATGGAAACTTTAGATACATGTTTGATTTTAGGATATAAAATTTTTCACACACACACACACACATATATACAAGGTTGTGAAAACCGGACCGGACATCGAACCGGAAGAATGAGAGGTTCATGGTTCGACCGGTTGTCGAACCGGGGTCGAACCGGATGACGTAATAAATAATAATATAATTAAAAGTAATAAAATTAACATAATAATAATGACAATTTATTCAATAAAATTTTATAATTCTAAGAATTTTTAGACTAAAAAATAAATAAAATTCATACATATATAATATATTACATAATTTTAAAATTAAATATAAATAATTATTATATTTATGTTATATATTTAAATATAAATAATTACAAATTTTAAATTTAAATATAAACATCAATTTTTATTTAATTTATATTTAATAAAAATTTAGTTTATATATAAATATATATATTTGATATAAATAATTGCTTTATGTTATATATTTAAGCATAATTTACATATATAAATTATATATAAATTTTACATTATAAAACTATATTTATAAAGTCATACAATATTATTTTTTAAGATTTTTATTTTTCTATCATTTAATTTCGCATTTAGAAAATGTTTTAGAACTTTAAAAATGATAAATAATTATTTTTATTTGAATAATATAAAAATATAATTAATAATAAATTTAAGAAGTTTAAAAATTATTATGATAATTTTTTATTTGAATATTCTACAAAAAAAATTTCAACAAGTTCTCATTCAAACAAGCCTAATGCACACATTGTTGAATGTTGAAACAAAAAACAACTAGTTGTTTAGTCCCACATCACTTAGGAATTTTAAGTTGTGTTGTTTATATATCTTTCCTTGTACCCATGGCTTAAGAGCTTTCATGGTATTATGGCATCATGTGAGCTAAATTATTTATATTAAATTTAATACATATTATGATAAAGTTTTTTAATCATATTTTTAAATAAAATATATGATATTTAAACAAATTTATAATTTAATTAAACATTTTATATAAAAATAAAAAATTTAAATATATTATTAGTTGAACCGGCCGGTTCTTTAAAAACGGACCGGTTCAACGGTCGGCCGGTTCAACCGGCGGTTCAAACCGATTTTGGCCGGTTCGTTGTTTGACCGGTTCTTAGGGAGGACCGAACCGGCCGTAAGACCGGTTCACGGTTGAACCGGTCGAACCGGCCGGTCCGGTCCGGTTTTCAAAACAATGCATATATATATATATATATATATATATTAATTTTTAAATAATTTTGCATTTTATAGTTATTCTCCTTATTTTTAATATACTAATAACATGCACTTAATTCTCATATGATTAAACTAATATATATACACAAACACATAGACACTATAAATCAACTTGATTGAGCTAAGCTCAACTATAATATAGATGTATAAACTATCATGTAAATGCCTAAACTTTGTTAATAAACTTAAGTTTCGTTTGTGACGACTTTCTTACTGCTTCTTAAAGCAATTTTTTAATACAAAAAATTAAAATTTTTTTATTAAAAAATTGCTTTAAGAAACAGTAAAAAAGCCACCCCAAATAAAGCCTTAATTTAAGTCAACCTCTGTTAGAATCAGACAAATAGTTAATTATGTTTAATTTCTACCTGTAATATTCTTACACCAGCACAGGACTTATCTATATATAGTCATTGTAATAGTTTCTGTAAGAAAGAAAATGAATTCTATTTTTCCTTAAGCTTCTTCTTCTTCTCCACGGCGTCTTCTTGTTCGTGTCCTGGTTTTCATCATGGTATCAGATTAAGGTTTGATCTTTCTTAATCGTCCATGGCGACTCCCGCTTCCTCTTCCTCCAACGCCGAAGCCAATTCCGGCGTCATTCCTCCCGCTCAGCTCATTTCTCCGTCCCTGAAATTTGTGATCTCAAATCTCAAGTTTCTTGTTCCCAATTCCTTAACTCCGGACAATTACCCATTGTGGAGCAATCAGATTATCAAGATTCTTCAGGCAAATGGCTTCGCTACATTTCTTGATCCTAAACCCACTTCCGATCCAATGCAAGAGACGACGCCAACTTCAACCGTCGATACAACTCAAGATTTCATTCAATGGTCGCTTATTGATCAAAATCTGGCTGCCGCTCTGTGCTCGACAATCTCCCCGACGGTCCTTCCTTACGTGATTCAACTCGACTATACACACGATATTTGGCGCGCTCTGCAAATTTGTTTTCAGTCCTCTAACAGGTCCAAAGTCATTCAGCTCAAGAACGAGCTTCACAACGTGTCTATGAAAAATCTTTCCATGTCTCAGTACTTAACTGAGATCAAGAAGATCGTAGACCAAATCGCCTCGGCGGGATCTACTGTGGACTCAGAAGATGTCATTATTTACATCTTGAACGGCCTTCCCCCTTCCTATCAGTCGTTTACTGCATCCATCCGCACAATGCAAACTTCCCTCACTCTCGACAATCTATACGCTCTTCTCATGAGTGAGGAAATTCATCTTCAAACGGCTGCGCTGAAGTTCTCTACCACAACGGACACACAAACTGCTCTCTACGCATCCAACTATCGCGGTCGTCGCGGTCGCTCGAAGCCGACTTCTGAAAGAACTCAGACAACCCGTTCCTCCTCTGCTTCCAGCGTCACATGCCAAATTTGCAAAAAGAGAGGGCATTCTGCTGACGCTTGTTGGCATCGACTTAATCCCAATTACATCCCGCAATCCAACTCCAACAAGAACGGCCAAGCTCTCATAACAAACACCGATACCAACAATTATGTTGATTAGTATCTTGATTCCGGCGCCTCCACGCACATGACAAATTCTGTGGAAAACCTTGCTACGTCAAATGTCTACAATGGTACTGATAAAGTTACCTTAGGGGATGGAAGATCAGTCCCCATAGCTCACTCGGGCACGGGACTACTTCCAACCCCTTCTCGTAAGCTTTTCCTCTCTCATATTCTTCATACTCCTTCTATCTCCCATAATTTACTTTCTGTCTCAAATCTTGTTAAAGACAACAATCTTCTATTATATTTGACTCTACTGGTTTTACTTTTAAGGATTTGACGACCAACACAATTCTTCTCAAAGGCCCTTGTAGAGATGGCTTATACCGGATTACCAAGAACAACCAGCACGCTCAGCATATCGGTCTCTCGATGGCAAGAACCTCCGTTCCCCATTGGCACAATAGGCTCGGCCATCCCAGCCAGAAAATTCTGCAGCAAATTTCCAAGAATAATCCGGCTCTAAACATTCCCTCTTTATCTTCCATTTGTAATACTTGCAAACAATGTAAATGACACAAATTACAATTCAATACTTCTGAAAATAGAAAACAAGCTCCCTTAGAGCTCATTCATTCTGATGTTTGGGGACCTTCAACCGTTCCTTCACATCAAGGTTTTCGTTACTACGTTATATTCGTGGATGATTATTCGCGCTTTACTTGGTTATTTCCTGTTATGTTTAAATCTGATGTTCCAAACATTTTCATTATTTTTGCTACGTTTATTGAGCGGCAGACATCTCATCATATCAAGGCTCTTCGTATGGACGTCGGAGGCGAATATGTCAACCAACATCTCCAAAATTTCACTCAGCTCAAGGGCATTCTTCATCAGACTTCTTGCCCATATACTCCGGAACAAAATGGGCTCGCTGAACGGAAGCATCGCCATATCATGGAGACGACTCGGACTCTGCTACACACGGCTCACTTACCATCTGTTTTTGGCTTAAAGCCGCCACCACTGCTACCTATCTCATAAATAGGACACCATCTGCCACTACGAATTTTATTTCACCCATTCAACTGATGTTCAACACTTCCCCTTCCTATGAACATCTTCGAACTTTCGGTTGCGCTTGCTTTCCGCTCAAACCCTCACATATGCGCACCAAACTCACCCCTACTTCCGACTCTTGTATCCTTTTGGGTTATTCTGAAAGTCAAAAAGGTTACAAATGTTTTTCTCCTACAACCAATCGCATCACTATTTCTCGGCACGTTCAATTCAATGAAACCTCGTTCCCTTTCATGCAGTCCACTTCTCATGCTACTCCAGATGAAACCATTACTAACCCGTCTCTGCTTATTCCTGTTTCCACTATCCGTTCCACTTCTGCTCCTCAGCAACAGACTACGCAACCCAATACCACTATCTCCGATATTATAGATGCTGCTCCTATCATTCATTCTACTGATCACCAAGTTACTACTCTTTCTCAGGTTTCTCCCGTTCAACCCATGACGAAACATCCCATGATCACCAGAGGACAAACGGGACAGCTCAAGCCAACTCGGCGTCTCAACTTACTCCACCGCACAGATGTTTTCAATTCCTCCTCCGTCTCGGAACCTACATCGTATACCGAAGCCTGCAAGTTGGTCAACTGGAGAAAGGCAATGTCCGACGAATTCTTCGTCCTTCACAAACAGGGAACGTGGCGACTTGTTCCTCCTCCTCCTAATGCACAAGTTCTTGGCTCCAAATGGACATATCGCACAAAACGCAATTCCGATGGATCCACAGCACGATTCAAAGCTTGATTAATCGCTCAAGGCAACAGGCAAGAACACGGCTTGGATTACAGCGATACTTTTAGTCCGGTCGCAAAATTGCCGACTATAAGAATTCTTTTCGCCATTGCTCTTTATCACCATTGGCCGGTTCAACAGCTCAATGTCACCAATGCTTTTCTTCACGGTGATCTCTCGGAGACAGTTTACATGCGGCAACCAAAAGGTTTCGAGGACACCAACTATCCCGACCACGTTTGTCTTCTACAAAAAGCGATATATGGCCTTAAACAGGCCTCGAGGCAATGGTACACAACATTTACCACTTATCTACTCAGTCTCGGGTTCAAGCACAGTCAAGCCGATCAATCTTTACTCATAATGCATCACGGCAAAATACAAGTATATCTCCTTGTTTATGTCGACGATATCCTCCTCGCTGGCAACGACAAAACGGCCATCTCAGAGCTTCTCCAAAACCTTCATTCCAAATTCACCATGAAGAATTTGGGACTGGCGAACCATTTCCTCGGCATTAAGATCACATCTTCTCCAGATAAGTATCATCTATCACAAACTTCTTATGCTTATTCAATTCTCCAGTTAGCAAATTTAACTCATTGCAATCATCTTGCTAATCCTTCTTGTACAAAACTACCGTCTCCTGCAGCTGATTACGAACCCTGTTTTGACGCTGCAACCTATCGGCGTCTCATTGGATCTCTTCAGTATTTGACGTTAACGAGGCCAGACATCGCATTTTCGGTGAATATGCTATCGCAGCATATGCACGATCCGACTGTCATTCATACAATTATGCTAAAACGTCTGCTTCGTTATATCAAAGGGACCATAGATCTTGGCATTCCGATCACGAGATCAACACTGCTCCTCAAAACCTTCTCGGACGCCGATTGGGCGGCCGATCCAGTCTCCAGAAAATCCATTTCAGGTTTTTGTACATTTCTCGGCAACACATTGGTTTCTTGGACAGTCAAGAAACAAACCACGGTATCCAGATCATCAACCGAATCTGAATACAGGGCTCTCGCAGCAGCCACGGCAGATACCATATGGATCAAACGGCTACTTTCTGATTTCTCTGTTCATCACAATACACCGATCGATGTTTTCTGTGACAACACATCGGCTATCGCACTCGCGAACAATCCGATCTTCCACGTCAGAACAAAGCATATAGAAATCGAACAGCGATTTATCAGAGATCACATTCAGCATAATACCATTCGGCTGTTACCCATTAACACCATTGATCAAATCGCCGACATATTTACTAAACCATTAGCTACTAACAGATTTCAAATCCTTCGGTCTAACTTGACTATTGCTTCTGAATCGTCAGTTTGCGGGGAAATGTTAGAATCAGACAAATAGTTAATTATGTTTTATTTCTACCTGTAATATTCTTACACCAGCACAGGACTTATCTATATATAGCCATTGTAATAGTTTCTGTAAGAAAGAAAATGAATTCTATTTTTCCTTAAGCTTCTTCTTCTTCTCCACGGCGTCTTCTTGTTCGTGTCCTGGTTTTCATCAACCTCAACCTTGAGTTTTAGGCTTCATTTAGAATGATTTTATTATTGCTTATTAAAGTAATTTTTAAAAAAAAAAAATTACTTTAAAAAATAATAATAAAATTGTCCTCCTCAATAATCTTTATTAACTATTAAATTTGAGCTAACTTAACTATGCTAAAGATGTTGAGTTTTCATTAAAGCAGTTGTGATTTGACTAATCGGCTCACTTGCACCAGTGGGACCAATGGGCCAACCGAAGCGTGCCACAAAGGCGAAGATAGTTGCGAATGGAAGGAAGTCTGCACGAATATACATACGTGCGGATGATTCACGGTCATTCCGAAGCCAAGACCAGTACCCTAAAGTAGAAATAATGGAGGCAAGTTACAGGTAATAGAGTTGCTCTTCGCAGCTGAGAACCCCGTGATTTATGGAGATCAATTTTGAGCCATCAGCCACCCTTTCTCTATCTACAGCAAATTAAAGTTAAAGAGACGATGAACTGGCCGAAAACAGCTTCAACTGACCGTTGAAAGAGGAATAACGCATCGCCATGAGTTCAGAAAGCAACGGTCCACCTGCATGTCCGAATATTCTAATAGAAAAAAATTTCCTACTTGGACTGAGATACATTAAGCAAAACCCTAAGGGGCTGTTTGGTAGAATCTAGGATTTCATTTAAGTAGGATTTTGTAAATCCTCCAAATCCGAATTTACGAAATCCTGGGGAGTTAAATCTTGAAAACTGTTTGGTAACATTCATGATAAATCCAGTTAAATCATGTGTGACTGTTTGACTATACAAGTCAGGATTTAAGGCAGTTAAAAATTTAACATTCATCGAATCGGCCTTAAATGCTCTCGCGCGAATAATAAGTTAAATCCGCCAAATCGGTGGATTTGCGAAATTCGGGATTTACCGCAAAAGGTGGTCTTTTTCCGCCAACCGCGGACCATTTACAGTGAGATTTGGATTTGCATTTTAGTCCGTTTGGCTGTATTTTGCCCGAATCCGACCTTAAATCAGGCCTAAATCCGCATATCAAACAACCCCTAAGTTTTATGAGACCTATTAATTCATAGTGGTTAAGGGTGGTGACTGAGTGGCAAAAGTCATATATGGAATGGTTAATCTTCAGTTGTTTTACACAAACATTTGTGTTGTTCTGAATATAAGTCTCTAATATAAATGATAGATTTGTAAGCACAAACCTATGATACACGTATACGGATACAACGACATAGATACAATACAACATGAATACATGACACATAACTTATTAAAAAAGTAGGGCATAAACACGGATTACATATGGCATTATAAATTTTCTATTATAAAAATAAAAAAAATATAATATTAAAAATAATTTAAAAATAATAAGTTATTTAACTAAAATTCGTGCTTAAAAAAGATTAATATTAGGATGTCGAGAGTTGGGCGTCGATATCATGTATCAGGCATTGAGAGAGAATACAACAATGTTGTCGAAAGCTGGGCATTAATATTATGCAATAAGTATTGGACGTTGATTTCAAAAAGGCATCTGTTGTCAATGTTGAGAGGGCGTTGGTCGTCGATGTTAAAAAGACGACAGACAAAGATGACCTGTCAAGTTATGGGTGTAGAAATTGCTAGTGTCGAGCATCAATGTCAAGACTGTTTCAGACTTTGATGTTGAGATGATTTTGAAATGTCGATATTGTAATGACATCAGATGTTGATATTGAGATGATATCACACATTGTTATGAAACTAAAGTCACGATTGATTTGGTGTTTGAATAGAAAATAAGAAATTTAAATTTTATATTTAAATAAATAAAATTTTAAAAACAAAAAATTATATTAAAAAAACTCATAAAATATTTAAGACATTTGTGTCAGACAAGTGTGTTCAATTTGCATTTAATATTTTTTAATCGTACATGTTTTCAGTATGTCTATCACATGTCGGAGGCATGTCAAACGCATCATGTTGAATACGTGTTGGATTGTATGACTCTTTAAGAAAAAATGTCAGTGCATCATAGGCCAAACCTTAATGTAAAAAAAAAATGATGATAAATTGTGAGATCTTGTTCCCTTACTGTTCCTCTCTGAATTGGATTTTCCTCCCAGGATCGTCCAGGACGATGTTGAGATCGTCCAGGCCGATCAGTGCATTCAAACAGCTGATTTCTGGAGCTATTTCTGGACAGGATCGTCCAGGACGATATTGAGATCGTCCAGGACGATCGGCACTGTTCACAATACCGTCCTGATCATCGCCCTGGGAATGGTCCAGGACGATCAGAATTGGTCTGATCGTCCCGGGACGATCGGGCGATCGGCCAGGCCGATCTGAGTATGATATAAGGAAATGAGCTCGTTTTGAGGAGAGAGAAATTCATATTTTAAAATCAGATATTTTGAGGAGAGAGAAAGAGAAAGGGAAAAAGAAGAAAAGCTGGATTTTGGAGACCGCGGAGCGCTTTTCGTCCGACACTGCTGTTGGGAAAAGTAAAGATCTCGTGGTAAGGACTCCGAACCCTATTTCTGTTTTCAGAGATATTGTGTTTTGATCGAGTTGTGCACTGTTTTGTGTTTTCGTAGTCTACTTTTGGACATGATTTTGATTTGACACGACTTTCACCGCACAACTTCTAGTATGTTATAGATATGACTATTGTACACGATTTGAATGTATTCTATGAAGATTTTACTGGTCAGAATTGATTCTACGTGATTTTAATCGAATAGAATATTATCATGACTTGATTTGATTTGGATTCTTTACATTGATAGTCTTGTATTGATGCCGTGGATATTTGTTGGTAATTTGGAGAAATTCGGAATTTGTATCTTTTTGCAGGATTTTTGTGTAAATTCGATAGACTGCCGTTACTCTGCCCGATTTTCGTAGTTTTCCTGATTTGTCTGAAACTGATAGATTGAATCGATATGCATATGATTATTGATATGATTGCTTTAATATTGATTATTGATTGATTACTGATACTGAAACACGTATAACCTGGTTGAACATTGGTTGGAGATGATACCTGTACAGGATGGTGGGCCGACGGGCTTTCCTTTAAATCATAGATCATGGATCATGGATATAACGATGGGAGTCATAAGGAGATTATAGGCCGACGGGCAATAGAGTGACGACTCTTTTCATAGAACCAATGTATGGATATCTACAACAGCAATATGGATTCTACAACAGCAACATGACCAGTTGATTGTACTTGTTCAGTATTATCGTATTGAATGCATGTTTACTGTATTGACTTACGGATCTATTGTTTTATCGATTTCTGCTTTATTGAACTGATCGAATTTACTGTATCGTAAAGATTTCATTGATTTCATCGATTGATTACTGAGCATTGATATGGACAATGATATGAACATGGATAGATATAGATATTGCATTGATAGCATGGATATGGACATCGTATAGATTCATTGATATGACTGTCTAGATTTTATAGATTCGCCATCGCTACTGTTTCTGCGCCGTACTGACTGCTTTATAGATTCATTGTTTCGTATTGCTTTCCTCGATTGATTTCATCGATTAGATTGTATTGATTCGACTGCATCGATTTGATTGACGGATATGGATTGATTGAATTGATTTATCGATTTGTCTGCCGCTGCATTGACTGGTTTTATTGACTATTGATTTCCGGATTGCATAGACTCATTGACCATTGACTGATACAGATTGATAGATTGACATGCATATTGATAGTATCGCCGTGCTTTGATTTCAGTTATAGGTATTAGGTGACCTGCTGGGCTTTGTAAAGCTCATTATATGTGGTTGATATTTTAGGTCAGGGCTTGGGAGCAGGAGATAGGAATTGATTCAGATCGACAGGTTTTAGTTCTTTTGATGATTCTTTTGTACTCATGACAGGATAGTTTCCTTTCTTGTATTGATAGTATAGTTCCTGAGTATTGTACATGATGTTTTGAGATATGAATCGACTGATATATTGATGTTTAAATTTTATAGATGTTTGATAGATTGTTTACTGAAGGTTTTAGATGACTCTGGTAAATTGTTGGAGTAATTGATTGACATTCTTTCCAAGTTTGATCTTGGGGTCGTCACAGTTGGTATCAGAGCAGTGTTATTGGAAGAATGAATTGTTACCAGAGTTGTAGGATTGGATTGAGAGATTGGGTAGATTGGGTAGCTGTAAGAGCTTCATTGGCATACATCATTGCATGTGTGTATCATTCGTTCTGAATTGTGCAGGTGAAAAGATATGGATCCTCCGGCAGAATCAAGTGTACCAAATGAGCAACACAGCGCAGCTCCAGTACCTTCAGAGAGTATGATGCAGTTGGCTACTGCGATTGCACATGTTATGGGGGATGCCCAAAGCAAGATGAGTGGGAGCAAGGAAGAAGAGGTAGACAGACACTTGCAGATGTTTCACAAGCTGAAGCCTCCGTTGTTCAAAGGGGCTGTGGGACCACAGGCTGCTGAGGATTGGATCCTGAGAGTAGAAAAGATTTTCGACAGTATGCAGTGTCCGGGAAATAGAAAAGTACCTTTGGCTGTGTTCCTGTTCGAAGGAGAAGCAGAGAGATGGTGGATTGGACAGCAGAGAGAAATTTCAGGGAAAGACCAATGCTGAGATCACCTGGGATGAGTTCACTGCAGTGTTCAGGATGTGGTTTGTACCACCGTCAGCTCAACGACAGATGCAGGAAGCTTTCATGAGATTGGAGCAAGGCCGCAAGTCAGTGATGCAGTACGAGGCCGAGTTTACTGCACTTGCGAGGTACGCTGCTCATCTGATTCCTACTGCCGAGGAAAAGTGTTATAGATTCCTGCACGGATTGAACAGAGAGCTGAGGCATCCACTAGTACCTTTTCGGATCCATGAGTTTTCTGAGCTAATGGAGCGGGCTCGATTGATAGAGATTGACTTGGCGACACCGGTATCGAGGTACGAGGATACCAGGAGGAGGAGAGATGAGGTACGACGAGATGATTCTGGTAGAGACAAAGATAGAGAGAATAGAAGCAGGTATGAGGGTTCGAAGGGATCTGCATCGGGATCTGCATTACGATCTGCATCAGTAGTATCGTCTGGTAATTCTGGAGCGTGCATTCATTGTGGTAAACGACATGCAGGTCGGTGCTACCTGTTGACGGGACAGTGCTTTCACTGTGGACAGCAAGGGCACAGAGCAGTAGATTGTCCTCAAAAAGGACTGGGTGGAAGGACTAATTCTGGTACGGGTACAGGACAGTAGAGGACTGTTGGCTCGAGGGCCTACAGTGAGAGATCAGGGAATCAGATGGATGATAGAGCTGTCAGAGATCAGAGAGAGACAGTTGCGCCACGACCTCCTGCACTTCCTCCAGTGGTGCCACGTGTTTACAGTCTACAGAGTTTACAGCATCGTGAGGATCAGCAACGACCAGAAAGTTCTACTGGTAAGATTGATTTGACTAACCGATTGATATTGACATATGAACATTGCATATTGACATTTGATTGATTGCATTGTGTGTTCTGTATGGACTTCGACGAGTTTTGATTTGGATTTGGATTTCGATCGATTTGTTTTGCATTGTTTGTTTTGCTTCGTACCTGTAGGAAATGTCGGGACGACATTTTTCTAAGGTGGGGAGATTGTGAGATCTCGTTCCCTTACTGTTCCTCTCTGAATTGGATTTTCCTCCCAGGATCGTCCAGGATGATGTTGAGATCGTCCAGGCCGATCAGTGCATTCAAACAGCTGATTTCTGGAGCTATTTCTGGACAGGATCGTCCAGGACGATATTGAGATCGTCCAGGACGATCGGCACTGTTCACAATACCGTCCTGATCATCGCCCTGGGAATGGTCCAGGACGATCAGAATTGGTCTGATCGTCCCGGGACGATCGGGCGATCGGCCAGGCCGATCTGAGTATGATATAAGGAAATGAGCTCGTTTTGAGGAGAGAGAAATTCATATTTTAAAATCAGATATTTTGAGGAGAGAGAAAGAGAAAGGGAAAAAGAAGAAAAGCTGGATTTTGGAGACCGCGGATCGCTTTTCGTCCGACGCTGCTGTTGGGAAAAGTGAAGATCTCGTGGTAAGGACTCCGAACCCTATTTCTGTTTTCAGAGATATTGTGTTTTGATCGAGTTGTGCATTGTTTTGTGTTTTTGTAGTCTACTTTTGGACGTGATTTTGATTTGACACGACTTTCACCGCACAACTTCTAGTATGTTATAGATATGACTATTGTACACGATTTGACTGTATTCAACGAAGATTTTACCGGTCAGAATTGATTCTACGTGATTTTAATCGAATAGAATATTATCATGACTTGATTTGATTTGGATTCTTTACATTGATAGTCTTGTATTGATGCCGTGGATATTCGTTGGTAATTTGGAGAAATTCGGAATTTGTATCTTTTTGCAGGATTTTTGTGTAAATTCGATAGACTGCCGTTACTCTGCCCGATTTTCGTAGTTTTCCTGATTTGTCTGAAACTGATAGATTGAATCGATATGCATATGATTATTGATATGATTGCTTTAATATTGATTATTGATTGATTACTGATACTGAAACACGTATAACCTGGTTGAACATTGGTTGGAGATGATACCTGTACAGGATGGTGGGCCGACGGGCTTTCCTTTAAATCATAGATCATGGATCATGGATATAACGATGGGAGTCATAAGGAGATTATAGGCCGACGGGCAATAGAGTGACGACTCTTTTCATAGAACCAATGTATGGATATCTACAACAGCAATATGGATTCTACAACAGCAACATGACCAGTTGATTGTACTTGTTCAGTATTATCGTATTGAATGCATGTTTACTGTATTGACTTACGGATCTATTGTTTTATCGATTTCTGCTTTATTGAACTGATCGAATTTACTGTATCGTAAAGATTTCATTGATTTCATCGATTGATTACTGAGCATTGATATGAACAATGATATGAACATGGATAGATATAGATATTGCATTGATAGCATGGATATGGACATCGTATAGATTCATTGATATGACTGCTTAGATTTTATAGATTCGTCATCGCTACTGTTTCTGCGCCGTACTGACTGCTTTATAGATTCATTGTTTCGTATTGCTTTCCTCGATTGATTTCATCGATTAGATTGTATTGATTCGACTGCATCGATTTGATTGACGGATATGGATTGATTGAATTGATTTATCGATTTGCCTGCCGCTGCATTGACTGGTTTTATTGACTATTGATTTCCGAATTGCATAGACTCATTGACCATTGACTGATACGGATTGATAGATTGACATGCATATTGATAGTATCGCCGTGCTTTGATTTCAGTTATAGGTATTAGGTGACCTGTTGGGCTTTGTAAAGCTCATTATATGTGGTTGATATTTTCAGGTCAGGGCTTGGGAGCAGGAGATAGGAATTGATTCAGATCGATAGGTTTTAGTTCTTTTGATGATTCTTTAGTACTCATGACAAGATAGTTTATTTTCTTGTATTGATAGTATAGTTCATGAGTATTGTACATGATGTTTTGAGATATGAATCGACTGATATATTGATGTTTAAATTTTATAGATGTTTGATAGATTGTTTACTGAAGGTTTTAGATGACTCTGGTAAATTGTTGGAGTAATTGATTGACATTCTTTCCAAGTTTGATCTTGGGGTCGTCACATAAATTACCCCCCCCCTAAAGTTTCTTTTATTAAAAATAGTGATAACCATAAGTACATTTTTTTTCCTTCTGCGGTCACCACAAATGGAGTTTAGAGAATGTGAGAGAGAATATAAAATGGATGGATATATGATCTCCTAATAAGAATAGCGAAGATATCTACCATCGTTTGCTCTCCTAGCTAACTTACAGAATACCCATCTTCTTAATTTGACAATATCTGGAACTTCCTTATGATACTCAGATCAATAAAAATGTCATTACGGTGACAAAACAATATATCAATTAGTCCAATCCAACTAAAATGAACTCAATCATAGTTCTAAATTTTTCCTCTAATTACTTTTAGCCAACAGCTGCATTTATGTTGGGTTTAACTAACAAATCAAAAATTGTAATCCTACCCACCGGTGCTTAGTTTGGATGGCGGACGAGTACGGTTCTCGATTCCCCTCGAAAGATAGCGCCTCTTAAGTGGAGCCCCATTAAGTGCGGGGACAGGAGGTTTCTAGGCTGGGTGCCTCTTCTAAGTCAGTCAAAGATTAGTAACGCCGCCAAGCGCCCTTTCGGGGGTGACAACGGGTGGATTCCCCGTTCCAAAAAAAAACAAAAAAAATTGTAATCCTAAAATAAATGCGAACCAAACAAGTGACATTGATTTTAAAAGAAAAAACATCACACCTAATCTAGCTGTTAGCCACCCAAAACAGCTCCCAAATATCCATCAAATTAATGATGAAACTGTTTAGATACTTGCCCATTTATTTGATTAATAGATCAACAGAACACTGTCCAGGAAAATATCCAGTTGCCAACTTGAAAGCTAAAGCCAATATTCCAGCTGTGAATACTACTCTTTACATCCAAAATCTTTCATGAGAATCTTGCGAGGTGATGGTTCCAGAACATGATCAGGATTAAAAGAATAGGAATTGCACAAGTTCAACTCTAGAGTAATCTATCCTAATGAAATGGTGGCATGTAAAATAAAGTATAAATCACAATTCATTTGCACAAATCCAATCAGGCTAAAGACCAATTTGGTATACGCGTTGGAAAGATCGAAAAGCATTTGCCAGTGCGAAATAATTAACATGGTTATATTTGTTATTGAGTAACTCTACTACAGAGTTCCCCAAACAAAACTCTACTAAAGATGGTTACTGATTCCATATGGATGAATGTTGAAATTACAGATCACTTCATCAGATGCAGAGCATTATCACATAGTAAGGTTTAGTTTGGGACGGCTTTCTTACCACTTCATAAAACAGTGTTTTAGATAAAAAATTAAAATTTTTGTACTAATAAATTGCTTGAAGAAACAGTAAAAAATCCATCCCAAACAAAACATAAGTCATACTTCTAACATAGGCATATAGAACTGTACAAGGAAGTAAAAAAAAATTATCAATATTTGTATTAATAATATTATTATAAAGATTAGATATTATATAATAAATTTTCTATCCTCTCATCCATTTTATGAAACTTTTTTTTTATGATAATACAAAAAATGACAATGTAACATCTAATTTAGAAGGGAAAGTATTATAAACTATTATCTAGTTACTATTAAATTAAGATGACACATTGTCTTAAGATGTATGAAATTATTAAATTAAAATATGACAATGTATCAAGATTTATAAAAATTTCAAGGCAAAATCAAGATGTATAAAAGATTTATTTTCTGTCTAATTATTAAATGTATGATGCAAATCAAGATTCATAAAAACTTCATTTCCACATATCCAACAAAACTTCATAAATTATTATCAACTAATTTTTATAATAAAATAAAAAATAGTTATGCATCAACTAATTATTAAGAGTTTGTTTGAAACAGCATTTTTACTGCTTTCTAAAATAGATTTCTAGTATAAAGATTTCTAGTTTATAAAATTTTTATGCTAAAAAACTATTTTAAAAAAGTAGTACAAAAACTGTCCCAAACGAAGCCTAAATTTAAAATAACTCTCCAATATTAACTTTTTCGTTCGACTTCCATCAAAACAAAGAATAAATTAATCACGTAGCATTTAAAAGTTCTTTTATCTTATTTTTTAAATGTTTAAAATGTAAATGAATTATATTGAATTAATGATTGATGAAAAAATCATTTGATTTCTTTAAGTTTATCTTCTTGAATTTTAGTTTATAAAAAAATGTGTTCAAGTTTTTTCACATTTTATTAATATTTTAATAAAAAAAATCTATGCTTTAGGGCATTGCACCTAATTACTAAGTTTTTAGAGAATAATGATATCATTACAATTTTATCTCAAATTATTTTTTTAACTAAACGATGGTGGAGGTATAAGAGCCACATATCTGCATGCTTCAGTATTATTTTGACCAAGAAAAAAAGAAAGTTTCTGCTGCTGTGATTCATAGCAGGAACCATGTGAACTAAGTTATTATCGACTCTTACAGTTGCTTGATTTGTTAAAAGAAAATGATGCACAACTACGCAAACCCACCACATGAAGGAAGGTCTCCTAACTTCCTGATTTATATATGAGGTGTCTCTGGTTTCATATGTGCATACGATTTCTTCAACCTACCATTTTTCTAAGTTGCAGATACCCTTCTCTAAATTTCTCCCACTTATAAAGAAAATTTTTTTGTACTCCCATTTATGCCAAAGGCCATGAAAGTAGACCAGCTTAGCCAGAAAGAAGAAACCAGAATCAACGCACAGCCAAATATACTCATGAAGAAAGCGAGAACGCTTCCAGTTTATGTTTGCAGAAACATATGGAAGGTGGGAAAAGATGACCCAAGGAGGGTCATCCATGCTCTCAAGGTTGGCGTAGCCTTGACGCTGGTTTCCTTTCTGTATTTGTTGGAAACTCTCTTTGAGGGAGTTGGGCAGAATGCAATGTGGGCAGTGATCACAGTAGTTGTAGTGCTTGAATTCACTGCAGGTATATTCATAATATGATCTCTAAAATCAGTAAACAATGAGAATTCATTTGGTGTTTCTGCTCGATCAAATGTTTATGCATTCAGTTTTTGGTGCTAGGTGCAACTCTGTGCAAGGGTTTGAATCGAGGGTTTGGGACACTCTGTGCTGTTTCTTTAGCATTTTTCATAGAATTCATGGCAGAAGAAACTGGAAGAGTTTACCGTGCGGTTTTCATAGGTGCAACAGTGTTTTTAGTAGGTATGCCTACACAACTTTCTGGCCTACAGTGAAATATAATTTTCTTTAATGTAGAGATGTTGATTTGATATTGTTTCTGAAATAACTTATGTATAGCATACTGCGAAATTTAACAATATTTTTCTTGATTCACTGTTATAGGCTTCATGTCAACATACTTGAGGTTTTTTCCATTTATAAAGAAGAACTATGACTATGGAGTGGTAATTTTTCTACTAACCTTCAATCTGATAACGGTATCTAGCTTTCGCGTGCAAAATGTGCTGCATATGGCACAGGAACGCCTCTACACCATCGCCATTGGCTGTGGTATCTGCCTCTTAATGAGCCTTTTGATATTCCCCAACTGGTCAGGAGAGGATCTCCATAGGTCTACAGCTAGAAAATTTGAAGCATTAGCAAAATCAATTGAAGGTATCAAATCATGTTTGGAATGTAGTATCAATATATACTATTTCCGCAAGACAAATTTTCAAATAACATTAAGAAGATATGGTTTGCAGGTTGCATAGACGAGTATTTTCACGACAAAGATGATAAAGTCAGTGAGAATAAATTAGACGGTTCAATTTACAAAGGTTACAGGGCAGTCTTGGATTCTAAATTTAGTGATGAGACTCTTGTAAGAATAGTCATGTGAATTGTGAAACCTTTACATATAGCTTTTCATACTCAATGCTAACTGTGTATGTCTTCCAGGCATCCTTTGCAAGCTGGGAACCCAGGCCCACTAGGCACTGCCACAAGTATCCATGGCAACAATATGTAAAGCTTGGCACAGTTCTTAGACATTTTGGGTACACTGCTGTGGCTCTTCATGGCTGCCTGCAATCAGAAATCCAGGTTGTTAGTTATGGTTTCTCTTTTTTAATCAGTTTGCTTGTCGCATGAACAAATTAGTTTGGCCTATTTAAGTTTAACTTGATTTTTCTCCTCCATAATATAAAATGGAAATCGAAGGAGAAAAAGATCAAAGACATATTTGGTCCCTTAGTCTCCTTGACTGGTTTAAACATTTCATACTAGGATTCTTCTCTTCTCTCATTAAATGAGCTAAAGGCTTCCATTGTTACAGGCTCCCAAATCTGTAAGATTACTGTTCCGAGACCCATGCATGCGAGTTGCATCAGAAGTGTCCAAGGTTCTAGTTGAGCTAGCTTATAGCATAAGTAACCGCCGCCTATTCTCTCATGATGCTCTCTCAGACCATCTCCATGAAGCCTTGCGGGACCTCAACTCAGCAATCAAATCACACCCACGTCTCTTCTTGGTTCAAAAAATGGCCGCAAGGTAACAGAAACAAAGCACGAGAAGGCTTCTTCAGCTGTTGCCTTGCCTTCACTTAAAACTGATACATCAGTAATGCTACAATGGAAGAGCAATAGGATTGCAGACCAACCAAAGAATTCATCTGAGCAAAAACAACTAAGACCAACGCTAAGTAAGCTTGAAATAACCACCCTTGAGTTCTCAGAGG